>JAVXUP010000332.1:0-536047 GCA_033070095.1 Escallonia herrerae | reverse complement strand
AGAGTAGCTCGTTGCCCCAGCCACCAGTCCAAGCCCTTACTAAATCCCACAAGGTGCGTCAAGAGACGCGCAGAGAACCTGACAGTGGTGAGAGTTGCCCCTGTAGCCAACTGCCAGGCGGACTAGGTGCGATGCCCTCCAAGGATCTGCTCCCGTCCCGGAGTGACCCAGGGGTCATTGCCCTTGTGGTGTCGACGATCAACAGTAACATGAGTGGGCATAGTCACCGCTCAGTGCTTAGAGTCCGTTGCGGGGAAGTCTTCATGTCGGAGCCCCCCCGTGAGTGTGATGTTGATGGCTTTGAGGTTGTGCCGGCGATGGCTTTAGGGTTGTGAGCCCATCCAGCTGCGAGGGCCGGAGCCCATCGGGTGATTGTGCTGGCGATGGCCTTAGGGTTGTGAGCCCATCCCACTGCGAGGGCCGGAGCGGAGCCCCCGGTGATTGTGTTGGCGATGGCTTTAGGGTTGTGAGCCCATCCCCTTGTGAGGGCCAGAGCCCCAAAATGATTGTGTCGGCGATGGCTTTAGGGTTGTGAGTCCATCTTGCTACGAGGGCCGGAGCCCCCAGTGATTGTACCGGCGATGGCTTTAGGGTTGTGAGCCCATCCCGTTAGCACGTAACATGATTACGACGCATGGGTGCCACCACTACCGTCGTGAGACAATACCTAGTGCCGGGGGCACATATCATGAGAATGGCATGCGAGAGCGGCGACGAGTGTTGCGGAACAATGCCTAGATGACGATGCGTGTCAGTGAGCGATGGTTGTTGCGACGATGATGTGTGGGCGACAACGGGCGTCGCGCGACCAATGGTGGTGAGTGAGCATTGCAGAATGCGTTGAGTGAGATGTCAGCAGCGGTAAGCAGGTTCCCTCCCCCAAAGACAGGGCTGGCTGACCCCCCTTCCAAGGGGGGTGGCCGACCCCCTTCTAAAGAGGGTGGCCAACCCCCAAAGACAGGGGTGGCCGAACCCCTTGCAAAGATGGTGGCCGACCCCCTTCTCAGGGGGATGGGCGACCCCTCGGGGGAGATCTGCACTTTAGTTCGATCGCCGTCCGAACATTCGGGGCACGAAGCGCTTTGACCGGCTGATGGCGTTGAGCAATTTGATTGACAAACGAGTGATGTGTCACGCAACATGGGTCCCTTAGCGGGCCCTGGGTGCTGTCCGAATAGGTTGTGAATATTTTACAAATTGAAAATACGAATTCAAAATGTGAATCATTTGTACCAAATTTGCTCAACCTAGTAGTTCCGTAATCCTAAATAATGATTTTAACTGATGTAACAATTTCATGCTTTGAAAATGTCAAATACTACCCTCAGGACACTAAATACATATCTTATACCCTGAGAGAGAGAGAGAGAGATAGAGAGAGAGAGAGGTGTTTGGGGTGGATTGGTGGTGTAATGTTGGGATGGTGCTATGGTAGTTTTTAGTGGGGTGGAGGACGGTGTTGGATTGTGGTGACTTTTTTAAAAAAAGAAAAAAAACAAGTTGTCGTGATATAGAGAAAGGTAATGAGAAGAAAGAAGGGTAAGATATTGACATATGAAATGGAGTTACTACAAGAATAGGAGTTTGGCAAGTGGTATGCGTCAATGAGTCGAAATTTTTATAATAAGGCTTCTTGTTAAAGCAGAATCCCAATAACTTCTGAGTGCAGATATTGCAGAGAAAAAGAGGAAAAAATAACTAACGTCAATATAAAGGCACGTGTAGAACTGAATAATCACTAGGATTTCAACGGAAGCAAATGTTGCAGGAAAAAAAGGCCTAAGAAAGCCAAAAAAATTTAACCCAAGAAGGATAAAGAAGAACACGAAAAAAAAAAACCGAAAACACATAAGTTGGCATGGCGAATGACAACCATTCACCGGAATTTGCAAAAACAGTAAAAGACTCTTAAAATGGTAGTTGTACAGCTCCGATACCATAACAGCATAGGTAAAGGAAGACATAATTGCATTATTGAACATCACAAAATTCAGTGTGACGAAGTCTTTAGCCATTGAAAGACTATCCTATAAAAAAAGAAACCAAAAAAAAAAAAAGGTTTCTACAGGGATAATAAGAGCAATAGAATATTTTGAATATAGAATAGACTTAATTACAACCATTTTCATGGGGTTAGGGTGAAATTACAGTCAAGAACACTACGTTTTAGAAAGCATTAGCCGTGTCCTTCCGTTGGTCTGTTAAAAAATCGTACATTTTACTGATGTCACCGCTACGTATTTTTAAGATACCAATACTACCCTTGTTACATATTTGAACCCTTTTTTTTCAAACTAGTGTTTGACCCTCTTTTTATCTTCAACTCCCCATAACTCTCTCTCATACCAACTCCCCATATCATGCTGCTGCCCCCCACCCCCCCACCCCTAGTACTGTTCCCACCCCTCCCCTCATCCCGTCGCAGCCCCCACCCTCTCCCTAACCCACTGCTGCCCCCACCTTCTGTCCACCCCACTACCGCCCCAAACTCTCCCTACACAGTTATGACATGATTGTAATTCATTCTGGATGTGATAACCGTCACAAGCCTTGAAGATCTGAGTTTTTTTTTTTGTAGGTTTAATTTTTTAAAGGTTAAGAATTCATACATTTTAGTTGGTATTAACAATTGGTTATGGTGGATTTTGGCTTTAGTAGATGATGGTATTGGCTGCGTTGGCTGTGGTGGGTGGATTTTGGCTTTGGGAGATGGTGGTGACTGTGGCCGTGGTGGGTTTTTGGTGTGGTGGATGGTGATAATTGTTGCCATGGTGGAGGTGATGGTGATGGGAAATACGTGTGGCAGATGGTTAGTGGTGTTGCGATAATACAGAGGTAGTGTCGTGGTGGTGTTGAGGTGGTAGTTGTGGTTGGAGTTGCAGGGAAAAAGAGAGAGAGTGGGGAAGATATAAATGACTGGCATTTGAAATTTTAGATTCTTAAGTCATGGATAATTTGATCTTTTCGCTCCAAACTATTATATATATTTCAGAATTCCGTTCAGTTGACAAATAGAAGTGCTATTGGTCCAAACTAATGGATACGCGTGTAATTTCACTATAACGTCAAAGACATGCCTATAATAAACCCTTTAGAATAATAGGGAATAGGAAATTAACATCAATGTCAAAACTACCAATATATTAGGAAATTGAGGTAATAAAACATCTCAAACGTGTTTTCACATTTTTTCCCACTAATAGAAACTTTATGTTTGAGAAAAAGAGAAAAAGAACATTGTTCCTTCTTTTTGCAAGACTTTTCTTGACAACTTGTCAAGTCATATTTCCCCCTCTTCTCTCTCTCCTCTCGTCGTTTAAAATGCATCATTGCCACTCACACCTACCATAAAATCGCCGTCAAACAACCACCACCAGATCGCGACCCATAACAATCGTCACCGAACACGAACAATCTATGGTTCATGGCGCACAATAGCCGTTGCCCACCGGGTCACGACCCAAAACAACTATTCCCGAACCCTAACAAACATTGGACGGCGGGTGACCCACAGCAATCATTGCCCATCAGATCGCGACTTGCAACAATTGTGGTGAACGCCAACAACCACCCGAATGACCTCACTTTGTACGTGTGTGCACGCACTCGTGTTTGAGTGTGTATACGTGTGTGTGATTGCGGGATTAATTCAACAACGAGATCAAGCGTGGTGATGCTGGTGGGCTTGGAAGGCCCAGATTTGGTAATTGTTGAAAAATGGTTGAGATGACTTGGGAACAAGGGCCAGACCTGACAACAGGTCTGAACTTTAGGCCACCTTGTGTTAGACCTTAAAAATAAGAAGGCATTTTAAGGGCCTTATCAATAGGACTATTTACAGAAAATATGGATAAAAAAACGAAAATAAAAAATATAAACGAACAAGATTATATAAAAAAGGACGACTGACAACAACACACAATACGAAAACAAGTGAAAACAGGAAATAAAAGCTGGAATATTGAGATGCCTAAATACCTCAACCTAAAGGAAACCCTAAGCTTTTCACCTGATTACTTATGGCATAAAAGTAGATGTACAGGGACCTTGAAACTACGAGCATACAGAACCAGTTGGGGATATCAGATATTGTTCCAAACGCTGGCCGGCACTCTGGCAAGTCAGGTACGCGACAAACTTCAATATTTCTACTCACCTAGGAATCTAAATTGGTAAAGAAACCTGTAACACCATACGTCACATGATCCGGCTTCCTTTTGTACGATTGAATATGGTGAGCATTAATCCAAAAGTACTCGGGTCAAAGATCATGTGTTGCTAATGACAAATTGTCGCTATTTCACGAGTTTATCAATCCGTAGACAAGTCATACAGCCACAGAAATTGTCGCTATTTCAACGTCCACTGCCCCTATACACATGGACTTGCTTGCCAATCTAATGGTCTCTGGGACCATTTAAGTCTGGTCAATAATCTCCCCAATATTTCAAACTTGGCAAGGACAACACGTATAACAGTACCATAAGCCCATAAAAGTTGTATTAAACTAGATTCCAGTGACAAGTTGATTGACGGCGCCAACACCTTCAAAGTAACAAAAGAAGGTAAAGGATAAAAATTACATGAGGGCAATTTTCTGGGACAGAATATCTTGATTCTAGATTGTATCTTGTTGCATGTACCCCATAAATATAGAGTTTATATGCAGCACAAGCAAATGAGGCAGATGAATGGGTAAAGTGTTAGCAAGAAAAACCCCTATGGTCAGCAAATGAACCGGATAGTCAACAAAAAAACCAAAAGACAGAACATTGTAACTTTCTGCTTAGCTCTTCTAATTGCTTTACCATTGGAGCTGCAACTTGGTGGGTTGCGTTTGCAAGATTGTGTCACCTAATGAAATTATGCCCATGGCCCCCATCCTCGCATGAGCTTTTGCTGCAGCTGCTAGTAGTGGTGCTGTTGCTGTTGTTATAACCATGGGGTGATGGTAAACTAGAAGGCACCTTTGCGGTACTAGCAATGCCGAGACACAAGGCTTCACCCAATGGTCCACCGGGTGGTGAATCCATCCACGAAACAGGGTTCAGCCACTGGGGAGATTTCAAAGTCCCACCACTTCCCCTCTCTGAATTTATCATCCCAACACTCAATGGAGCATCATGCTCCTCATTATCCTCATCAATCCCATTACCGCCGGACATTGACAGAGTAAGGGAGCACTTGTTGCTGATTTCATTCACATCCTCTGTGTCTCCGGCTGACCAACCATCAATGAAGTGCCTTGTCTGTGTTCTGTTACCATCCGCACTTCCTTGTAAACAGGCTAGTTTGGGGTGATGAATTAAGGAGCAATGATCCGGCACTTGATTTCCCAATCTTTGACCACTACAACCATATAGATTCGAGTTCATAGGTTCATGTTCTTCCCCGTAGTGCTGTCGGAAGCATGACACGCTTTTGCTATGGTCTGTGTTGCCTCTCTTTGTTCCTACTACTCTGGATGATGACGATGATGGTGGCATTAGTTGCTGCCATTGATGGTTTGAAGTGGAGACAGGGATGGTACCACCTTTCATCAACCACTCAATGCACCTTCATTGATGACAAGAAAACACGTACACACAATTCAAAAAACCCCACATTTATTTGCAAAAAACAAAAAAGTACAGGGGTGTAGGGAACTAGTAAGAGCTACTTTCTTACTTTAATAGATAAGTACAAGAATCCAATTGATACTTAAGAGTTGCAAGAACATTGCCACAGAAAGTAAAATAACCATTTTGGGTATTAGGATTCAATAAGAGATAAACTGAAACCCTAACGAACCTGGAAGGTTGGTCATATGAAGAGGCGGAGACCAAGGTTGAGAATTGCGGACGAGGCTTTTGAAAGGACTGGGCAGCAGAAGTGGTATAAGCCGGAAGAAAAGGATTGTTGTTGTTTGTAATGTTGGTGGTGTTGTGGGATTGAATTTCCACAGGCTTTCTTGAACGGGATCTGCTTTTGTGGGCATGTCGCTCACAGTACTTCTGATCAGGTGCTACATCCCTCGAGCACCGCCATTTCTTCCCATCTGTCCTTCTACACCTCCATGGCTCTGGACCCGACCCATTTGAGAACCTCAAATCTAACCCAGATGCTTCAAACAACAACACATTTACCAAACATTATGAAAGAACATGAGACCATGCCTAGGAGAAAGAGAATGTACCCAATTCAGTTTCAATAGTTTCTTCTAACAAATGAACAATAGATTATTGAAAGCAGACCAAAGAGATTGTGTGTATGTGTACTATGGAGAGTGTCAGGCATATTATAAAATGAAAGTAGAACATGGTTGACAAATGAAAAATGGAATATACATGTAAGGAAGGAAAAGAGGCATAGGAATTACTGTTAGATTGGGAGACAGGAAGATGTGAGGGACTTTTGGTGATAGGTATGAGGAGTTGAGGAGGAACAGGGATAGATGCCATCATGTACTCATAGATCCTGTTCTGTCTCTCAAGCTCCTGTCTCTGTGAAGCTGTAAAAACAACTTTCCCAGATGCTGCCATTCCTCCCCCTGCAACCAAAGACCACACAAACCCACATCCATTCCTTTACATATCATCATTTAATTTTAACTCTCTCTTCACCCCCCCCCCCCCCCCCCCCGGTACACAAATAAAATATATTACAATATTACAAAGGCAGAGAAACAGAAAAGGAGAAATGACCTGATGAAGATCTGAAGGGAGTATCAGGGGGAAAAGGATGCAAAGTCCTTGACAAAACTGCAGCACCACCAGAAGCAGGAGCAGCACCGACAGCATCGTATAAGCCGCTCAGAAACGCCACCTGATTATTACTCGTGTTGGAAAACAAGGGCCCACCGCCACTACCACTGCCATTACCGTTCGGACCGTCACCAAAATCAACACCAAAACCACTGTCACCAGAAGAAAAATGATGATGGTAAGGTAGATGAGGCATCAGCATCATCTTTCTACCACTGCTGCTGCTGCAACCGTTGTACAAGTCATTTTGCTGCATCTTCAAACCCAGCCCAACATCACAGTACTCTAATGATGCTGCCGCTGCTCCTTTCTCTGACCCCCAACTTCGGTCTCCGCTCCCCATCCACCCAAACCCAAAATCGAATCTCAAAAACACTTGGTAAAACCAGCAGCAGCCCAAGAACCAAACTATAGCTCCTTCTGGTCGCCTTTAAAGCCAAGCCTACTACACTAGAGGCAAAATGGAAACGAAGAGGGGGTTGTGATTTGGGGATTACGGTGCTGCCGCCTTTTGGAACTGGGTTTTGGTGGTTGCTTCCTATGCTTCCAACATTCGCCCCCGTTACGGAATACGGACACAGCACTAAAATTATTTGGTCCCCCCCGCTTCCTGTCTCCATATATGCATCCAGCTTTCTTTGGACGTTTAACTTAACAGTGTCAAAACCTTATTAGAGAATAAAAAAAAAAAATTGACTTTTATCCTGGTATATAGTAAATATTTTTTTTCAATTTCATATATAATGACAATTAACAGTTATTATTTTTTTAACACTATCAGTAATAATTATTAGTAATATTTTTTTAACGTCACTAAATAAAAATTACTATAAATATTTAGAAACGATCGATTGTCGTTATATAAGGAGCAAGTGAAAGATTCTTCTAATCGATCTAGGAGCCAAAAATTTTCTTATCTTAAATGGGATGTTGGCGAGTACCGCCACATCACCCAATGACAATAATTAATGTGTCCGTTTAACTTTGGTCGGTAATAGGAAATCATTTGCGTGTCCATAAAGATTACTTCTTTTTCGAACGAGCGTATTCTTATTATCATTCACCTAAATTTAATTCTTATGTAAGATATCTTTATGAATACGAGTGAACAACGGATTTAATGGCAAGCGATAGCAATTTATTTTTTAAAATAATATCACTGAACTTCTTGAATTATAATATAAATTACAGTCATAGTGAGTTTGTTGCAAAGTGGATACCCATATTCAACATGTGAAACCCACCCTCCAAAATTGCTTGCCACCCTCCACCACGACCTGCTACGTATCGCCATTCGCCGTCCATTTTCTCTTTGGCGGAAGTAGTGTCGCTGCCACTACGTTATTTAGCTTCCTCATCTTCCGTGTCCCGCCCTCATTACATCCGTGTGTCTATTTGTGCAGATCAATTTGTGTCTGTGTTATTAGATTCTAAAAAAATTAGGACACTTGAATTCAAAAGGTGTCAAACAACCTTAGAATTTTCCAAAGCCGAATCACATTACACAAGAACTACTGCTCCACAATCTTAAAATTTATTAAATTGGTTGATAGCATTAATAACACATGGTCGGACCTGCCCTATTCAGAGAACTTTACCCACTCACGGTCAACGCAGAGGAGTGCGAGTAAATGGCAACTGGGCTTTGATATGATTGCCGAAACGGCAAGAGTACAGTGAAGACTCACTTTTACTTGACGTTTTTGTTTCATGTGCAAAGGGAGGAACTTTATTGGCTGTGAAACAGCAGGAAGTTACAGCAGCTGTCTGTTTAGAGGAAAAGTATAGCTGTCAACCTCTCAGCGCTCTCACTAGGTATTCGGCCTCCGTCAAGAGGTGTCGTTTTCAGACCTGCACGCCGTTTGCCATTTGGGGCATTGGGAACCGTAATCACGAGGCCCACTGGGCTTTCGGGGAGGGGATAAGCGGGGACCGATGCTGTTGGGCTACACTTGTGTGTTTCGTTCTCCTTGTATCCTTTCTGCTCCACCTAACAACTAACAAGATCTACACCCTCCATTCCTCGGAATCCTTGCGCTACGAATAAGAGGTCGTTTGTGATTAATTTTTAAAATTAACGTTAATTTAGAGTTTAAAGGTCGTTGCAAGTGTTTGAGTAAAAATGAATAAAAGCAGGTTTATTGCGATAAAATTATCATGTAGTGTACTCAAATTTAGAGAAGGCACTTAATGTCTATTTGCATGTTGGCATATTTCAGCAACTCTTTCGGTCAACTCCGATTCTTTAAAACTGTTAAATCAGAATCCAAGCAGATAATGAAAATTTTGAATTTAATCAGTTTTTAGCACATTTAATCAGTTCATCTTTTTTTACTAAACACTTCAAAGCCGATTTAATCATGTTTGGTCATTCTAGAACCAACCCTAAACGTCTTCTAAAAATTGCTTAATTTTGAATCTCTAGCCCATATTATTTAAAGTCGCTGAAATGCGAATAATTTGATAGAAGCAGGGGCAAAGGAGACAGAAACTTTTAGTTTACAAATAGTCATCGGTTATGAATACTTCTACTGCAGTATGCAATCATTTAATACTACATTTGCTAGAAAATTTTGTGCATAATGAAAGCTCTTTTTCGGCCGATAACAGTCTATAATGTTCTAGCTCTCAATAACATGTATATTTACTGGTTTCATTTTCCAAAGTTGGGGATGCACCCAATAGGTTCTCCGTTGAAATCTAAGTCCTTTGACATTTTAACACTCTTTTAACAAATTTTTGATGAAATTAAGATATATCGTTCATAGTCTTGCTAAACTAATCAAGTGCACTACATTTCAAACTCATTCAATGCAGTCTTTTTCGAGTTCACCCGCAAGCAGGGCTCATTTAACAAGGGAAAGGCTCTTTGACCCTACCTTTTTTTTTTATACTACGAAAGTAGTCACTTCAGCTTCGGTCACTTGATATACCTTTTTATTTCTCATCAAACGAATGATATTAATATATATATATATATGGATCGTGATCCATTGATAGCGCTAATAAGTTGTTAGCGCTGTTTGGCCGTCCGCTACATAAAGTAGCGGACGATAATTTATCGTCTGCTACATTATGTCACGGACGGTAAAAAAAATTAATGTTGTGGCCCGCGATCTGGCCGTCCATTCTCTCCTGTGGACGGCCAGATCGCGCTAGCAACTTGGGTTAAGTTGCTAGCGCTATCATTTTATCAACTCCCTATATATATATATATATATATATATATATATATATATATATAGCTGATCCGTTACTAGCGCTAGCAGCGCTAGCACCGTCCGCTACATAATGTAGCGGACGGTAAGTTATCGTCCGCTACATTATGTAGCGGATGGAAAAACAGCGCTAGCAAAGTGCTAGCGCTAGCAGTGGATCACGACCCGTATATATATATATATATATATATATATATATATATATATATATATATATATATATATATATATATATATATATATATATATATATATATATATATATATATATATATATATATATATATATATATATATATATATATATATATATATATATATATATATAAGCATGTATGGGCTTAAATGACTAATCTTTTCTTTCCTTAAAGTATCCTTTTATAATTAATATTTTCATAAAAGATTAAGGGTGAATAAGGGTGTTTTTGACTTATAACATTTCTTTCTCGTTAAATACCCTTTCTAAATTAAAGTTTTATTTAAAAATGATGGTGTTTTGGACTTCTCATATGATATCAAGCATCTTTCCTTAAAATACCCTTATTAGAATATATATATTTTTGTTAGAGCTAAGGGTTATTTTGAGTTTTGATTAAAAACTTTTTTTTTTATTAAATACCTATTTTTAATAAGTATTTTTAAAAAATAAGGATTTTTTTTTTACTTTTCATATAATATCATGTCTATTTCGTTAAATTATCTTTATTGAAATATACAGAGTAAAGTGATGTTTTGACTTAAATTACAATAGAGTTACTACATTTTCTCCCTCATATTCGATAAAGAAAACAACTTGTAGAGAACATAGTTTCTAAAGCCTTTTTTCGAAAAATATAATATACCTAAGCTAAATTCAATATTTTGTCTGAAATTCAATCCTTTTTAATTTTGTATTTCGTGTCTATGTTGATGTGTATGCTATAGATTTAAATTATTCTGAATTTATTTAGATCTCAATACAAACATATTAGTACATTAAAACTGTCGTAAACCTAAAATTTGATTCTAGATATTTAATACGGGCATATTGATATAAGGAAGATATCATAAAACTAGAGTTTTTTAGGATTTTCTCAATGCATATATAATCTTGATTGGGGATAAATGACTAATTCTTTTTTTTTTTTCTTAACATGCCCTTTTTGAACTGAAATCTTCATTTGAAACTTTTTTCCCATCAAATACTCATTTTAAATTAGAGTGTTGTTAAAAAATAAGAGTGTATTTGACTTCTTTTAGAATGTCATGTATATTTTCTTAGAATATCCTTATCGGAATATATGTTTTAGTTAGAGTTAACGGTTCTTTTGTCTTTTAGAAGAATTCTTTTTTACGAAAACTTATAAAACCACCCTTGAACTCCTGCGTGTTTTTTGATTACCAAAAAAAAATTCTATCATAACCTACTGCTTCCATTCACGTTGAAGCTAAATTACCTCAAGTTACGACATCTTCTCCATCAATTTCGATTAATAAAAACAACTTGGAGATAACAATGTTTTCTATAACCTTAAAAAATATAAACATAATCTACTTAAACTGGATTGAATATTTTATCAAAAACTTATTCCTTTTTTAATTTTATATTTTAGATTCATATGTTGATGTGTATGCTACAGATTTTAATTATTGTACATGTATATATATTTCAATGTAAACATTTTCGTACATTGAGACTATCATAAAACTAAAGTTTAATTCTAAATTTCAATTGCAGATATATTGGTGTAAGAAAATTATAGTAAAACTGGAGTTTCTTTAGAAAATTTAAAATGCATAATAATTAATTTTATCATACAATTTTGTTCCTAATTATAACTTGAGTTTGTGGTAAGTACATAATTCTATATTTGTATTAGAGTTATTGGAATACCCTTATTTCATGATAACATATCCTTCATATAATTATTATTTTTCACTCTTTTTATGATGCATTGTATCTAGCGGTATATTTATATGATAACATGTTTTATATGCCTATTGTCTTCACATATTTCACTCTTATAAAGTGATAGGATCAGATGAATCCCAATTAATAAAGACTCTAATTTATTTTGGCTCAAATGATTAATAACTTTTTTTAACTTGAAAACTCTCAAGTTTTTATATGCAAGGTGTTAAATAACTACATATTTTTTCTGAAAATATTCTTTTTAATTTAAAAAGTTCTTTAAATATTTTGACTTTTTAAATGGTGAGGCTAAATTACTACTGTTTTGGCCAAATTTAAATATTTTGACGCTAAAGAGGTTTACTAAAATAGCTATAGATTTTTTTATTAAAAATACCCTTTTAGAAATAAAATGGTTTACTAGACTTAAGTATATTTTTACTTTTAAGAAGTTGAGCCTAAACTACAATATTTTTGGTTAATCATAAATAATTTTCTGCTAAAGAGGTTAAAATTTCACTAGCCCACGTATCATGTTTTTTTTTCCTATAAATTAAGGTGCACCGGCCATTGCCTCTATTAACTTTTACATATAACTGCAAATTTAAATTTATTGACATATGACAAAGCCAGAATATCTACAAGTTCGACTAGGCTTTCTTGTTTCAACTTTTTTGATAAATTTATGTGTTAATTTGTATTTGGTAAAACAATGAATTCTTATAATTTTTGGACTCATGTCCTCAAGATTATGGTAAATTACCGTCAATGATATTAAATTTTAAAAGGTAAAGCCATATTGATCCTTTAAAAAATATATTTTTTTGCTTATGTCGATACGTACTTTTTAAATGTTGATACTCCTTTCATTTTGTATCTATAAGGTGTGTGTGTGTGCGCGTGTGTGTGTGTGTGTGTGTGTATATATATATATATATATATATATATATATATATAACCCAAATTCTCCCCTTATTCCGTTACCGCACTTTCCTCGGCAAGCACTCAGCGTAAAAGTCAGCAAACTAGCTCAGCCTCATTAGTCACATCATCCCTGCATCGGCGAATGCTGGTGGTGAAAGGCTGCTCTGGTAGTAGTTAATGGTAGCAGCTACCAATAGTTTGATGCAAACAAGAAATTTATACATATTCTTCCAAATTTTAAACCCCAAATTCAGTTTTTTTATTTCTGTTCATTTAGTTTGTTGAATTGTAATGGTTTGTTGCAAGTGAGTATAATGAGAAAGTCGTGACAGTTGATTGGGATGAGAAGGCTGAAGAAAAGTGAAAAAGCTAAAAAACACAATGATGGTGGGATGTAATTGTGGTTATGGTTGTGGCCGGGGACGGGGACGGGGGGAAAGGGGAGGGAAGGGCGTGTGTGTGTGTGGGTATGTGTGCATATCGTCTATGTGTGTGTGGATGGGTATATGCGTGTGCGTGGATCTATGTATACGTTGTCTTTGTGTGTGTTGGAACTCAAAAGTCTAAATGGATGATGGTAGTGGTAGTCGTGGTGGGCCTGTATGGGTGAGACTAGAGTTGTCAAACGGGCCGGGTGGCCCGCGGGCTGGCCCGACCCGGCCCGGTTCTGGCCCGGGCTGGCCCGGCCCCGACGATGAACAGTAGCGGCCCCAGCACAGCGGGCCTGGGGCCTGGGCCTGGACCAGGCCGTCCATTGCTGCGAAAAAGCCCGGCCCGGCCCGGCCCGGAAACGGGTTTGGCCCGGCCCGAAGTCGGCCCGGGTCTGGCCCGGGTCTGGCCCGGTCTGCGGCCCGGGTCTGGCCCGGTCTGCGGCCCGGATCTGGCCCGGGGCTGGCCCGGTCTGCGGCCCGGGTTTGGCCCGGTTTTGGCCCCACTTGTTTGAATTTTTTTGTTTTTCCCCCCTTTCTTCCACCCCTTTTCCAAAATTCCACTTTTACCCCCCCAACAGCAATATAACGGCTAGTTTGGGGGGTATTTTAGTCTAACCTATATTTTTCAACTCCTTTACACTCTTACCCTCCCCAACAACTATAAACGGATAGTTTGTAGGGGTATTTTGGTCTTTTGTGAAGTTTCTAAAATCTATAAATTCACACCATTTCTCTCTAATTTTTCACACCAATCTTCTTACTCTCTCTTACCTAAACATTCTATATTTCTACAAGCTTTGCTACTATTTTCCTCTCCAATTACTACTCTTGCTAATTACTACTAGTATTTACTAATTAGTACTCTTGTTTATTAATTACTAGTCTTGCTAAATTCTTTTTAATTACTACTCTTGCTAATTACTACTAGTATTTACTAATTAGTACTCTTGTTTATTAATTACTAGTCTTGCTAAATTCTTTTTAATTACTAACTCTCTAATATTTGTTACTCGTTCATTCTTTTAATTGTTATTTCTTATTACTACTCTTATACTTGTGTATTTAGTTACTCTTACAAAGTTTAGCTCGAAATATGGCTGGATTATTGAAGAAAATGAGGCGTGCATCGTCATCACGAAAAACATCATCATCATCGCAAGCACCACCACCAGCACAAGCGCCAGCGCCACGGCCATCACAAACACCAATCCAAGCACCAACACAACCATTCGTTCCTGGACGAATGAGTACAGGCTGTATGATAGATACCCAAGCCAATTGGGAGTTCAATCAAAACATTCCAGATTTTGAATACACGCCTGATGAAGACCCCCCGCATTATAGTCAAGGACGCAGCTCGGTTGGCGAAGCTACTACTCCGTGGCATAATCTCAACCCTATGCCTGGTCATGATGAAGAGGGCCGAGCAATGCCTCCGGTAAAGCCAGAAGTCCAAAAGGGGAAAAAAAGAGCCGAGTGGTGGAATCATTTCTGTAGTATGGTGGACGGCTTCCGAAAATGGTAAACATCTAATAATTAATTTTATCACAACCATTTCGTTCCTACCCAAACTTGATTTGACGGCAAGTACATGTTTCTAATATTTGTAAGAGAGTTCTTGGAATTTGTTATTCATGATAACAAGCCTTTTCTTTTGATTATTCCTAAGCACTCTTTATATGACACATACGTTCAAGCTTTGAATATTTATAGAAACACATCCGATGCATGACAGTAATGCTCTAAAGCATATTATCATTATTTATAAATTTGAAAAGTTAGTCATGATATTTGGCAATTAATAACTTTTGTTAGTTTTCTTTTGACCGCTCAATTGATTGAATAGATTTTTTGCACATGAAAACTTTCAACTTTTTATCCGCAATGGAATTAACATTGCTACTTATATTTTTTTAAAATTAAATATTATTGTTAGTTTTAAAATGCTTCTTTAAAGCTTTTGAGCTTTTAAATGGTGAGGCTTAAATTACGCATGTTTTACAAATTTTCAAATGGTTTATGACTTCTAAATGAGGTATGACAGCTATGTTAATAGCTCGAGTAGATTTTTGTGTGTTCAATATAATATGCCTCGCAGGAGAGCAGTTACAGATGTGGTCCACAGGTGGAACTCTACATACCATATGCTTTTACACTTTTAAGAAGTCTATAGCATTTTCTACTAACCCATTCCCAGCCGGCTTGCCAACTCAAGAGGAATGGCAGATGGCCACATACCTAGCTGAATTTTTGGAGGTATTCTACACGTCTACCAATTTAGCTGGTACGTACTATCCCACCTCTCCTCTCGCTGTAATAGAAATTCTGAAGATGGCTACAATGTTAACAAAATGGAGATATATAGGACCCTTTAAGGAAATAGTAAAAGTGATGGATCAAAAATTTAATAAATATTGGAGTAACTGCCTGATTTTTACTGTGGCTACTTGTTTAGATCCTAGGTTAAAGTTCATGGCGTGAACGCCTCGATAAGAGATATCGAAATTAATGTGTACACAGAGAAGACAACCGAATTCAGCAAAAGTGAGCAAGAGGTTTGAGGACTCAACGTCCTCGTAATTCTGGTGACGTGCGCGGGCGAGCACATGATCATCCACTGTTGAGAGGTAATGCGCCATACCTTGAGGGCTTTGAAAAAGCAAAAACTATTTTTTTGCTTATGTCGATACGTCCTTTTTAATGAGATTGGTGTATATGCAAATACTGATCATTTTTGATTTATCAAGAACAGGTTAATTTTAATTTGTTAAATTTTTGGAAACAAAATCAAAACATGTATAAAACTATATCCCAAATTGCACGGGATTATGCCAGTGCAACCGCACGGTTGCTTCAGAGTCGGCATTTTCAGCAGCGGGAGTTTTGGTGACAGGAGGAGTCGTCTTAAAGTCGCTCGAGCTATGTTATGTGGAAGGATTATCTTGATGCGAAATACCCGAGCAAGATAAACCGATTGATGATAGGAAGAGCAGTGACTCGGATATTGTACTCTGGTAGTAGTTAATTTGGTAGCAGCTGATCCTTTAGTTTGATGCAAACAAGAAATTTTATACATCTTCTTCCAAATTTTAAACACCAAATATACAGTTTTTTTATATTCTGTTCATTTAGTTTGTTGAATAGGTAACTTCGCCTGTTTGTTTACAAGCAGCCGGTGCCCGGATAAAAGGAGAATGAGTACATTTATTACAATTGTTATGTGTTAAGATTTTATAATAAAGGCTCAAGAAGAGTGAAAATGTTTAACATATAATAAAAAAATAATGGCTAACAAATAAATATGTAATTGTACATTATATGTTATTACTTATAATGAAATAAGGGGATAAAGATTGGTTCGTTAAATTGTGAATATTGCCTGGGAAATTTAAAATTGAATAACGTCTAAGGGCCCGGGCCCGGCCCAAGGGCCCTAGCTATTGGGCTAGGGCCTGGGCCTGGACTGGGCCTAGGTTTGCCTTGGCCCGGCCCGGCCCGGCCCGGTTGGGACTGGCCCGGCCCCGGCCCGGCCCCACAGCAGGCCCGACGGGCTTGGGCTGGGCCGGCCCAAGCCCGGCCCTTTGACATCTCTAGGTGAGACGAAGTAATGATTTGAAGAATTACATTCCTAAGTGATGGGCATTTTAATCTTTACATCCTTTTAATATTTTTGTTCGGTCAACGAACACAAGTGTTATTTGTTCCAACTAATAGACGTACTTATAATTTTGCCCTAACCTCAAGGTCATGTATGTAATTAACCCTATAATTTTCTTAACTCTCAAAACCTTATGCCATAGGTATTATATATATTTTTTATTTTTTATTTTGATGATACAAGTCTATCTAATGAATGACCAAGGTTACAAATTATTCTTGAGGAATTTTTGTTTATATTTATCTATATTAAAACTGTAATGCATATATATATATATATATATATATATATATATATATAAATATCGGGTGAAAAACATAAGTTTGTGAATATTATTGAAGTTATTTAGCTCATCATCACTATCTAATATCAACTTCAACATACATTTTGTAGTATGAATTTCAAAAGGACATACACAGACACATGTATATATACGTTTTAGATGAGTAGGTAAAGTCTGTGTTAAAAATAATAATCTTAAGCCAAATATATGTTAGATTACATCTACAACTAAATTAATAGCCTTATTTTACTACTATAATGAATAAAGTCATGTTAGATAAATATAAAAGAGAGCTTTAAAGTACAATATCAAGAGAAACTTAGACTACACTATAGATTTTTTTAATTGAAAAGTAGAAAAAATTAAGTATAATCAAGATTAAGCGTCGTTTTAGACAAATTGCACTCGAACTTTGAAACTTAAAGATAGAAAAGTTGAAAAAGACTTGTTTTGTACATTCATCCTAGAATAAGAGATACATGAAACTTGTACCCCTTCGTACTAAATTATTTGATCATATTTGACGCACGTTTATTTAAGATATAAGTCTTATTTTATGAGTTTCTCATTCTATCCGAAGATAGAGATAGACAGGACGAAATTGATTCAATAGAGAAAAATAGGTTGGTGAATGACTAAATGTGGAGAGAGAAGTAGAATAAAAAAATCTACAAAGGGTAAACATGTAAAAACAGTTACAAAAACTCTTTTAATTTGAAAACTGATCAATTTTATTAGGACAGTCCAAAAAAATAATCAATTTTTTTTCCTGAGACTGAGGGAGTTATAGAATAGATCATCACCAAAAGCAAATAAACTGCAGGGGATATTTTGACCCCCAATAATCATCGC
The DNA here is from genome assembly GCA_033070095.1 of Escallonia herrerae. Taxonomy (NCBI): domain Eukaryota; kingdom Viridiplantae; phylum Streptophyta; class Magnoliopsida; order Escalloniales; family Escalloniaceae; genus Escallonia; species Escallonia herrerae. The sequence continues at coordinate 518,047 of JAVXUP010000332.1, read as the reverse complement.
TACAAGAAATGGCCATAACTGGGTAAAAAGAAACATGATATGTAATGAATGATACTAAAATCATAAGCGATTAAATTTTGAACTTTAGTAGTGATACTTCTAAAAAAAGTACAAAAACTCTAAAAGTGAATGATAGAAAAATTTTAGAAAGATTATTGAAAATTAAGACTACTAAATTTGTTACTTAAGTAGTTTAGTTTCTATACGTGTCCTGATAGATTTCTTGAGCTTCATTTTTTTTTCTTGATTTTAAAGATACAACATTTAAGCTCCTAGCTCATTTCATCTTACAAACGTTATTATACATTTATTAATAATAACTTATTCGTGTTAGACACTTTATTTTTGAAAATCATTTTTAGGTTGGTTATTGAACTTTCGTAATAACTTAACTTAACTTTAATTCAAACTTTTTCTCAATTTCACTTGCTAGACATATATATGCCATCAAAACATAATAAATGACAATAGACGATTTCAATATAAACACTTGATATTAATTATCTCTAAAAACTTTCTTCACTGTACAATCAAATTTGTAGTGTTTCGTGAGAGTTAGATATTTGTGGGAGATATTTGAGACTAATTGTAATGATAGTGTACCTTGGATAACAAGATATAATATGGAACAATAAGAATTCTATTTAGCGGCAACTTGATGTGACGAAAGAAATAAATACGATAAATAGTGAAAAATATTGATGATAACTGGTGTAAAAAATTCGGGTTTGAAAGTAATATCATATTTGGGTAATGAACTTTTCATATTTTTAAGTATTTGATTAGTAATTAACAACTGATTTGTTATTATCGTTTAATTATAATAGTGGTATTGATTAATTTTAATTATTTTTAATCAAACATTAGAATATTCTTATTTCAAATCATTATATATCGTGCAAAACACATGATTCTTACTAGTATTCTTAAAATAAGGATGAAGAATTACGTTCCCTCCCCAACAGAGCAGCCCCAAAAGGCATACTACCGAGGACGATTTCTCTCACCAGAGATAGACTCTTCCCTCCCTACTCTTCTGCTTTCTAGAGAGGTTCATAATCCCCTTTTTCTTTCCTTGTCTCCCCTTATTCTCTTTGGCTCTTTTTATGCCCCTCTCCAATCTCATTTATAATTTTCAAGTCCTATCGATCTCAAATCAAAACTTTATGTCGTTATCAACACAATCAAAATTTTTGGCAAATGAATGCTTTATTTTGACAGCAAAATTGCGTATTGTCAGCAACTTTTTTCACCATCATATCAGATGCCAAGTATCCTTCTTGGGTACCACTTTGCATCTTATTTCGCTATGGCTATTGTCAACCTCCTTCCTCCGTCGAAGGGTGGTTTTCTTCGGATTCTTGGTTTACTTGGTTCTGGGTTGTCGACTTATATATGCACGAATTGGCTAGTGTTGTTTAAATTGATATTGACATGGTTGACACGTATGGCTCATGCGCGCAGTGGTAAATTTTAAGCCACGCATCTGGTGAGGTCAATAAAATTTCCATTTTTTTATTTCGTTTTGTTAAGGAATTAGATCACACGAATTATGTGCCTCATATCCCACTGATAGTGGATCACATGAATTATGCTTATCATATCCCACTGATAGTGGATCACGGGTATTATGGCTTAGAATTAGGGATTAATTGATTCTTCTTGTGTATATAAATACATGCTCTTCTCAATGTAAAGACACACAGAAAACATTCAGTCTATTCTCTCTTTATGTCTTCATTTATCTTTTCTCTTTATTTTCTTAAGATGGTATCAGAGCCATCCTTCTAGTATTTGTTTTGATTCCAAATCTTCAATCATTCCAAACCTTCAAACACCAGCAACATCAATTTCAGCATGGATCCATCAAATTCATATTTTATTCATCATTCAGATCATCCTGGTCACTTGCTCGTACCCATCAAATTAAACAGAACCAATTATCCATATTGGAGTAAATCCATGATTCATGCTCTCACAGCCAAAAACAAAATTGGCTTCATCAATGGATCCATTGAGCAACCTTCAGAAAAAGATCAGCCAACAGAATACACTTTATGGAACCAGCGCAACAACATGATTTTATCATGGCTTACTCACTCGGTAGAACCGGATCTAGCCAAAGGAGTCATTCATGCAAAGACCGCCTATCAAGTGTGGGAAGATTTCAAGGACCAGTTTTCATAAAAGAATGCGCCAGCTATCTACCAGATTCAAAAATCATTGGCATTTTTTTCACAAAACTCAAAGGCCTTTGGGACGAGTTAGATACATATCGAGCACTTCCCACTTGTAACTAGATGAAAGCACATGATGAGCCAAGGAAAGAAGACCGTGCAATTTCTCATGGGTCTCCACGACACTTACAATGTTGTACGTACAAATATCCTCATGATGTCGCCACTGCCTAATGTACGACAAGCCTATTTCCTTGTTATTCAAGAGGAAACACAGCGACAAATGACACCGGAATCAACTGAAATTTTTTCCATCGCGGCTGCAATTCAGAGACGTAGAAATAATTTTTCAAATAAATCTAAAGACAAGCATTGCGAGCATTGCAATAGAGAAGGTCATACAATTGAAAGTTGTCGCACTCTGAAATTTCATTGTAAGTATTGTGATAGAAAAGGTCATACAGAGGACAGATGCAAATTTAAAAATGGGATATGGGTTTCCAACAACACAGGAGGCCAAGGTAATCGACACAACACTTCACAACAGGGCAACATGGGTCTCAAGAAAATGCAATCAATTCATGTTGCGAATACAACAGATTCTTCTCAATCTACACATGGGGTCCATTCGCAAGACACCAATAGTTCACCCGGGCTTTCCACAGATCAACTTCAACAATAGCGATGCTTATGCAAATGCTGCAGGTCTGTCTCTTTTTCAAAATGCTTCAATTAATTCTGTATTTACTAAGCCTTGGATTTTGGATAGTGGAGCTACTGATCATATCACTTCCGATCCTACGCTTTTCACTCAAACGAATTCATCATCAATACCCTTTGTCAATTTGCCCACGGGGTCATCTGCCTCAATCAATTCCATTGGCACCATACCATTTAACTCAAATATCACATTAGACAACGTGTTATGTGTTCCTTCTTTTCGTTTAAATTTGATGTCTGTTAGCAAACTCACCAATGATTTCAATTGTTGTGCCATTTTGTTTCCTTCCTTTTGTGCTTTGTAGGACTTGGCTACGGGGAAGATGATTGGCTCGGGTAAGCAGCGTGGTGGTCTCTATTACATGTCCCCAATACAATAGGCACCTGTTTCTCATCAAGTTTCATAACCCTCAAATTTATGGCACATGCGTCTGGGACATCCATCACCATTTCGTCTAAAATTAATTGTTCCATTATTGCCTTTCTCATAATATTCATTTTGATAATAATTGTGCTGTTTGTCCTATGGCTAAACAGACTAGACTTTCATTTCCTTCAAGTACTATATCAACTCGTGCTCCATTTGATTTGTTGCATTGTGATATATGGGGTCCACACAAAGTACCCACTCATTCAGGGGCTCGTTTTTTTCTTACAATTGTCGATGATTTTATAAGGTGCACATGGTTATTTCTTATGCAATACAAGTCAGAAACTCAAAAAATTTTACAGTCTTTTATTGCATTTGTTAAAACTCAATTCCACGCCTCTCAGTCAAAGCAATCAGGGTAGATAATGGTAAAGAATTCTTGTCCATGCAAAAATTTTTTCACTCTCATGGTATTGAATAACAACACACTTGTGTTTCAACTCCACAACAAAATGGGGTAGTTGAACGCAAGCATCGCCATATTCTAACTGTAGCACGTGCACTACGCTTTCAGTCTCACTTGCCCCTTACCTTTTGAGGAGAATGTGTATTGACTGCTGTCTATCTTATCAACCGATTGCCAACCCCATTGATATCTTCCAAGTCACCTTTTGAATTATTGTACAATCATCCACCATCATTTGATCACTTGAAAGTCTTTGGTTGTCTGTGTTACGCAACTGTTGTTCATCCCATATATAAATTTGATTCCCGTGCCAAATGTTGCGTATTTGTTGGGTATCCTATTGGTTAGAAAGGTTTCAAACTTTATGATTTGACAACTAAAACATTTTTTGTTAGTCGTGATGTCAAATTTTCTGAAACTATCTTTCCTTTCATGTCGGCTGCACATCCAACTTCCACATTGCCCTATATTTCTTCCGACTTCATGGACAATTGGCAATCTTCACCATCCTTACCCACAAACATCCCCTCTTCCCAACCTCAACCCACTGAGTCAGCAACCATACAAGAATCTACCTCTTCCATACAATCTCCCTTAGCTGAACTAACGGTTGCAGATGATATTTCTCCCAATCCTACCCAGCCTCTTACATCCTCGCCTCCAGCCCAATCCGCTGAACCTATTTCAACCTCTTCAGATTCTATCATTCCTTCCTCTCCTCCCCCGCGCCAATCCCTTCGGCCCAAGCAACCTCCAGCATGGCATAGAGACTACATACTGTCAGCACAGGTCAATCCTCCTTCCACAGTGCCAAGTTCTACGCCAGGTACTCGCTATCCTCTTTCTCACTTTCTTTCCTACTCTCGTATCTCTTCTGCCCATGGTACTTTTTTAGCCAACATTACAGGTCATACCGAGCCTCAGTCATATGCTCAGGCTATCCTTGATCCACATTAGCAACAAGCAATGAATGCAGAATTAGAAGCATTGCAACAAAATAAGACTTGGAGTTTGGTTCAACTTCCTGATGGTCATAAGCCTATTGGCTGTAAATGGGTTTATAAAACCAAATATAGATCTGATGGCACAATTGAGGGTTATAAAGCTCGCCTTGTCGCAAAGGGCTATACTCAAGTTGAGGGAATCGATTATCAGGAAACATTTTCTCCTACAGTGAAACTCACTACACTTCGCCGTCTTCTCACTATTATTTATGCTCGGCATTGGTTCGCCTACCAATTAGATGTTCAAAATGCTTTTCTTCATGGCGACTTGCAAGAAGAAGTGTATATGGAACCTCCACCTAGTCTTCGCCGACAGGGGGAGAACATTGTATGTTGGCTCCACAAATCCCTTTATGGCCTCAAATAAGCATCAAGAAATTGGTTTATCACATTTTCAAAGACTATTCAGAGGGCAGGTTATCAACAATCAAAGGCTGATTATTCTCTTTTCACCAAAGCTAAAGGTGCTTCATTCACTGTGATCCTCATCTATGTTGACAATATACTTCTCACTGGAAATGATCTTCAAGAAATTGAACGTCTCAAAAAATTTCTTCTCAAACGCTTCCGCATCAAAGATCTTGGAGACTTAAAATACTTTTTGGGTATTGAATTCTCTCGTTCAAAGAAAGGTATTTTCATGTCTCAGAGAAAATATGCACTAAATATTTTACAAGATTTAGGACTTCTAGGTGTACGTCCTGACAAATTTCCAATGGAACAAAATTTGAAGCTCACTCCTACAGATGGAATTTTACTGAGTGATCCAACTAAATATAGAAGACTAGTTGGCAGATTGATTTATCTTACTGTCACAAGGCCCGACATAGTCTATTCTGTTCGAACACTAAGTCAATTCATGCACGAGCCTCGTAAACCTCATTGGAATGCAGCCATACGAATCGTTAAATACATCAAAGGTAATCCTGGTCAAGGTTTACTATTTCCTTTCACAAACAATCTTGTTTTGAAAGCCTTTTGTGATTCAGATTGGGGAGGTTGTCGTACCACAAGGAGGTCAGTCACGGAATATTGCATTTTCCTTGGAAATTCTCTTGTCTCATGGAAATCCAAGAAACAAGCTAATGTTTCTAGATCATCAGCAGAAGCAGAATATCAAGCTATGGCAAATACATGTTTAGAGCTAACGTGGCTACGTTATGTTCTACAAGATCTAAGAGTTCCACAGGTAGCTCTCACACGATTATTTTGTGACAACCAAGCAGCTTTGCATATTGCAGCGAATCCTATTTTTCATGAGCGCACAAAGCACATTAAAATAGATTGTCACATTGTTCGAGAAAAACTACAAGCTGGAATGATCAAACCGTCATATGTGCCTACCCGCTTTCAGTTAGCAGATGTCTTCACAAAAGCATCAGAAAAAGATCAATTCGAGACATTACGTAACAAGTTGGGACTTCATGATATTCACTCTTCAACTTAAGGGGGAGTGTTAAGGAATTGGATCACACGAATTATGTGTATCATATCCCACTGATAGTGGATCACATGAATTATGCTTATCATATCCCACTGATAGTGGATCACGGGTGTTATGGCTTAAAATTAGGGATTAATTGATTCTTCTTGTGTATATAAATACATACTCTTCTCAATGTAAAGACACACATAAAATATTCAGTCAATTCTCTCTTTATGTCTTCATTTATCTCTTATCTTTATTTTCTTAAGATGTTTGTTTACTTGAAGATAATATCCTTGTTGGAGTTGGGAGTAATCCTTTTAGGTCCAGTATGCAGGATCCCAGTTTCACAACGTCGTGGTTCATTCTGTTTTCTTAGGAATGTGACTTCATGGGAGCTAGATGAACCCTTGCCTTTGTGCTTTCTTAGTCTGTTTCCCTTAATTTTTTTTGGGTCTCTTCTCAGTTGAAAATTAGTTTAGTTAGTGATTATCAGTGTTTATTGTACTCGTAACCTTACCCTCGTCCTATATCACAGTCTAAATGCGTTTGTAGTTTTTGACCTTTGTAATCTAGTAGTCCTTGGGTTCTGCGTAATGAGTCTCTCGTTCTTATTTTTGTAATGCTGTTGTCTTGCTTATGGGGTTTGTAGTGGGGGACTATGATCTTAATTGTTTGTCTTCACTCTGGACTTGATTATTCATACCTTGGTGGTATGCATTGATGGGTTCTTATACAATGTCTATGTCTAAGACTCCAGTTTTGTAAGTAATTGGTCTAGCCATTAAACTTTGATTTTTAATGCGCGTGAGACTCCAGTTTTGTAAGTAATTGTCTAGCCATTAAACTTTGATTTTACCATGCGACCTCGTTCTTTATTGGGTACCTTGACCACCGGGACTATACAGTCGCTGCCATCTTAGCAACGATCTTACAACTAATGAAATCTTTTTCATCATCATAATGAACTAGCTAGTCTAAGCATTGATTATGGTGTGACCGGTCTGTTTGTGTCTTTGAAAATCGATACAAGTGTCTACCAGAGAAAGTTTGGTTCCTCATTGTTACGAGGTTACGGTGAGTGAAAAAAGACAAGAGAGAAAAAAAGAAAGGAAAAAAAAGAAAAGAAAAAGAAATACATCTTTCTTATTACGTCATTTATCTATTATCTAGTTCATACAAGTAATATACCTCTATAGTTTTATTCACAGAATTCCATTCCAAAATCTTTCACAAGTGAATAATGTGATTTTGTTGGCCCTTGAGTTTTACTTTCGTTGCTATTATCATGGCATGTAAAGCCTTTGTTGGCTTAAATGTTTACTTTCTTTATAAAGTTTTGCAAGATTGTTGTAAAATCGGGAATCCTTTGGTTTTCTTACTCTTGTACTTGATATTATGTATTTTTTTTTTCATGAAATGCAATTATATTTAAAACTGAAAAGAAAAAAAAATTCAATGGATCTTCTAGAAAATCATAGACTCAGATCTAAATTAGAGTTAAAATACCAAAAGGGATCTATTAAAGCATATTTCAGGGTTTATTGCTACTTGCGATTATTATTGGATGATCCCGACTATTTAAAACCATTATATTAAGGGAGGGGTTAGAGGAGATGTAGAGTCATTATACGATATATCTAGCAGTCTTAAATGATTGTAATTATCGTTTCAAGACATACAATATTTTGTAACCGTTTGCGCATAAGAAGACTTTAATGAAGAGTTTTGTGTGCTCCTCATGGCTGAGCTACTAATCAGGCCATAGTTTTTCCGGGAATTCTCATGAAAGCACAATATGCAGTCTCCTCTAATTGAAAACCTTATCAGCGTATTTCTTGGCAAAGCTAATAATATGTCTGATCGTAACGAGCACGTTCACCTTTCACGGTTCATTTTTGAAAATCACCTTATATACATACCCATTGAGGCGTCCAATTTAACCCTTAATGGAATGGCAAAAACTCAATGACTTGACAAGACCATATAGCTAATATTCTGTCTAATCAATCTCCGGAAAAGCTAAGCTACTTTATGGAGAAAGAAAAAGGTGCCAGGGTGTAGTACTTAGATAGAAGTCTTGACAGGGATAGGAGTATATAGAATGATAACCCATCCTTTGTTTTAGATTACTTGTGACTTTGCATTTCTACATCTAAAGCCTCATCAGATTCAACATCTTATGCTACCAATAAAACTGATATAGACAAACTTTGTAGAGACCTAGAGTTGAATAATTCAACTGTGGGAATGTGGGAGAGTAATATGTATATCCCTAGCCAAAAAGTGAGACTATGGGGTTCCAACTTGCAATACTTGGGGCACAAATAGGTATTATGCCCTGCTGTATACCTGATCCTATAAATGAATAGGTATTATTCAGCTATACAAATACCGATCTTTCGGTTTTGCTTTTTCTGAACAAAATCACGAGCCACATTTTCAATCCCATTTTAGGAACCTCCTTTTTGGAGGTTGATCAAATTCCAAGTCCACATCTTGGACTAAGTGGCTAATGGACAAAGTGAGTGAGTTAGTCACTCAGGAACTGGCCAAATTCTAGTCTAGAGTAGAGAGATTTAGAACTTACACCCGATATTAAAGCACGAGTAATACATATCTGTTACAAAAAAAACAAAAGCCTAGAACAAGAAATCAGTGTAAAAGCTATGGTTAAGGCTAACCTATGGCCTTCTTGTCTCTGTGTGCGCGTGTGCCACTTTCAATTCAGTGCAAGGTATGCGCTGCAATGAGTTTACTTTTTACCCCAAGAGACCAAGTTGCATGCCTCATGCCTGCACGGGCCAGCATCTATGGTCCTTTTCAGAGGGCTAAAAGGATACTTTTCTCGAGCCTAGTTGAAATATATTCCACCAAAGATTGTACATATCTATCTTCCTCATCTTTTAAGTTACCTTCTCCGATGTGTTCCCCACCATAAAACCACTGCTTGTACTTCTCATTTATCCCAAAGATCCACTTCTTGTTGCGATAAAAGTCAAGCATGTGCAGGTGATCTATTGTCTTCAGAACTCAATCACATGTCATGTACAACAAATCTAGTTCAAATACCAAGAAACATCAATTCATGTATCTTACAGCAAACTCAAAAATTGCACACTAGATCCAAAAAAAAGAAAAAAAAAAAAAGAAAACCCGGAAAGATTCATATATACTCCTTATCTACTAGGTAGCGATCATTTCGCAGATATAGATGAGGACTAGACATTTATGCATATTCAAGAAAACGTGAAAAATCTTAACTCATGATAAGGTTATTGGACCGGATGGGACTTCTGTGTTTTAGTAGTATCATCAGCTGAGCCTTTTGACATTCCAACTTGGTGCCCAAATGCCTACTTTTAGACCCAATTGCTCGAACCACTTTCGGAAATTCAACAAACCCTTTGATCCCTCGTTTGATATGAGGATTTTCAGCCTCCGGTGGCGAGGCTCTTCGCTGAATTGACACAGAATGCACAGTGCCATTGCTCTCAGCTGACTTCTCACCTATGACCCACTTTCTAGTTATCAAGTCATGCTGTTTCTTGGATCCTGTCTTGCACATTGCTGATTCAGTTGACTCAGATTGTCGTACTTGCTTAGTGTCTTCCAGTTCTAACAGTTTCTCTTCCAACAAAAGTTTTGCCTCATTGAGCTTCATTTGAACACGTTCTTCTCTTAATACCTCTGCCACACGTAACATCTTTCTCTCCTCCTCCATCTCCTTCTTCATCCGATTGAGCTCGGTCTTATCTGACGATATTTCTTTCGCAAGCTCTTCACATACTCGCTCCAGGGCTTCTCTCCCTTTTTTCTCTTCAGATATCTCTTTGGCTAGCCTTTTATTCCTCGACTCTATCTTCTTCCGCGCGCTGCGTTCTTGCTCGAGCTCTGCCTTTAGTTCAACGATCTTTGCTCGAGCAATATCTAGCTCGGACACCATGAAGGGTTTGATGAAGGTCAGATCCCAGAAAGAAGCCGCAATTTTACGTGCCGAAACGGGGAGGTGAAGACGATGAATTTGCGTCTGAGCAGTAATGCTGTCCTTACTATCTTGATTTTCTTCTGCTATATGTGGTGGCTGCTGGTGTGGAGGATAATAAAAGGGGTTCTCGTACAGTTTCCAGGTTGGGCAAGTGGAGGTGCTGATGGGGGGATCGAAAATGGACTCATTTCTGAGATTTTCTGTGCTTCTGATCACCATCATCACCATCATCATCTCTTCCATTTGGCTTTCTTTCTTCTTATGCTTTTTTCTATGGGGGGAGTGGGGTGCCTTTTCTTTGGAAGAAAGCTTTACTTATCTCGCTTTTGCTTTTGGCGTTGCGGTTTCTAAACGGGGGTAGGACCATTCGATGTATTGCGTAGCCTGCTTTGTAGATGTGGATTGTGAAAAGGGGAAGATGCATCACATGCACCTCCTCCTAATAATAACGAGCCGACCATGGTGGACTCTCAACCAGGCCTTTCATCCGTCCACATCCCCGGCTCTCTCTCTCTCTCTTCCTCATCTTTTGTGTAACTGCTCGGTTTTGGTATGTCCAAGGATCCTCGCCTATATATCTCATTTTAATCTACTTCAGCATTCACTTGGGAATATACCGAGCCTTTCCGTTGTGACTCCTTTGCCACCTAACAGATATACCAAAACAATGGTATTCAAACATTTCAAGATCGTTGATATTACATTGTTGTTGGTATGAAAAATCAATTAATAACACCATAACAAAAATGGTTATGGACTCAATTAATAACTCTTGAACATCACTTGTCTCGATATTGTCATAGTGTACGAAATAGTTCCGTCTTGATATTCTTAAACTTGTATCCAGATATTTTTGCCCTTAATCTTTTTTGTTATAATTTTTGTAATTATTCTTTTCCATTACGTACCATTCATTACGTCTAAAAAAAACTTAACAAACAAGGGACCACTCATCAACCGTTTTCAATAAATCATTCATCAAACTCCAACCAGGAAAAATGTAAAAACAAAACAAAACCATTCATCAGGGAAACACCGCAGCGATTGGGGTTTATAAAATACAAGAGCCATCATAACACAACTCTAAAATTTCTCACTGGAGTCACAGAACTTCACCTTCCACATTACAAACGTATTCACATGATATGCTATTTGCAGCTATGACAAAGCAAACAAATACGTCATTCACACGGTTATTTACTCTACTGATGAAAAGTATCGAAGTAACAAGAAGCTCATGTATACTGTGGTCTTCTACGGTATGATTGGATTCCGCAAGACGTGCATCGGGTGCACGCCTGTCAAAATCTACTTTGTTATCCAACTCAGAGTGCTCTGTCTTTCAAAGATTTAACAAAAGATGGCACCACATAGCCTACCATTTGTGTCCCAAATGTTCTCTACTCATTTCACAAGCTCCACATGGATGGTCTCCCACCAGGGTCCCCTACATTGGCTGCTTAAACCATACCATAATTGCGATTTCCAGACGTTAACGCTTTGGCACTAAACCGAGAAATCATATAGATTGCAAACAAACCAAAGCTACATACAAGACCCTCAAACGAAGTTTTTGAAAGGGCAATGCGCACGTATGGTTATCATGCACAGAAACTTAATTGCTTCATAAATGCCTACTTGATTGTTTGGACCACTGAACTGGACCACTGCTTCATATATATAGACAGTCCCACAGTAATGGTGGTTGGACTTGGGTGCGGGGACTAGAATTGGTAGTCCACCAACAGATATTCAAGATGCTTTCATGAACATTACAGAGTAAGTTCAGGTTATTACCACCATCAAAGTTCACTAAATAAGGCTCAAACTTCCATCCTGAGAAGATGCACGTTCTCGTGTGGAGAGAATAGACAAGGAATAATGGGTGGTGGTTGGTGAGAGGTCGACCTCTTACATAATAGTGGATACAAACAGAAAATAATTAGGGAAACGCTTTCAGAGGACGGGTTCAGAAAACCATCTTTCTCGATTGGCTGTTCATACTTGACCTCAAGTCCCTGTACAACAAAGAACACTTCTAGCATGTGTAATTCGTAGAATTTATTTATTTACTAGGGGAAGAACTTAGGGGCTGCAATAATAAAAGAGGGTTATAGATCGGGTTTTTGAACATTCAGAGTGAACCACATTCCGATTCTCCACCAACTTACATATAACACTTCCTCTGTAGGAAAGAAAAGGAAGAGGTAACTACATTGAAGTATGTCCAGTCATGCATTTTAACCACAAACTAACTTTTTACTTGTACAATTGCAAGTTAAACACTCAAAGCATAGGTTCTTCAATCAAACCACGTTCTAGTAGAGTTGTCTGCAACAAAAGCTATTTGCATGGCATGATGCAGTCATGCTAGCAAACTATCCATGGAGTAAAGAAAAAGGAATATTAACAGAGGGAAATTAAACCCCCGCCCCCCTTGATTCTATTTATGAAGATTTTGTAGTACAGCCCCCGATTTCATTACCTTGATTGATTTGCTTTTCCACTCTTCCTTGTCCTTGCCTTCTTCCGACAAAGACAGAGACCAGAATAGCTCCGCCAGTTCAAAAATTCTTCCCTTATTATAGAAAGCATAATCAACGAGGGAAAGCGAAAGCAACGAGAGGGATGAAGACAGGCAAAGAGAAGGGATAGGAAGGCCTGCTGATCCTATCCTAACCATCCACTCTTTGGCAACAGTGTTTGACTAGTGGCTTTTAAGAATGTATTTCAATCTGATAAAAACGAGGGCAGGTCCCTTGTTTTCACCAAATTCAAGACTGTCAATGGAACTATCAGGTATGTCGAAAGTCTTTAGCAAGACTTTCAACCTTGCTGCTCAAAATAGGGAGGCTTTGTTGGTTTATTTCAAATATGGTGAGTTGATGGGGCAAGCCTATGTAGTACGACATGCTGGGTTTGTTAGCCTTTCAATTATGCTTTTAGTTTTCTCTTGGCATTGAGGCGGGGGAGCCTTTTGCTTGGATGAGGGATGCCTTTGGTCTGCTATGAATAATATTCGTCGCCAACCACAAACATGAGAATGCTAAAGAAAAAAATAGAAGAGCGTACCCCCTAGTAGAAAGTTGAGCTCAAAACCAACACCAAAAGCAGAGCAGACTTTAAAGCAAAACTCTGAACACCATTCATGTTTATCACTGCAAGTGAGAATCTCGTAATGTTTGCGACTCAAGTTTAGAGCAGGGCCAACTAGACCTGGCAGAAAAGGGCCCGTACCTGTAAAAAAAACCTGGGTACGGCTACAAGAATTATAGACCCGTTGAAATTTTACACATACCCGGACCGACCCGTAAATTCCGGTTCGGTCCGAACAGGGTACGGTTTACTCGGGCTACCCGCATTTATTCAGTATATAAGCATTAGGGTTACTCTTTCTCTTAAGGGACTCACTCTCATCTCATTGTCGCTGCTCCCCTCCCTCTCTAAACTCTCTTGCACACAACAACCCCCCCTCTCTCTCTCCTCCCCCCTCACAACCCATCTCTCTCTCACTTTCTTCCCCCCCAAGTCAGATCCACCGACAACCGTTCTACACATCAAGTCAACTCGATGGCGCCATCGTCGCTCGATCGGTCGTCGCTCATCACTAAATCCGTCACCGTCGTCTTGAGACACAACTTTGTCGCAGCTCCGCCGTCAGTCATCATCAATCCGTCACTACCATTGTTCAAGCACACGCTGACCACAGATTCAATCTTTGAACCAAAAGTCAGATCCTGCTACTACAAACCCGATTCTCTTCCAGCGTCACCGCCAAACCCTCATCGTCGCCACTCGCCGACCACAGAGTCACCCCTCGCTACATGAAGGCTGATCTCTTGACAGATCTACCTTGATCTACAAAGTCATCTGACTATCAAATCGATTTGATCTACTTGTATTTCTTTTTTGTTAATTTGTTAATTTGTTTACTAATGTTCTGTATGAATTATAATACTTTAGATTTATGAACTTCTTTTGAGGTGATTTTCTCGTTTTTAAAGATATATTTGCTAATTGGTTGGAATTTGAGATTTGAGAATAGAGATTTGAGAAGATTGTCAGGTTTTGTTGTGTTTTGTACTGAGTTATAAAAATTGGGAACTGATTATTGTGTAACCAAAAAGAAGGAAAAAAAATACTCCAAGGAAAATAAAAAACTTTCCGAACCTGCTAGGTAGGGTACGGTTTCAGAAAATGGCTACCAGTAAAATTCTGGGCAATTTTTACCCGACTTTTTTTTTATTACCTGGAACCGACTGGGTATTAACCGTACCCGACATGTTTACCCATTTGCCAGGTCTAGGGTCAACTTTGCAAAAAAGACCATCTCACAGCGCAAACATGAGGAATTATAGACAACATCTTCCACACCTCATTTGACCAAAAATAGTGGCAAGATTAATTTTTTTTCAATGGTTCCGTTACATTCTTATCCTGAACAAATCAGAACACATTGATATGCGCAGACAGAAGGTCTCAAGGGGATACATGCAGAAGCATTAAGTTAGTGTTGTGCTACTATATCCATTTTTTTACATAAAGTCCTAATCTATTCAAAGGACGGAAAAACATGCATCTTGAACCATCCGCTTGACTTGTACAAGTCCTCTAACTTTAAACTCCTTATATATACGGTCTCAAGGAAAAGTATATATAGAAGCAATTCCTTGTCTTAACCAAGTTTCTAAGATAGATGTACACTTAATAAGGGACACTACGTCAGTCCTGCTGAAATCAGAAAGGACAAGCGTAGACAGATGAAAAACCATCATAATCAGGAAAAATTAAGAGAATGACGAGTGGAAATATATCGAATAACAAGAGCTCAGAATCCTAACATCCTAACATTTATTTCATCACCTAGTATGTTTCCAGGCACATTAAGATTTTCATCAGATTGACACAAGCAATCTCGTAGCTCATCAAAAGTAGATACAGATTGGACCTCTCTGTTAGCAATTATGAAGCACATCCAGTGTCTAACAGCTAAAAGTCACACAGGGACTACTACTGCACAATTTTCATGCAACTCTTAGTTTCGTTGCTAGTATCAACTTCAGGATAACTGTTGATAACCAGCTGATAAGTAAAACTGAATGTTTCTGGGGATAATCAACATGACCAGACCCTGAAAGGGATCCAGTTTGGCCCTATAGCCATCCTATTATCCTCTTTTAGAAGCTTCCTTTACCTGAGATGTTATTATTCTATGACCAAACCTCCCATAAGGACCACCGAAGGAAATACTCCTAAATTAAATATATTCATCCATTTTGCAACTCGAGGAAGTACCATCTTAGTGTTTCAATAACCTCATCTTCTTTTCATCCTCATATTTGTAGTTTACCGTTCAACTCTGTTTATCCTTGCCCTCAACTTACCAATCCTTGTGTTCTTTGTACTTGTCCTGGAAAGGAAATGTACCATGTCCAAAAACGTGTTTACCAAAATTCAATTACTACGAGTATCAGCATTTTTGACAAGTATGGTATGGTTTCTAAGTCACTTCTTCGAAATCATAAGAGACATTCACTCTTAAGAGCTAGATCCTGCAGGCGTGACAATTACTCACCTTATGGTTTAAATTGCCCCAGGTATCAATCAGAAGAAAAGTTGGCTACGAGGCAAAAAAAAGCGTACAATCTTATACAAGTAGCAACCATTCTACGAGGCCTAATTTGAATCATAAGAGGCCAGGGAATGATAGTCAATGCTTATGGTAATGGTAGTTGATAAATACCACGCAACACATTAACAAATTAATCAACTACTGGGGGAAACAAAACTTAGGAACATGACTCTAGGATACATATGTTATCATCACACCTAAATGTAGGTATATCACTTGCCGTACGTAACCTAGCTGCTCCATCCCGGGTTCAACTTATCACTACTGCATGACACCACTTCCTTTTCTTTACAACTTAACATAAATGTGTTGTTAACGCCACACACTAGGCAGCAATATCCAGGCTCAATTGCTCTCCAAATTTCTAACTTGGGAACAAAATGATCATAAACAAATTAGTGTTTGCCTCCTTCATATACTACTGGCTTCTGACACACTATGTGCTTGCTCCTACACATTGGTTGTATGCAGTTATGGCTTAATGCTGGTGCTAATGCCAGATATTAAATATACAAGTTATCGCATGCTTTTACGCACGAGATATCTTTAGAAATGTCATAAGTTTTTAATAAACCCTCTCCAAATTTTTTTCTTTCTTCACAAGAAAAACCATCTCATAAAACTTCTCGCATCTAGTAAAGAGTCAGTCCAAGAACAGGGCATGAAGACTTTAAAATGCCTACAAGTATACAGGTCCAAGTGCCCCACTATCTAGATCATAAGCACATGATAGTTCACAGAACTGTTCAATGAATTGCAATCTATTGAAGTAACTACAAATATACATAGCCACAAGGAGGAATTTAGTGACACCAAAGAAGCAAAAAAAAGAGCTCATATTTTAAAAAAAAAAAATTCAGAATCAATTTGCACTTGTCGAAAACTGCTTCAGATACTACTGGCACAAGTACATCATGCACAAAAATCTGAAATATAGTAATGTCATAACAGTCAAAATGGACTGAATAACTTGTATTCTACCTTAAAAATGATCAATCGGACCAGGGAATCACGTATCCTCGTGAACCAATCACAATTCAAATTCATCCTCAAGTTTCAATGCTTCAGCTGCAGCTTCTTCCTCTTCATCATCAACGACGAAATATGGATTATGCACCTCTGGCTTGAACTTCAAACCTGTAAACACATAGAAAGCAAGTGTTGCCAACTCCCCAGCCACCACACTGGTCCAAAGATACCTGTACGAGGTAATCGTCTCCAGGGCATAAACCACAACCCGGGTAAAGTAAATGTAGCAGATAACCACAATGTAATACTGTCGGAAAAGTGTCAATTTCATCAGATTAACAGCCGCCTTCCCGTCCGTCCGTGCTGCCTCCCGCAAGTTCTTGATCGACCACACGATGGGGAACAGAACCGCGCAGCAGCACACAACGTCAACCAACAAAAAGATCTGCTTCCAAGTGACCCAATCCTGCCCGTACGGCCCTGTCTCGTCAATCACGACCTGAGCAATGTTGGCGACAACCTGAAGCGGAATCACAATCATCAAAACCTTCTTCTCCTTATCTTGCAAGTAGGGCTTCAAGAATGACCACCCCGTCCCGATCAATACAATCAGCGAAAACAGTGTAATCCCCTTCAAAAAGCTAAATATATAGAACAAGACATCCCATCCATGCGCACTGCCGGTTCTCTTTATATACGATTTATCTTCCGCCTCACATAACAAATTCAACGCTTTCAAGATCACAACAGCGAGCATAAAGAAATGAATTCCATAGACGGTCAATCGCTTCTTATACAACAGATACATCCAAGCACCGGCCAGGGTAAAATATATCAACGAGAACAGGAAATAAACCCTAGGCAGAATAGTTTTACCGGCGGACAAGTAATCGCGGTGGCCCGATTTATCAAGATTGTACATGGCAGATTTGACATTCATGGAGACTTTGAGCTGCTGCAAGCAATTGGCGAAGACTAGCGTGTACTGATCGGCCTCCGATTGCTGATACACGGTGTCGAACCTCAGGGCATTGTTAAGGGATTGGAAGGTGTAGACGGGCTTGATATGGTCGGACTTGAGGGCGCACGTGATCTCGGCGTCCTCGATCTGCTGGAGCACGTGCAGCCAAGACTCGCGCGTGCAGAGGAAGAATCCGACGTTGGAGAGGTCCAGGTCGGGGCTGGTGTTGGAGAGCGCGATCTGGGAGACGTTGAGTTCGAGGCGGCCGCGGTGGGTGAAGCCGAACTCGTCGAAGGGGATGATGGGGCGGTCGTCGGATCGGACCTCCGAGAAGCGGATGTCGGCGGCGGCGACGGAGAGGAGGATTAGGATAGAGAAGAGGCGGAGGGAGGTGGCCATGGCGGATCAAAATCGAAAGAATGTTAGGGTTGAAAGCTGGAGTTATAGATCTTGTCCAGTAAATAGAGAAAGAATCGGATCAACAAGGAAAGAATGTGAGAGGTGACCAAATATGAATCGATTGGTTACGGTGGATTTGTCAATTGACGAGTTTGTAGTTGAAGCCTTTCAAACTTTGGGACATAATATATAATAATAATAATAATAAGACAGAGAGCCTTCCTGAGAAGTCGAAGAAACATTCCGCCAATAAAAGTAGGACTTTACGATTTGACAAAAACTGAAGAGGGATATTACCGGCCTTAACTGCCATAAGCGGCAAGGCTCG
This sequence comes from Escallonia herrerae, assembly GCA_033070095.1. Lineage (NCBI taxonomy): Eukaryota > Viridiplantae > Streptophyta > Magnoliopsida > Escalloniales > Escalloniaceae > Escallonia > Escallonia herrerae. Next base: position 499,607 of record JAVXUP010000332.1, on the reverse strand, counting down.
TTGCACTAGTACTCCTTTTCATTTTTAATTTTCCCACACAACAATACACATCTATAGAATTTGCGAAAATGGGTTGTGTGGGTGTGTCTTTTGGTCGAAGAATGCTCGTCGTGACACCTCCTCTCCAAAACCCTCTCTTTCCTAATCCCGATTCTGTTAGTGCCATCAATTTTCTTGACAAGTAATGATGTGGTAGATTAGCTCTTTGTTTACTTAAGGCTCGTGCGGGATCTGGGTGGTTGAGGTGCAATGGATAATCTGTTGCAGATGGTTAGCTCAATCAAGTCTTTTCGACACTGAAACCGGTTGGAGTGTTGATGTGGGGTTTAAATTATCGGGTTATTCGGTTGTTTCCTTGATTGGCTTGTGGTGGGTTATGGGTGCGCTTGAATTCGCCGATGGGGTTTGTGTGTGTCGTGATGCCACGGGTTGGAGAAGAAAAGGGAGTCTAGGTGAAGGTTCTTTCTGGCCAAATTTATTATAACAAACAACTGTGGTGACAAATTTGGGATTGTGGTGAATGGTTTGCAAGGCCATATATTCCTGACATTGGTTTCTGGTTCGATGCATGTGCTTATGGATGATTATGCTAGCATAATCTCATGTGTGCACTGATATTAGAAACAAAATGGTATGTGATAAATAACATGAATTATGAATTGCTATAATGGTAGGATAATAGATGAAAGTGCTGAGACAAAAAGCCAAATGACTCGTCTAGTTAGTGACTCAATCAACACATTGAGTTGATTCAAGCAATAGATCATGTATGTTCTTGATTAAGCAAAATGACATTTTTGTACTTTGAAATGGGTCACATGCTTATCATTTCAAAACTTAATGAGTTTTCGGTGGATGTGACGATCATTTTGATAATGGTAATTGAGAAAAAGAAGACATTTGGAACAAATCAAAGGACAACCTTTTAAACATTACCCCAAACTTAAAAAACCAAAAGAACACTTATTAGAATGGTAGGACAATCTTGTTGACGGAGGTTAAGATAAAAGACGAATTCGTAGCAAATTAAAACGGGGGACGATTTAAACATTTAGCCCAACTCAAAGCGTCAAAAGAGTAACTTACCCTAACTTAAAAAAACAGATGTTTCCCCGTCTTCTTTTTGGATTAGATTGTGAGTTTTTTTTTGGCCGTTGGAACTAATTAAAGTTCTGCTACCAAACTGTTTCCTTTGTTACGACCATTGTGATTTAAAGGGTGATTATCTATATTTTTTTTGAGTAAATCATAGTACTATTAAATCATAAATAATTTTAAAAAACAAGTTTTTTACGCAGGCTACTCTGTGATTTGTCAATAGGGATAACCCATTTTTAAATGATGTATATGCATATTTTGGAAGAAAAGGACATTTTACCCAAAAACAGAATCATGAATTAAACAAAACCAGGAATTGAATGATATGTTCCTCATCTAATGCACTGTACCGCTAGCAACACCATTAGTTGTAAATATTGATCTAAGTTGCTTATAGTACTTCTGTTGCAACTGAAGAAATTGTGACATACTCTAGGATTGAATGAACGGAAGAGAGCGACATACTAACTGTGACATCAACTTTGATTCTTCCTGAGGAAACCTATTTATTTCCTAATCCACTGTCTTGCAGTTCCTGGGTTGCTGTGGAGTTGCTGAGAAGAAAGCGAGAGCCCCGACGAAAGGTGCATTAATGTATGTAGCTGGCTCGGATTGCTGATAATTGTTCCGGTCATCAGAGAAGTTGTCATTATTATCAGGACCACCCAAGATGGCCCCAACAAGGACATTTGGATTGGGTGATCCGGAGTAAAGGTACTGGAATCCATCACCGCAGTTGATGCGATCGGGATGTGCATGTACAGATGGTAGGGAGGATCCTCTGTGGTGGATGTGCTGTGGATACCTGTTCCCAAACCCCACCATGTATGACATTTTTGCTGGATTGTCGCCTAATATGTAATCGACCTGTTTCTTTGCCAGTGCAATGAGCTTGTCAGCTGTGACAGTAGAACTCCCACATGTGGCGACTCCCCCGTTAGAGCTTAGGTACTTGGCGTATGTCAGGAGGAGGAAGGACGAGGTAGTAACGTACTGGAGGTTGCTCCCACTTCGTACGTAGAAAAGCCCGCCTGTAAATCATGTGCAAGGTGAAGAATCTTCAAATTAACCTGGCTTCTGTCAAATATAAAGGAAGGCGTAAGGTTGGTACAGTAACTGACCTGGTGTATATTGCGCTTGGAAATTAGGCGAGCCAGGAACTAGAGAGCATATATAATTATCTGAATGCTGTTTATACGGCTGAAATTCTTCAATACTCTTCTCTATGAAGCCCTGCAGTAGAGTTCAGAAGGCTGTGAAAATATAGTCACTTCCAACTTACGAGACTTCTATCAGAATTGGGCTTAGTTTGAAGATGAAACCTTGGCAAGAAGAACTTTTGTTCCAGCTCGCTTGTCATCCCAGCTGAAGGAGTAGTCATCGTCGTCTGCACCCATTGTGTGGCCGTTTGATTGGATGTATGCCAAATACGATGCATTCTGTGAAGCTCTATGAATCCATGATGCTCCCCATAAGAGCTCATCCTAATTTCAATCACCCAAGTCAAAGAACCATGCATGATTAAGTGAAGCTCGAGAGCACATGATTTATCTTACCTGATAACCTGAGTAAGAGCAGTAAAATGGGCAGACCACTGAACCCAGAGAGTCGCTGTAAGAGCCTCTGTACCTGTCTGCAAAATCAAACACCTGCAAAATGAAATGCAACAGGTTTATCATTAATAGAAAGGAGACAGATTAAAGGGTAGGACACAAATGATGCAGCTTGAGTTATAGTGTTTACTTTCATGGCAGTTTGAAGTAATTTGGCAGCATAAGAAGGATCAGAGTGTTGAAACACAATTGAAGCGGCTGCTAATGCAGCCGCTGTCTCTGCTGCTACATCAGACCCCGGGTTTTGAGGGGACACCTTGTACACATTGCGGGGGGTGTCCATGTCTTCAGGTCTCTCCCAGCATTGATGGTCCGCGTTTGGCTCTCCTACCTGCTCCGTGAAAACCAGAATGTAAGCCCTTAAATAGTCTGCTGCAAAGTGCATGTACTGTGGATAATTCCCCTTCCCTCATTGTACAGCTGATATACATGCTACTTGCTCATGTTCAAAGACGCTGCCTTAATGTAGTTAACTATAGCGCAACTTAGCCTATACTATAGTTGGAGACGAGGCCACTCAATTATAAACTAGACTCACAAATTAAGAAGATCTTAGAGAACTATACAACTTAAAAACTTCATCTCTACCACTTTCACAAATGACTAGATTAGACAGCATTTTATAGCTTTACAGTGTTGCTCCTATACATGTAATGCTAACCACACATGATGCTAATGTACCCGTAACTTGCACTAACATGCATCACTAACACACCAAATTAATGACGCGCTATTATCTTACTAATCACCACCCTAAGTAAATAAACATAAACAAGTTTATGTAGTGGGAAAGTCTCTCTTGGTATTAAGCATTAGGCTTTGCTCACTTGCACATAAAAAGTATTAGGGGTGGCGGTGGCTGCTTTTAATAGGTAATCCGTACTCCAACGAACGGCAGATTTGGCATTCTGTAGAGTTTGAGTCTGCATGGAGCCACCAAACTCGATTACGCCCCACGCTAATAGCGTGGTAGTGAAGGCCATTGGCAGACCAAACTTGACATTATCACCTGCATCGTAATATCCTCCGACGAGGTTCACCTGAAATCCACCGGAACCAAATTAACGAGTGCTTTCAATAAAATACATGACAAAGTTGAACAAAACGAGGTAATTTTTTTTACATGACTAGAAGAGCCATCGGACAACCCAGAGTCGGCCCTCCATGTGAGGCGTTGGCTTGACGGTAATTTTCCTGACCTCTGTCCTTCAAAGAAGAGCAAAGACTTTTCAAGGGCATCAGAATAATCGTGAGTAGTGAAGGCAGAGGAAGATAAGCAGAGGGAACAAAGGGTTAAGCACAATATCTGCATTGTCAAGCAGAACGTAGCAGGGTAGGCCATTTTTTTTCTTCTCTCTTTCTCCTCCTATTATGAAGAAGACAAGAACTAGTTATAGGCGAGCCCTGGCCAGATTGGTTTCGTTGATGCTTCTTTGAAGAGAGGTGCCTTTTTGTAGATGGAAGTCGGCGGGTTCGTTGGTAGTTATAGTGAGGGAAGGAGTCATGTCAATCACGGGATCAACTGTACCAAACGCCGTTCTGCAACAAACAAAAAGTTATCCCAACGGTGGGAGGTGTCAACCTATTGAAGACATGGGTTGAGACAAGAAGACTAGTAGAATAGAGGTTTATTCTCACTGTTAAATCTCGTGTCACAAAATCATCTCTGGGAAAGAAGATAATCAACATCTTTGATGGGAGAAGTTACGTATCTTGTGTGTCTCCACATACAAATTGATAGAACAATGGTCAAGTAACTATATTGGTTTTCCTTTTCTTTTTCTTAAAAGTTTTGCCGCTACTCAACAACTATGAGAGGCAAGTACGAATAAACAATACGTGTAGTTTAAAGCCATTGAAGATTCACATGTGTAGTCAGAATCTTCGACAACTATTTTTAAAAAGTCGATGAAATTGCCTTAATACTATTAGCTTCGCACAAATTTGCAACCGTGAAGCTTGTACTTTCTCACTGATACTAATATTCATGAAGCTTATAATTCAAAATCAGGACAGCGGGCTAAGTTTTTTTTCCAGACCACCACCACTCGCGCTAGCTACAACTCACTCACTTGCCACCCGAGGAGTCGCCGGTTGCAATTTGGTACAACAGGGATGCAGTACGATACATGTATATTCCTTTTTAACACGTAGTTCTCGCAATATATTTTATTAGTTAAATCGATGCCTACATTTTTATTATTAATATTATGTACGTAATAGGCGTGATTGAAGGGCAAGAGGAGTGTGTATAAAGTCCACGACAAACTGTCAGATTGAAGGGTGGAATCTTGAATTGGCGCTTGCGTTGGTAGGTAGTATTACAATCGTGTTATCCTAAAACCATTGGAAGTCACGGATAAAAGAAGGTCACGTGTGCCTGCAATCTCGCAGAGAAAGTTGAGGCCTAACAGTAACAGGGGGTTGCGGCTTAGCAACACCAGAAAGCCAAACAGAAAACTCTGAAAAGTCTGCAACTTGCATGAGCTGCTTAATCAGTTGGAGTACTGTTTCTTCCTCTTTTCTTTTTCTTCTTTCCAAGTGCATACACAAATCATGTGATCAAGTCCTAAAAGAAGTTGCATTATGCATTCCCTGGGGATTCACATGGATGGTCAAGCATTCCTGTTAGTATTGGTGTGGTGGATCTTGTCAATAAGAGCCCGAGAAAACAAGGAAAATTCATGCTTGTGAAGTAAAGCACCCAAAGAGTTGATCAGATCTGAAATCAATGTCATCACAAAATGGTCTTGTTCTTTTCAATCAGAAAATATGAATGTAGAGACTGCTACAGAAGTACATAACAGAGCATTGTGTGCAGTCATGCCCCTTTACTGTTGCATCTTATTGGCTGTGGCCACAATTTATTCGCAAATTGTTTCAAATATATTAATAAGGACTAGTAGCCGGCAATTGTCATAACAAATGAGGTTTACATGATGAATTAGGTACCTGTGCAGAGACAATCTGAATAGCGCATTTTTCAAGCCCGCGCTAAAAGTGTGTGTGTACGTATGTGGAATAATCATGACCTAGGATATCTGGACGGGAATGGATTTCTAGTATGCCAAATTCTCATAAAGTTACTGATTATGTCAAATGGAATGGGAATTTGGATCGCTGCTAAACGTGAATCCATTTGAGCAGGAAGATCTTCTCAAGCTTGTAATTTAGGACATACACTAAGGTTAGTATTTGCCACGGAACCTGCATAGACAATCAGAATTTGTAAATACAGGAATGATTTAGTAGTCAACTGCTCAGTATTCCAAAGTCCAGCAGTAATGAACTCACAGATATCTGCATAACATGGTTGTTTGGCCACTGGGTCCTCTTCAAACGGGGGTGGAGCTTGGCCATACACCATTTCACAGCTCATATCTTCAAAATCTGCACACACAAAAAAAAAATATAAAAAAATGAACATGAGCGTTGAGATTTCTGCCATAAAAATGGTTTTTCGGGAATACAGCAAAATTGAATTTAGGGCCTACTTGGAATCATGGTTAAAGGAAGCCCAAATTCGTTCGTGAAGAAATCTTGAGTAGGAATTTTGCACATATTAACACACATTCCTACACACCCACTATTCTCCAAGTATCTGGATCCAAAAAAGTAGATGTTAGACATCAGTCCTTTGACATTATTGCAATGCACAGAAATTCCTCCAGTAGAGAGCCTTCTCATTGAAAAAGCCAAAGTAAGACGAGCCCCATTCACTTGCATGTATAATAACTAGTTGTGCAGTTGTAGTTCATAAAGCCAACCTTTTTTTTTTCTAAGATTCTATTGAAATAAGCAGAATTGTGAATTCTACAAGCATGGTAATGCTTTCGGCCTATAATCTCAAAGCATCAACCAACAAATTGTACCTGCACTTCTTTATATGGACTCCACTTCTTTGCTTCACCCCATTCACCTCCACTTCAACAACCTACACATGCCCCATCATCAGTTATTTTATAAAGGTAGAGGAATGCAACTTTCAAGGTTGAAGAAGAATTGAATGTTATAATTGATCCCAGTCTAAAGGAACTGTACATAAGTCTGTCAACTGTGGAGGTTGTGACATGCTTATTATTACCTCAGCAGGCCCAACCAACCAGTGGAAGAAAGGTACTGTTAGAGCAGCATTGAACTCTGCAGCCCACTTTGTTGGTGGAAACAACTTCCTAAACTGCAACAAAAACAAACACTTGGGCATATAAGCTATCTTTCACTAAACCAAGGAATCGAAAGGTTTGTTCCACTGCTGATATTCTCATCACTAACAAGTTGCTCCCTACATTATGCCCGGATATTTGTGATGTCACAAGGGGACAACGATTCATACTGTAATTACATATTTACAGATCTCATTGAGTCATACTCAGTACTAAGTATCAACTTTGGTCGAGTATTTGGCTTGGCCTTATTAACAATTTGGTCCAGTTTTCGTTCCAAAATCCATAAAACTTTGTGTTAAGTCACTGCCATTCCAATTGGGGGTGAGATAACATGGGTTGATAACGAATTTAATCTCGTTTCCCAATGCCAATAACAATACATTAAAAATTGCCATCCGAGAATCCCAACTTTCTGGGAAGGTTGACATTATTAAGGAAATATAACAAGTGAAGTAGAACCATATGTTAGAAGAAAGGGAATAGAGTTGGTTTGCCCGAGAGGTTAAGGGTGAAGAGTTGAGATACGTTAGAAAAATGGGGAAAAGAGCTGGTTTGCCCGAGAGGTTAAGGGGGAAGACTTAAGATCTTCTGCACATAAGTGCGCATGGGTTCGAACCCCATAGCCAGCAGATTTGCCTAAGAACACCACTTGTCTCCCTTTTTTATGCCAAAAATAACAAAACAATGAATGTTCAAAGAAAGAGGATAGGGAAGGATGTATGTGCTATACCTGAGCAGGGGCACCAGGAGGCAGCATAGACAAGAGCACCTCTCGAACAACTTGCTGCTGCTGTATCCGATTCCTTCCCTGCATTACTCTCCTTGATACATCCACAAAGCTTTCATAGTCGTGATCAAGCCAGCCCTTCTCCTTCCCACTACTTCTACCAGCAAACTTCCCCATCTTGCGAGCAAACAGAGTCATGAACGCCTTTTCAAAGAACCCATCATTATATTTTGTCTTCTGTCCCATTGGTGCCGGCTCCCCTAGCGGCTCGGCGATGCCACACCGGATTACTTGAACACCACCGGCATTAGTACTCCCACACCTCCTTACGGAACACTGGTTAAGAGTTGGGAACTGGACAGATTGGAAGCTGAGAACCACCATTAGAGGTCCTTAGAATGTCTCTCACCTTCTGTCCTGTAATATATGTAGTATTGACTCATAACAGAAAGGAAGTGGACTTGATGAGCATGTTGTAAGCTTATATCTGTTATACTACTGGCGATAATCCCAGAAGCATAATACATGATCACCCGAGAAAGGCCTAAAAGGTACATGGTTGGTTGAGCTTTACTTCCATTTTTTCACTTGAAAAATGGTGGCCATACACATACCATATCCTGGTGCAGCTTACTTGCCTCTTAATTGAAATCATTATTGTGACCCTAATCTTTTTCCTTTATCTTTTCGATAAAATAGTGTGTGAGAGACATTTGCGGGACCATATATATCTGCAAAGCGCGAATAGATATTGAGGCTGAAAAGGATGCCACGGCTTGAGTTGTGAACTACAACCATGCCAGCAAGGCAACAACTTGGTCCCCCTTTTGACATGTACATCTTTTAGGCGTGTTCACAATTCAGAAGGTATAGTCTGAAAGTGCCATCACAAATCCGGCGAAGCTTGGACCGTATATTTACTATATTAATTTTCTGTTTTTGTTTTCATAATTTTCATATTCAGTTAGAAAAAACGCTCCTATACTTTTTCTCCAAAAAATTTCAGCTATTTTTTTTTCTTCTTACATTCGGTTAAGTTTGGATGAAAAATCACCGTTTGAGTAATCTTATGCAAAACGATAACAGAAAATTCTAAAAATATACCAAAAAAAAATCTTTTTTTATCATCTTTTACTAAGCTCATTTGATTTATAAGTTTGAGCTTGTTTCGATCAAGTACCTGCTTTCGTGGTACCATCTAATGCACAATCCAATTCAATTGGATAGCCCAGCTAGCAGGGTGCACAACATCCCTGTTTGATGCTTTTGTATAAATCTCTCAGGCCTTTCAATTGGATAGTCCGAAATTTTTAGGGCTTGTTTGTCATGCTTGCTTGCCTTCTATTACTTATTTCAAACTTCCCGACCACGCAGAGCTGGAAAACAATCTCGGAGTTTCACGAGTACAATGAAACTGATTAGTAAGAACGCATGGTCTCGTTTGTTAATGTTTCTGCTTGTAGTGTTCAACTGACAAGCGAGAAGCATAATTTTAGATAACCAAGTATATGAATTTCAATTGACAGGGTGTATGTTGCTGCAAAGTTCAGCAGCAAAAAGCCCTTCGACGGGATCTGAAAACAAAAATAGTCCTTCGTAGTTCCCATCCCTCAATAAAAAGAAACAACCTTTCTTTTGCACGTCCCTAAGATAGAGATGTACATTAAAAATGAATAGTAAACTAGAAAAGAGTCATACAAAGAACTTAAAAAGGGAGGAAGACCTTGTACTTTAGTCTCCTTCAAGTTTAATGGAAATTATGTTTCCACACAGAAAATCAAATAGCAACAAACAAGGCAGTTGAAAGTTGAAACTGAGTACAACACTTGAGGATCATCTAAATTATAACTACGGCTAGGAACTAAACCTCTGCATATAACTTGAAGAGGACAACCCTGTTTAAGAATCCACCAAAAACCCTACCCTTGCTCAAAAGTAAGGTTTCACAAATCTACTCGGAAGCCTCCGTCTGTCTTGGCGCTTCAACTTCTTTGAACTTCTCAAGGGCAGAGATGCGTCCCTCCATAGAGTCATAAAGACCATTCATCTACACAATAGTTAAAGACAATAAATTGTTAGCATGTAAGAACTTGAAAGCAATCTACACAATAAGAAGTCCAGAAAAAGTACTTCAACCAGCAAGAGAAGCAGTAACACACAACTGGATACTAAATTTAAATAGCAAGATAAGTCATGATTGATTGACATCATTTTTCAAATTACCTATCTGCATCTCTATTCTGTTCTAACATACTCTCTAAAGGACTAACTAATTACCACTTGGTGAAGTGTTCAGAGGTGCGTAGGCATTAACAGACTTTAGAGTGTTCAAGTGGGGAAGTAGTTATGAGCTTTTCGAGGGAAGAAGGAACCTTTTGGAGAAGGATGGAAATGTTGGGGATAAAGTGGAACACTCAGGCTTGACCACTCAGTCCTCAAGGGGACCTCATGGGTTGGGTTTACGAAAGCAGTGTCTAGCGCACGGAGGAGCCGGCATATGTGAGTTTTCCATATCTCTTCCATTTGGCAGTTGGCACTTGGGTCTCTAGATTACTATAGAGGTCGGATTGGGAGGGGCGTGGAATCCTCAGATGCGACTATCATGTTTGGGAGCTTAGAAGTTAGAACACATATGCCTTTTGGGTGCATTATTTGCCAGTTCAGTCTACTATAGGGCACAGGGCATTGGATGAAAAGGGACCATGTTGCTTTTCCGTTGAGGATAATGTGGTGGGGCAGCATTCAGGAAGGTGGCCTCTTTACTTGGAGAACAACTCGAGGGCCATTTTTACTTTCCATAGGCTAAGAGGCATGTAAAGTTGATGGCAAATTGACGGCCATTTCTTCTTCATGGTCCAAAGGCACGAGAAGTTTGGAGTCTCACTCTCAACCTTCCTACCATGATAGGAGATGCACCGGAGTGTGCCTCTATCTGTCAAAGAATTGCTGTGTGTGTGAATAGATTATTGTGAAATGTGAACGAATAAAACCAAACATTAAAGCCTGCCATACAGGAAATATATCATAGACATTATCTATCTAGTAACCTTGATATTCTTGATTCCACATGTATCTCAAGGTATCTAACACGAAATAATTCCCGCATATCTTACCTGATACCTATATGAATGCATCACATTAGCAGTATATGTTACCAGTAAGGCACCGCATGTGAAACAGCGTGCTTCATAGGTTACTTAAAATTATGGAAGTCAGGGAGTTAGATGTTCAGAGATAGAGAGAAAATTGAACACGTAATTGGAGAGGGATTGGGTGGCCATCTAAAGGACAGGTTTACCCTTCTAGTATCAGACAAGGAGGATTTAGTGGCTGTTTTTTGGTCTATCTCCGATCGTCGCACAATTTTGTAGAAACTTTCATGATGAGAGTCAGGGATAATTGACAGGTTCAGCAAGAGAGATTTCACAAATTAGTATAACTGCGTAAATGGACTACTTCAAGGTGGAACCTTCCATCTTTCCTGACGCTGCAAACTAAAATCCCTTGGTGACTTCTCTTAAGAGGCCGTAAACTAAAGCCTCTCAAGCTTCAGTCTGTGCATCAAAACATTTTGACTAATTGGTGTAGGCTATGACAGATTTTTGCGTACTTGGATTTAACTTTTCCTCTCTCGAACAGTCAGCAGGTTATTTCTCATTACTAAGAAAGTCACTAGATGCATTCCCTATGTTCACGAATCAAATGACTTCATAATTGCTAGTTAACGGGCAAATCTGCAATGTTCAAACTCGTCAGCGTATTCCAAGCGAACGAAAAAACGAGCCCTTGGAAGCTAATAGGATCCTATACAAACAATCGATTCACTGCTCCTTGACAAAACCTATCTTCAATTAATGATTACCCAGGATTTCAATCACAAAATAAAGCCTCTGACCTCAAACTAGGCTCCGAAATAATTCATCTTAGCAATCATTGCCCAGAAACAGTTCTGGAATGCGATCAAATTCGACAATTGAATCAGATTTAGACAAATGATACCTTTTGAGAGATGGATTGATGGGCCGTCTTGTAGTCCTCGTGAAGGACGTAAAGGCCCAAGGCCGACGCCACCGCAGCGCCAGCGAAGAACGAAGCGAGCCTCACCCTGAATACGTATCCCATTCCTTCGACCTTTGATTTCTTCTTCCAAGAGCTATACGAATCAGAGAGGGGGAAGGGGGGTTGGTAGAGTGGGCCGGTCGAGTTGCAGGCCCACGGGTTGTCCGATCTTCCAGTAACCCAGCCCAACTCATCAAGTATAACATGCTGCCGCGATTTAAAACTGATTACTCCGTATTAGATTTTTTTCATTTGAAAGTGAAGAAGAAATTGAAAAAGTGGTAATTACCGACTTAATATTTGAGTAGTGCTCTTAAGTGCCAAATGTATGTTAGTATTTTGAAATGGGGTAGTTGAATGTTTATTATGTGATTGGCAACTTCTTTGTGGCTATATGAACCAAAAGGACGTAGTTTTGAAAATTTTTAGCCTTTCTTTTTTTATTTTTTTTCTTGTTAAGCATTTTCTGTTTGAATCACAGCTACTGTTTTCAATTGGACCACCGCTAATCCATTACTACCCACCACCTCCATCACCACCAACAACATTACTACACACTACTTAATATTAGAGATGCTATGTTACACTAAAATGGATGTTGACATTATATTAGTTTGGAGCAGACAAACTTGTCCATTTAGTAAATGTCAGGAATCATATTTACCAATCATTATAAATGGCGTATGCCACCACCATGGTGGTGGTGGTGGAGATGAAAGGTAGAGGCGGCGTAAAGGGTTTAGTTTAGTCAAGTTTTAAAGAGAGATGGAATTTGCGTGAAGAGTGCGATGGTAGGGGTTTAATTTGGGCCCGTATCGCAAATCACCAACACCAGCGTGAGGGGTGGCTGGACAATATGGTAGACTCAGCAGAGGTTAGGCAGTGATGGACACCTCGACAACTCGGGTGGAATGGTGGTGGAGGTAGTGGTAGTGGAGATCGAATTATAGAAATGGAGTTTAGGACGAAGATGAAGGTCAGCCGCCCTCGTTTAGGTGGCGGAGGTGGATTTTGTTGAGGCATGAGAGAGAGAGAGAGAAGAAACTGGAGAAAAAGATGACAAAACCCAATTATATTTATCTCAAAATTATGACGTTTTGATTAGTGATTATAAAAAAGTTGTCTACGGCACAGGCATAGCAACATAAATTGTTTCATTTTGTGATAAGTGGTTCATATTAAACCAAATAATTTCTTGAGCTTTAAACATTAAACGCATTGGTCAAAAGGAAGAATAACAAACTTTGGCTCGTATTCGAGTTGTAGGAATCTTCCTCCAATTTCGTGTATAATAGCAATTAATAGTCGCTAAATATTTTTAGTGACTTTTCTTCTAACACTTTCAGTGACAATTATTAGTATCACTTTTTTAGCGTCACTAAATAAATACCACTAGAAACATTTAGAGACGATTGATTGTCGCTATATATATAGGGGGTAGGAGAAAGATTCCTCCAACCAGGTAGCAGAAATTTTTTCCTTTACAGAAGGGGCTGACATGCACATATATGCCACTTAGGTAGCGTTTGAAAATACTTTCAGTTTTGATTTTCTATTTTCCAAAAAAGAAAAGCAAAAACAATTTAATTTTTTTTCTTTTTTTAACAAACACAAATAGGTGTTTGATTACCCAATTTTTATTTTGAGTTTTTTTCTTTGGTAGTGGTTAGTGGTGATGGTGGCGGGGCGTGGCAGTGGTCGGTGGCTGTGGCTGTCGATCGACGCCGTCGGCAGCTGCCAGCGGACTGTGGTGACCGACGGCAGTGGGCGGTGACTATGGTGGTGAGAGGCGGTGACAGTGGTCTCAAAACTGAAAATCCAAAACTTCTAAATGAAGCTTTAAAAAACAATCCTGTTTAAAAAACTTGTTTTCATAATTAAAAAAAAAAAAAAACAAAAACTGTAGGCCGAAGACATTCATTTTCTTGGGTTTGCAAAACTGGAAAAATAAATAGCGGTTGACTTTTGGTATATTTTTCTTCAGGCTATCTTTCTGTTGGACTTGCTGTCAGCAAGTCCATTCATTTTCTTGGGGAAGATGCATGAAACTGTGGGAATATGCTGACACCTAATTTTCACTCCCACTCCCGCGTTACAGCTCACAGCTTTAGTTAATCTATATCTCACTCCATTAATCTTTCTGGTTGAGTGATAACGTAGACCCATATCCTTATAGCCTTACTGGCGAAGGGCCAGAAGGCCAAGCAGAGCAGGCAGGCACTGAACCCTAACATGGTATATTCTTATCTTTTGCTTGTACTTTCATGTACAGCTCGATCGCCCTCACTTTCAAGTCAAACATCTCGACAAAAGATAAGTCAACACATATCATAACGACACATATAGGATCAGAGATCATTCTAGTATGTGTTTGATTTTGTTTTCTTCTACACATGCATGAAACTTTGGGCAGGTAAAAGCAAAGTCCAGCCTGCCAATTGGTCGGAAATGCTCTCCTTAATTTGTGTGTTCTAGGATACATACATCGTAAGGATTTGAGATCGATCGATAAGTATGCTACGCAATTAAGGTCAACGGCTTCACAAGTTTTATAGTCATAAAGGTTATCTTCATCAGTTATTACATACTACCTGTCTCTTTGAACGGACATTTCAGTTTTCAGCTGAAGCCGCGTTACGAGATTGGTATCATTGATGAAGGACTCCCTGCTCGGAGTAAGGGATGAGCAGAGGGAGGAGTTGACTTTACTTCGGGTTAATACTGCATGCATGTGTGTCCCAGTGCGTGTGCGGGTGTTTGTTGGGGGGGGGGGGGGGGGGTGTCAGAGACTGCTGCAAGTTTTTTGAGATGGTGCAACTCCGTTCTCTAGTTTGAATTGAGGCAGTGGAATCTCAGGGTACTGAAACTAATTTGAAGGTCTTTTGTCCCTTTCTTTAGGTACAAACGAAAAGTTTTCATATATTTGACAAGTTAAAACTTCATCTCTCGTGTTATGCATAGGAATAGGATGTCTACAAAACTGCAATAGAATATGTTGGCAGAATACTGGCAGTCCAAGAGCTACATTTTCCAGTTAATTTCTTACATTCTTCGTTGTTCTCAATCAATATATTCCGTGACAAATATATGACTCAGAAGAAAAAGATCGATCTGATAATACTATATTTAGGCAAAGGTTACATACGAGAAATGACTTCCAAATGATTTGATCTGCACAAGGATGTCGTGCGTCCATGGTGCCTGACGGATGGATTAAATATTTTTTCAGTTGGTTCTATCGATCTTGTAGTCGTAAAGCTCGCGGATGTTGATGGGGGAGCTAGCACTTTCATCACCATTGAGCAGCTTCTCGGCAATGATGAGATTGACCGCTTCTGTGGGGTGATATGCGTCCCAGAACACATATTTTGCTCGATCGTTGCACAACACAGAGCTCGTATTTGCATCCTTTCCCTTGAAGCATACAAATGGAGGAAAATAACCTCCACAACACGGATCATTGGCATTCTCAAATCCTAACACATTATGAAGATGAAACAAAGTTTCATCCTAATATAACACATGGGAAAACAAAATGATGCAAGTACCTCAAGATCTTGTCCTTACCGTATTTATGATAATTAAGAATGATCCCCCCGAAAATATCATAGGAATTTGCATAAACATATATTGTCTCTGGTCCCATTTCCTGATTGCACTGATTTAGCATGTCTCGCAATTTTTTGTTGTAGCCTTGAATTAAGGAATTGACCTTAGCCGAGCATTTACCACTAGGTACTAGGTGAAGGGCACGAACGAAGGGTATGCATCCAAGAGGTCCAACTCCAACAACAATGATTTTTCGAGCACCTAGCTCGTGCAATCGCTTCACAGAAGGGAAACAAAGAACTATCAAATTCTTCCCACTTTGTTTGGCATATATATATATATATATATATATATATATATATATATATATATATATATATATATATCAATTGTATGTGAAATCTGTGAATTTGAAGTACCTTAAGGTGTACTGTCAAGTTGGAAACCATGAAGTCTTGGAACATAGGGGGTGAAACCTTGTCTTCACCGAAAAATGGGATGGATGGTTGAAGATAATTCAGGATATCGTTCGAGCCAATTGTTACTGAGAAGATTGCCTTGTTTAAGAAACTTTTTGTCCCATTCTCTCCCATCACATTCACCATGTAAGCTCTATTTAGCTCAAAATAGGTGATTTGCTCCCCTAGGGGTATCCTTCCAATCTGTATAACAACTTTACTTGATGAGAAAGGATATTTATTTGATTCGTGAAACTCACGAGGCATATGAAAAAAATGAAGAAAATGGTGACAAAATTTACATACAAACAGCTTTCCAGTTTGATCCAGAATTCCTGAAGCTCCAGAGGCATAATTTATCCCACCGTGAACCGCGTTAGATGCCGAATTAGGCGCTAGATAAGGAGGAGGTAATGAGTTGGCTCCAAGAGCTTGATCTGAGAACAGAACAGGGAAACTAGTATTACTAAGGTTTGTCGCTCTACCTCGCCATTACTTAGAATCTGGAATTGAATACTTTTGGATGACTAAACAGACTTAATTTGCATAAGATGACATGGAGTAAAGATTTGAACGAGTTTAGCTAGGCAAAGCTATAGAATGGTTAAAAGTTACGCCATGTGTGGAGTTAAGTATAAGATCCACCCTCATAAGGTTTTTACTTGTGCAAGGATCAACTATTGTATGTGTTTAGTACTCGCCTTCATGTTGTAATACATTTAACTTTCAAGGAAGCTGATTCTTTATCACTGTTGACTACTAAGGTAAGTCGCCAACGCGGTCATACCATCCATCCATCAATAAATGGATAGACCAAATCCTTTTTTTCATTAAAAAAAATTGTCACCCGTACGGAACGTAAGTCATCGTCCTCCCCATTATGGAGCGAACGTCTGCCACATAATGGGACAGACAGTTCACTTAGAAAAAATAATGGATGTGGACCGTCCACGTCGGCAATATGTGGACAGTCAAATCGTACTGACAACTTTACTTGAGTTATCAGTGCTGTCATTTTATCGGCTCTCAACTTTCAATGGCCACTAGAGTGACATCAAGGAGCCTATTAATAATATCTCTTAGTGGGTAGTAGTTAGGAAGCACTTCTTTTGCATATTATTTTCTCCGAGTGGGTTAGGATTTAAGAAAGTTGCTCTCTTAAAATAAAGTCCTCATTTCTTTTTAGTATGCACATGCCATTTAGAAAATAGAGAAATATTGCATATATGAATTAAATAGGAGTGTCTTTAAAATACTTATTAAGCTTTGACTGCCATACGTTTTTGGTCAAAACATATTGCCAAAAAAAATAAGAAGAGCACACATTGGACAGTGAGCTATATCAACAGGGTCAACTTTTGGGGTGGACAATTAATCCCAAATGAAGGAGCATATAGTATGATGGCATTACCTACAACATCTGATATGGTGCGACCATTGGTGAATCTTCCGGTAGGTTGTCCACCAGAAGGCGTAAAGTCGATACCGTAAGGAGGGGAATCTGCCTTCGAAAGGGTGAACAAGAAGTCATTATTTCCTGCATCAACCAAGGAGTCTCCAAACACAAACGAAGTGACAGAAAGACACTTGAAAACATAAAATGACATTAAAATCAGTAGCAGGATCAGGGGGAAATGAGGGATAGTTTCCATTTTCTTTCTCATTTTCACAAAACTGCATGAAACCTATAATCTAACCAGTATATAGACGGTTTTATAAACTTATCATGCATGACGTCCCATTGGAAGTAGTATAATTGAAAGAGTCTTGGGGTGACTTGGTCTAGATCACATGTATCATATATGTCGTATGCGTTCAGAATTGGGAAATGGAATTTAAGATTGAAACTGATTTATTGATTAGGTGAGTTGCTGATGTTGGTGGGAAAAGCAAATAGGCGATATTTGAAGCTGGCAACCACATAGTAATAACAGAGAAGTGTGTCCCCTTGACGGAGGTTTTGTTAGACCTACTGTTCAGAAGTTACTATGAAGTGAAAAACAGAAAGAGCACAATATAACCAGTGGCAGTTTAGAACTTGTGTATATTATCTAGCCATTACAAACAGACTGTAGAGGTCCCTAACATGACACAAGTGGGAACAGATTGCCCAACTCAGTTAAGGTATATGATTGAGTTTCGCTCGAACATATTCAAGTTTCGCGTTCCAATAGTATAAGGATCGATTTGCACTCGTAACAACAAGATGCAATGTTTCAAACTGGTGGTCAAATTGCGTTTGGAATTCCACAAAAACATGTGATATTACCATTGAAAGAAGTGTGGCATAAAATTTCAGTATATGCATCATAGTCGTAGCCTCATAGCACGCCATAACTGCATCAATGGGGCTACAAGAAGCCAACGATGCATGCACGGCTCAGACATGCAAATCGGAAAGTGAATGGATCTGGCGGCTAAGATATAAGATTTTAAATGTAGTCGCCTTATTAGAAGAAGTAGGTAAGGTGCTTATTAAGACTTCTTTTTAACTACTTTGAGTAAAATAACTTAGTCGTCTACCGATGATTTTTGTGTTATATCTTTAAAAATATGATATTCAGAAACCGTAAAGAGATTGTTCTTGGCTGGACGGGTAGGTTTGAAATATGACTCTACCGAAGGACATAAAGACAACCCCGAGATAAATCTCAAAGTTCAATAAACTTTGAATGAGTAAAAACCTTTACAACTCTATATTTGGATGGTCAAAAGGTCACTTCAGACATAAGAATAATCACTTGTCTCTTGGTACGAATCTGCGCAGCTTTACCGGCTGAAGTAACTATCATTTGAATTGAGATCGTAACCACTAGTTTGTGGATTATTTTTATGGCTGCTCAAGTAATACAAGTATCAGGTGTCAGGGGGTTCGATTCAACATGTCGAATCCACCCCCCCCCCCCCCCCCAACCCTACCGAAACTATGTATTAATGAGAAGAAATTGATCGGTACACTGATAAAACTGATGTGAGACGATCTTTGGTGTGTCCCAGCACAAAAAAAAGAAGTAAAAACACTCTCTTGCCCGACAACAACCTAAAATTTGGCGTTCTTATCAATGTCAAGATTAATATGCTAAGACAAAAGAGTTTACGAAATTTCAAAGATGATAAATGAACAAGAATACAATCTTTGGTGTGATCAAGACTTTTCTCTCACCTAAAAATAGAGGCTGTTAAATATGTATGCAGGCACATGGCCTTCTTTTCAACATCAAATCGCATATCTTGAAATAAAACAGAATTTCGGTGAATGATTAGAAGCCCCCATGCAGACATTTAGATATATACGGGATCCCGGGTCTTAATCAGTAATTTGGGGATACAAAGTTTGCCTCCAAAGGCTCCATTAGAATCATTTAAACTGGCCTTCCATGTCGTGCATGATTGCTACAGAGATACTCCCTTCATGTTGTCTGATGCCATCCAATAACATCGGTTTAAATTAAACAATTTTATAGTAATGTGAATACATAAACAGAATGCTCCTTTGTCTCCATCTCTCTCTTTTTTTTTCTTTCTTTTCTCTTCTTTGTTTCCGGTAAGCAAAATTCTTTTTTCGAGTTTTGGGAGAAAAGGCTCCCATCTTTACAAAGAAAACCTGGGTTGGAAACATATGTTTAGTAGTAGTAGTAGTACTTGTTTCTCCATTTGCTTTTCCATTTTTCTCCTTGTTAAGTCGATGTACCTAAATCTTGAAGACTGACCTTAAGCAAATAGAAATCTTAGGCCCTAGGGCAACAGTCAACATGGTCACTAGACAAGGAATGCTTACATTAAACGACACGTTACCAGAGCAAACCACAACCACTGGAGATTAATGAAATCAGGTTATGCTATCTGTGGAAATTTCATATTAGCACTCGGAAGTCTCTCCAAACGGAAGATTTTGATCATCTGGAAAGAAAAGTACTTTTTGGGACCAATAAACCCATCTTTTATTGTGTCGACTTGATAATCAATCTTCATAAGACTTAGCTAGTAGCAAGTGTTCCTAGTACTACGTAGCTTCTCTTTCTTTCTTTTACTATACCACTTTTCTTCTGAGTTTTCTCTTCTTTATAAAATGACCAAAGGAGAACGGAAAGATACTTCCTCCCCATAAGAATTTTCCGTCTACTTTTACCTTTTGAAATCCCAATTTGGAACACAAAATTTCAATGTAGAGAGTACTAGCAGAGACAACATTATTTGCAAGGTTGTACCGTAGATAGACACTACAAGAAAATTTCTCTTTATTGACGGACTTTTTGCCACGGACCAAAATTCGTCGTTGTAAGTGGCAACTAGCTAGGGATTAGTCTGTCGCTAGTTGTTGTGATTGCAAACCCTTATTCCAATGAGATCATTTGTCTTCTTTGTGTTTATCACTTATCTTTCTTTATAAGATTCCTGAGGTTAACTCGAGAGTGGTTAAATTTGTTTGAACTAGTACAGGCTCTATAAGTTCATTGGCGCACTAAGTTAAGATTGTAGCTAACCATACTTCTAGCTACCAATATCTATAATGGGGTACGAAAATACAAAGGGGTGACCGAATATACTTATCTTATGATACTAATTAATACATAAAAAGAATACGCACTTTCTTTGTCATTTTTTTCACACTCGAATTGTTTTCAACATTTATTACCCAAGCATCTTTCACTCGATGCTAACAACCGATTAAAACTGTTTTTAAATGATTAAATCCCAAACTAATTATGAAAAATCAATCTCACATAAATTCTTCGAAGGCAAATGGGTATCTACATTTATAAGGTCTTAGGACGGTAGCCAGTGGTGACTAGTGAAGAAGAGTTTTGGTTCCTTGGGGAGAGATAGATGGGAGTCACGTGGACTGTGGTGTGGATTGTGGCCTACAGGAAGTGGCATTGAATGAAAAGAGGTTTGGGGGCTGACCTATTCAATTCAGTTTGAAAATTTTTACACACAATATTAATTGCAGCTAGGCTACTTCCAGTATAGCCACAAGACATGTAATGTAACTTCAGTGGAGAAAATTAAAGTCACGAAAGAAAATGAAGTAGCTTCACTGCATGTTTTGTTTCACAACAAACCAGTCGGTATAGTATATTATACTACTTTACAGTATTAAACATATATAGCAAGGAAGATGCAGAGGGAAAAAGAAAAGAAAGCTTGTGTAATGGCCTTTATTCTTGGTGCAGAATTTCTTCACCTGGAGGTTCAACCACCACCTACCATTTTCCCTATGGCCAGCAAACGATTTTAATGTATCAATGCATTCAATTATCTGTTACCTGTTCGTACGTGTCCGGCCAGATCTCTCTCTCTCTCTCTCTCTCTCTCTCCCCCCCCCCCCCCCCACTGCTACTTGTTAAGAGAAGCACACTCACACGCTTTGCTCAAATAAGAGGAGGAGGTGTCAAGAAGGTAGTACTGCATGGTGGGTTATTTTCCCATAATCCATTTTGCAGAAAACCAGTAAGAAACTAACTCAACTGAGACTCCTTTTCTCTGCTTCTGTCTGGTTCACTTTCTATCCCTTTTGGAGTACACAAACAAAAAGGGGACGATGCTATTAACATCATTTGCATTGGCATTGACTGTATCAATTACTTGCTGAGTTGCACCAAGCCAATGGTTGCCATAACACCCTCTTCGTAAATCTCGCCCCCACCTCACTCTTTTAGTCCTTAAATCTTCTTGGTTTTGTGGGGTTTTCTCTTTCGAAATGGCTGTTCGGGGCATAAGCACTAGATCAGCTTTAACATTGACGGGCAAGGTTATCAACGACGTCGTAAGCTTCATCGTGTTTTCCTTTCTCGACGTTTTTGATATCCTTCTGTGTTACGTGTACAAATTAATTGATTTTCTTATCGAGGCCGAATGGAAACCTTGTTACTGCTCCTCGGCAAAAGAAGCCATCACTAGCAGTGGCAAGATCTTGGTTTCGGAGCAAGGTGAATCCAAGATTGTTCGCCTCACTTCTAGCAAGTTACAGCTGGAAGAGATCTCGGACACGCTCTACACTAGGCCATCCCTGGTGTCCGACATCTCAAAATCCACGGTTAATGAGCTCAAACGGCTAAAAGTAGAAAGCAGTACTACAATGATTCAGCAGTCTTGCGAGAAAATCAAGAAAGGCACCGTCCGGTCCACGTATACAGTTAACTCTACTATTGTCGAAATGCTACAAGGGAAGATCGGTGCCCAGCGATCACGCCCGGCCCCGAGATGGTCTGATTGTGACTGCAAAACTTGCAACTCTTGGTCCTCTTCTGCAAAAGAAACACTTTTTGTCCATGCTGAAGGACCTAAAGGTAAAGGAAGAAAAAGAAAATAAATACGTTACAACATTGAATCCTATATTACGCGGGATTTTACGATACAATCTTGTTTCCAGGGCACTTTTCTTCTCTTAAGTTTTGAGCTTGCGTTAATAAATGCTTTTTCAATGTAATGTTTTAGATAATGTGCAAGAAGATGTGCTGTTCATTCATGGATTCATCTCGTCCTCGGCATTTTGGACAGAGACACTGTTCCCAAACTTCTCAAAATCCACGAAATTGGCATACAGGCTGTTCGCGTTCGATTTGCTCGGTTTTGGAAGGAGTCCCAAGCCAATTGACTCACTCTATACCATAAAGGAGCATTTAGACATGATCGAGAGGTCCGTCCTTGAACCTTACAAAGTGAAGTCGTTTCACATAGTGGCACATTCTTTGGGCTGCATCTTGGCTCTCGCCCTCGCAGTCAAACACCCTGGTTCAGTCAAGTCCTTAACCTTACTTGCACCCGTAAGTCCAAACTTTTTCTTCTTGGGACATGGATACAAGTGTCTCGATTGTCTTATTGGCATTTGTTTTTCTGAAAGTGACACATAATTTGCAACAGTAATTTGGCTTGGTAAGTTTCGATGTACTGATTAATGCTAAAATTGGCAGCCATACTTTCCGGCACCAAAAGGAGAACATGCAACGCAGTATGTGATGAGGAAGGTGGCACCGAGGCGCGTGTGGCCGCCGATTGCGTTCGGGGCGTCGATGGCGTGCTGGTATGAGCACATAAGCCGGACAATATGTCTGCTGATATGCAAGAACCACCGAGTGTGGGAGTTCCTCACCAAACTTATCACCAGAAACAGGTAAATTACAAGTCTCCTAACTCTCATTAGTCACACCTATTACCACCCATGCCTGACCATTTGGGCAACCATTAGATGCACCAAGAGTTGGACCCTAGTCTTTCTATACCCCAGTGCAGTCGACCAAAAAGAATGGCCCAGGGCTCAACATCTCGTGTACGTACTTTTAGGGGAAATGATTTGGAACTCTATTTTAAGTCATGCACGCTACTTTTCTATTAAAAGATCTTAAAAGTGTCGCTATAAAGCATCTTTAGTGTCAATGTAGAGTGTAAGTTATCAGAGCTGAATATATCAGTCTCTCCACACAATTCGTCACACCCACTATCACCAAAATCAATTGGACTCGAAGCCGTACTTCGCCTTAGTTGCCTACTGCTTCCTCAGGATATTACGTCGGCCCCGTCAAAATAGTTTAATGTACCTATTGTTGTGTTCGCTCTGGTACGGTGGGATAGAGGGAATGAGCTCTCCATCTATGTTTGTGCTAAAGCATTCCGTAAATAATCTCAATTTTCATATATATATATATATATATATATATGAATTTCAATTAGTCACATCTTTATAGCAGAGGTGAAAAGGTCGATGGAGAGAATTAACTTGTGGTCCTCATAAGTTTATGTGGCAAAATACCACATTGTACTTTGGGGAAACTCTCGGAGAAACAAAATGACTGTTCCCTTCAAAAAAAATAAAATTTGTCACGTCAATGATTCTAAGACAGTTCTCTGCCAAGTGGCACAGAGACCTGCTTACACAAGAAGGGAAATGATGTGGCAGGCAGGCAATAGCACCCAAGTGGACACAGAGTTACCACATAGCAAGAGGTCTCTTTCTTGTTTATTTTCCCAGCAGTGTCTCTCTTTCGGTGTCAACATTAACATAAATTGAGGGCGGTACCAGTAACAAAAGGACACACCTCCTTTCAATCTCGCAAAGACTTTCTTCAAAACTTGGACGATCATAGAAATGGACATAACTGTAGAATTGAGGGGGAAGGTTCGTGACCATGGTTATGCTGACGCAAACAATAAATGGGCTCTTTAAGACCGCATTTAAGAACACCAAACACCGAAGAAGAGCCATCTACACGACTTTCTTCATTGGTGAAATAAATACTCTTGCTAAGTGGAGTGCATGATCATGTTCATGGGGTGTTTCTCCATTCAAGCCCATGGACCCATGCCACCAACTGCATTTTCTGGTGAATCTATAGGTATGTAGAGGTTCATGCATGCCATTCTGATTTAGGAAAATTAGGATAAACACTTCGCATGTTGATTGAAAAAACAAAAATCACACGTACAACAGCTCGTTTTGGTCTAGAATGCCTTTTAAAATGTCGTCGAGGGAAAAAAAGAATCGAACCCTGCATTACCGAGGAAAGATGGCTTGTCGGCCTTATTGGATATGATGAACCAAAGGGTTCGCATCATTAACGTTTAAATAACTTTCTTCTCTATTTATTTACGTTTCCTAAACCATGAATACTATTGTACAACTAATACTTCACACTTCTTGATAGAAGTTTTATTTTGTGGAGGAACATAAGGTCATATGTCCTTCGCACTAGATACTAGAGTAGACAAGGATAGTAGGTCAACAAACTTTCAGCGTAGAACTACCTATGCAAAACTATGGACATGGTTATTAATGTAGCTCATTAATATAGCCTGTAAAACGTATTTGATGATGTGACCAACTTGGAGTGCCCCACTTGTACATTTGTGTTTATGTTTTGGAAGACACTTATCAGTTTCAATTAGTAGACTTTTATACTTCAATATTTATTTCCTCTGAATAACATTAACTTGCTTACTAAGAATAGATATGGTTATTGAAGAAACTTCGGAAAAATATCTTCCAGGATGAAGACTTATTTGATTGATGGCTTTTGTTGCCATACCCATAATGCTGCATGGCATACCCTCCACAACATAATTTGCGGCACTGCTGGGAGAATCGAGGGATACTTGGACACAGTCGCAAACCGCCTCAAATGTGAAGTCAATATATTTCATGGCAGAGACGACGAACTCATCCCGGTTGAATGCAGCTACAACGTTCAGAACAGGATTCCTCGTGCCACGGTCAAAGTGTTCGAAAAGAAAGATCACATCACCCTCATTGTTGGAAACCAGAAAGAATTTGCTGGGAAACTCGAGGAAATTTGGAGGCGTGCAAGTGACTAAGACCTCTTAATATTTGTTATGTACTAAAACTACCATAATTCGTATCCAAACGGATAAAGATAGTTCATAAAGCATATAGCAACTTTTTTTCGCCTATTTTTCTTCCCTAAGTGTGAAATCTGTAGGTAGGCTATGTGAAATATTACCCATTGTAAGAGTAATCAAATGTTTGAAGGGAGAAAACAGAAGTATAATGTTTGTTTTTCATAATGTAAACTTATAATATAGTTTGAGTACTATTTAAGTTCTTTGGTCAGTTGATCTTTGAACAAGTTGTACTGCAACAGTGTAAGACTTGAAGGCAATAAATCTTAGGCCACGTTAGTTTCACAGCATTCCGTGGCACAGCGGTACAACCATAAATGCATGAACGTTGTTATCATTTTTTTATTCGAAGGGTCGTTGCTGGGTCACCTACTCCTTTATGAGTCTTCACATCTTCTCGCCCACTTCCTACTTCCTAGGGGTGTCAAATGGGCCGGGCTTGGGCGGCCCAGCCCAAGTCCAACGGGCCTCCAACAAAACGGGCTAGGGCCGGGTCAGTGGGGTTGCCAAATGGGCCGGGCCCGGCCAGATATGGGGAAATTTGGACCCAGTCCAAGCACTGGCCCTAGGTCCAATATCTAAGGCTGGGCTGGGCTTGGGCCTGGGTCGAGCCAGTGCCCAATTTTTTTTCTTGTTATTCAAAATAATATTATTATTTTAATATCTATTTTGTTATTATTATTTAATAATTACGCACGGTGCTAATATCAATTTATATGTAAGAGGGTGGAATTAGTCGGTTTGGTATTTATTGACAAATAAGTTCGGCCCATCCAAGACCGCCAAGGCCTCTTCAAGGAGGCTCATGATTTCTCACTGTTCGATTGTAATCTTGTAATCTAATTCTTATTTTACGTCAAACATATATTTGATTATTGCACTAAGGAAGAACGATTATCATAATTCATGTTCAGATTCATTGCTCATTCGATTATCGTTGGACACGCACACTTATATATAATAATATGTGTATATAATAATACTGGGCCAAAAAAGGGTCTGTGTGTAGGGCAAAAAAGGGCCAGAAATAGGGTTAACCTTAGGGCCAAAAGGGGGCCACTTTTTTGGCCAAAAGAGGGTCGGGCCAAACCCGGGCCATTTTAGGGCCGGGCCGGGCTAGGGCCTGTTTCTCAAAAAATTTAGCCTGGCCCTGACTCAAGCCCTAAGGGTTAGGGCCAGTCCGGGCCCAAAAATGAGTCGGGCAGCCCGGGCCAAAAAGGGGCAGGGCCAGGCCAGCCCACAGGTCGCCCGGCCCTTTTGACAACTTTACCACTTCCCTTGAAGAACAAATATTTTAGGTTGTGATAGTACCATTGTGTATGGAGGGCTTAATCACTTTGAAGTTACAACTTTCCTTGTAGCGAAATTTAAGTTTATTTAAGTTCATTGATAAGTGTTTACATTTCAACTTCCTCTCAATAGCCCACTAGCTTAATCAAGTCCTAACTCACTGATACGTTAAAGTTTAAACATTTTAACACGAAATGATATAAAAGGTTATGTGAAGGTAAGGTGATCTGTCGAACTTTAATCAATTGAAACTGTCTCATGCTAATTAATATGGTAACATATCAGCATTCCTAAGGAGATGCGCAAAAATTTTAGGATAAATTACACTCGGTACTTTGAAGGTTTCGAAACACCCCTTCTGTTAGTTAACGCCAGATTAAACTGTTAAGATTTATTGTAAATGCGAAAAATACCCCCTCAACAAAGCCCCAAAGTTAAGCCTTCCATCCCAAGGTGGCCGGGGGGGGGGGGGAGGGGGGTGGCGGAGAAAACGGGGTGTTGCAGATGTTGTGCATGCACAGACGCGATGTGTGTGTGTGTGTAGAAGTTGGTGGTAGGTGAAGGGTGGGGCGTGATGAGGTTGATGGTGGTGCGAGGATTGGAAGGGGAAATGAGTAGGTGGGTAACAAGGTTAACACTCGAAAATTAGTTACCCTTGTAAGGTCAATTAAATCATTTTAGCTAAAAATTGACATTATCCGACTGTATGGGATGTCAGTGTAATTTTGCAAACCACGAGAGTGCTCGCAGTAACAAATCTAAATCTCAGGGACACCGAATTCAATTTATTCAAAAGTTTATTTTGAAGGCTCGCAAGGGTGCTAATTGAGTAATGCCTATTACTATTATCAAGGTATCATCAAAGTTCAACATGAAAAAGGAAGAAAAGTGTCATTCAAGCTCGCGCACAAGTTCAATTGCAATTTTTTTTTATCAAGTAGCATTGGTCGTCGAGATTATACTAGCTTAACTACACACGTGCATGAACCACAACTTATAATTCAGTAACGTATGGAATCATTTCATTTTATATTACGATCTTATGAAGATGACTTTCGCGGATTTGGCGTCCTTTTTCGGTGGTTATTTCTCTTGATCCACAATTTTTTTTTGTTTAATATATTATTTTTTTGGTTACAATTTCCCCACATTATTATTACCTTAAACAACCCTATTTATCTCATCCTCTTCCGAAATAAATCCAAATTAATTGGGCATTATTAGAAGGGTTTTGGTAGGTCAATACATGCTTAAAATAGACCTGAACCTGTTTTGGTTGTAAGACGCCATATATAGCCAGGAGGCTCCGCATTTAATGGCCTCCTCCAGTTAGGAGGACGAAATTTATTGAAGGAGGCAGCCTAACCATGTTTCGACTCACCATTCCTCTCGGGCATTTAGCTTAATACCAACCAATGGTACTTGCGGGTAGGACCAATGTGATTGATACTCGATTTGATGGTCTGGTGTTGCTTGTTGGTACCTGGTAATTCACTTTTCTATGCTGCAGGACAACCAGCCACAAGAAACTGTAGACGACCATCCCCATCAAAGACCCGGTTAGTGGGGTTAACGCATCTGTTACCCTGCAATAATTGCACAGCCTCCTCACCAACCACATCGTTACCCCGTAATTAATAAGCTTAGGCCGAGACCTGTAGCAGCGGTAAAAACTTTTGTCAAAATAATATGCAGTACTTTAGTGGTTATCACCGTAATTATAATTATGAATACCGTACTTGAGGGCATATCAATTTTTTTTTTTTGTAAAATACTATGTACCGGTACCATTCCTTAATGGCATTACATATAATACTCATTCAGTAGCGAACTAAAAATATATGCATGTATTTCATTCTTCATGGCTCCTTTTAGAATAAATTGTTTCTCTTTACGGAGCTTGAATTACCTTATTTTTTTAATAAACCAATTTGTGTTCAAATAAGCTGTTTATGCTCATACAGTTCCATTGAATTACTTTTTTTTTCTTTCTAAAATTACTTTATTTTTTAATTGTAGAATCAGAAAATTCTCATAAAAGAATAAGTTATTTGTTCAAGGATAACTCCTTTAAGCTTTCAACTACGAAGTAATCAAAGTTAAAAGATAAAGTAAAAAAACAAATTGAAAAAATTCGATGAAGATTGAAAAATTACTGGTCAGTACAGCCGGTACCGGTGCATTGATAACTATGGCTACAACCCAGGTTGTAGCTTAAAAAAGTTTTTACTAATATACGGGTTGCAGGAAGATTAGAGAAAAATAGCTATAGTACTTCGTATAGCAATAATTGATGGTCATTAAATATTTTTATTTATTGACGTTAAAGAAAACTGCTAAAATTTATCACTGAACGTGTTATGAGAAATGTCTTTGACTATATTGAGCAGGAACTCAAGTACAAAGGAAAAAAAAAAACTGAATTTTAATCATGATCAATCCGTGAGCAGCATCTCTTTGCCCATGAGAATTATTTTGGGCTGGAGTCTTAGGCGCGGAGTGACCGCTGGCCCGTCCAACTCGCCCACCCTAAAACCACGTCCCCCAGATATGTCAAACCGTAAGACATTAATGATGGTTCTATTTCTGATTTCAACTAAGGCCCAGAACTGTCCACTAGGCCTCAGCCCGCCAGCCGCTCCCTTTGTAGTGAGTGACATGGCATATGCTATCTCTCAATTAGTTTGAGCCCAACAGAATTTGGGCCAGGATTTTAAATTTCTCAAAACTCATTAAAGTACCTGGACCGCGCCAACTTTTCCAGCCCATTATTTTGCATATATATATATCAGATCCAGATGTCCACTTTATATCTCAACTACATGAGCATGAGCCCCACAGGAGTTCAATAAATTTCTCAAAATTCTTTCTCCATCTTGGACTTTGCCAATTTTCTCAGCCCACGTTCTGTGTGTATTGGATTTACCAAAACGATTATTTTCAAAAACTTAGATGGAGTTAAGAGTGCCTTTCTCACCTAACTAATGGAGTACTCTGCTGATGAGACTTGTTTTACGTTTTTATTTTTTTAATTTCGAAATGGTTGGACCGACATCAGGGTAATCCTTTGGATGTATAGCCAAAGGATTAATCTCAGCTCTTGCTTTTATATAAGAATTTCATTTTGAGAATGGAAGTGTTATCTTGCCTTCCATTTTGAGAATCATTCAAATAATTTATACTTTGTACCAGAATATGCTTCCCTTACTTTGGACCATCTTGAAGAACTCTCAAGTTTTCAATTGAGATATCTTACAGAATACCACCGAGGCATATCCTATAGTCAGTGCTAGACCTATTGATCAGTCAATTCCATTAGGCTTCTGAATTTACCATCAATTTTACATAAAGAAAGAACACTTTGATTTCGATCTCTCTTCTCGGGTTTCATCCAACACTGTCCCTGCCAGCAACAAGTTTTCCTACTCCGTGAACAACTTCTAGCTTCACTTAGAGGATGTTGCCATTGTTCAAATTACTATGTTTTGAAGGGAAAAGGATTAGTTTTTTCTAAGTTAGCGTACTAAAAGCTACTAAAATGGATACGGCAGCTATCGTTTTTCTTGTGCTAACCATCTTGCTGTCCACCCGATATCTAGTACTTCCATTCTTGACTTCATGTGGTTGATTGATTAACGAGTTTCAGGAGATTCAGTTACAAATAATGCCAAGGAAAAGACTTGGTTGCTACCTCGATCGGAGGAATCTTCTTTCTACCCCCTGTATAGCGACAATCAATCGTCTCTAAATGTTTATAGTGGATTTTAT
This sequence comes from Escallonia herrerae, assembly GCA_033070095.1. Lineage (NCBI taxonomy): Eukaryota > Viridiplantae > Streptophyta > Magnoliopsida > Escalloniales > Escalloniaceae > Escallonia > Escallonia herrerae. The sequence goes on along the minus strand of JAVXUP010000332.1, from coordinate 469,525 downwards.
TTAGTGACGCTAAAAAAATGCTGCTAATAATTGTCCCCGAAAGTGTTAGAAGAAAAGTCACTATAAACATTTAGCGACTATTAATTGTCACTATATACAAGGTTGGAGAAAAATTTTTACAACCCGGGTAGGAGCCAAAGTTTATTCTAATGCCAGGCCATACCTGTTCCGACAAATTAGCCAAAGGTGGTAGCTTTCTAATGGAATAATTTTCACGGTCCCCCCGACCCTCCCATCCACCCACCCACACACACTTACTTGCTTAATAGATGATGCTAGAGGTGTATGCTCTAAATGTGTATTTTCGTACGTGTGCAAGATATACAAAAAGCCTACCGATGAAACTTAAGCTATGAGACACATCAAACAATTACAATTCCGAATAAATTTTCTGGCAACAATTACTGCGTCGCATCAACCAAGAAGACAACATTGCAACTACCATCTTAATCACCAAGCACACCGTCATAACTGCAGACCATCGATCAACGTCGGACAATACCATAATCGGGCAACATGACAACCACCATCGATCAACGTTGATGCTATCGATTTCACCACTCACAGCCACCTACTGTCGATCTCGCCACTGCTGTTGACACCATCTCCCGTCACTGCCATCTCCGTTGCGTCGGTCTCATCAGATCCGGTTTTTGAGTAGCAGTAACTCTTTCGTGATTTTGGCGATTGGTCGTGATGGGTGGTGGTTACTGGCTATAGGCGGCTGGCTATAGGCGGCGGTGATACTGTGGCGTGAAAAAAAAATGATCTATCAAACAGCTGCTTGTTTTCTTTTTTCAAAATAAAAATCACAACTAATTTTGATTATTATTTTTTTAAAATAAAATTAAAAACTACGATGTTATCAAACACGCCCAAACTTACTCATCTTACATGGTGCACAACAAGTGAAATAGTCAATTTTATTTGCCGATTATTATTTTTTTGGAGAAGATGGCAAGTTGGGCTCACTTCAAACAACCTCGTAGTCATGGCCGGTCCCATGTGGAACCTAAAACAAATACAAGGTGGTCTTTCTTAGACCCAACTTAACAAGAATGTACCAATCGACCCAATAATACAACATCACTTTGAATGATGCCAACAAAAGCTAGAAATACACACCGAACTAAACTGAACTTACTACCTACTTGATATGCACCCAAGTAGCTCTACTAGGAACTCCATTATTGATCACAAACAACTGGTAGTGTCCCGGCGGAGCCAATGTGGCAGTGGCCGGAGCAGAAGCACTGACGACATAGTCCCCGGCCGAGGTCCGACGTGTCCCTTCCACCTCTAAAACCAAAACCCTTTGGTTCATAGCAAAAGAATGAGTAGTAAAAGATGGAGACACCATCGTCACTTGCACCTTATCAAGTTGAACTCCATATTTGCTCTTCAACCGACACAAAATCGATAACTTTTCCTTATAAGAAATCTCCCGTCCAGGATCAACCCTAGTGATAGATGGCCTTAGACTAGTTCCAGTAAGATATGGCGGATAAAACGCTTCTAAACTCAATTCAGTTGGAAAGAGCGCAGTGAAGTTGTAGTTACTGTTTGGATTACTGCCTCCAACCAGCACACGACCATCCGAAAGCAAATGGGCAGTTGAGTGATACAAACGAGGGGTAGCCGTGGGATTTAGTACCTCGAACCTGTTACCCTTTGCCCCGTTGTAGCGGTAAAGAACCGGGTTCAAGACCGGTGCTCGTGCCACGCCCCAACCGGCTGCCCCTTCATTAGCGCCATTTATAATGATGACATCTCCTGTAGGCAACAAAATCATGTCACCCATGAGCCTAGCGATGGGCATTTCCTCCATTACCCACTGTGGTTCTGCGGCATTGATGACCAAACGTCCACAGGTTTGTGATGCCGCGATGAACTCTCCAGCAAGGGCCTTTTCGATGGAATTGGAAAGCGTACCACCGCAGACAAAAACCTCAGCGTCCGGGGTCGGTTTTTTGCTGGACATTGTAAGTGGGAGCAGCACCGAGGAACCTGTACTAGGATAATTCCTCGAAACTCCTCCAGGCATAACCGGATACTTTCGTACCACCTTGTTATTCACATAATCTAGCAGAATTGCGCGATCTTTCGCAAAAATAAAGAGATTTCCATCAGGGGAGAGATGGAGAAATGGATAGAGATTGTTGGGTATTGCATCTGAATCTCTAGTTTCCAAAAGAAACGAAAGCTCGTACTGCTTATGGTCGGATTCAGTAGTCTTAGGAATGAACTCGTACGAGAATTGGCGTCTCCCTCCAACAATAATGATTTTGCCGTCAGGCAAGACTTGATTAGAAGCATACCATCTAGGAGAAACAAGGCCGTTGCGATCCTCCTCCCAGTCACACCCCGCGCATGTCTTGAAGTACCTCACAACCCGCTCGCCGTTGTTGTTGCCACCGGTTTGGATTAGCACGCCGTCCGACGACAATGCGCCTGAAGAACACCAAGTGTCAGTGAGGAGAGTCAGCGGGCGAATGCTCCGGCTGGCAGGGTCGAATTCGACGGAATGAACGTAGCAGCCATCGGCGTTAAGCGGGCACTTTCCTTTAGAAAAGGTAATGTTCGACGGACCAAAGTTGGTCCTGTCGAAGGTTACGATGCGGTCGTTAGGTAACAAGGCCATGTGCATGGCCGAGATGCCGATACTTTTCTTGAGTAGCTTCCATTTACCGAGTGAGGGTTGGATGGCCAGTGCTAAGTTGGAGAATGAAGAGAGTGCTGCTACCAAAATTAGCAAGAGTGCATGCATCGTTATGCTTATGCATGCCATGATCGATTAAGCCTATCGCATGTGTTGTTCAAGAGAAATGCAACTATATTTATGGTCCAGCACTGCACGTAAAAGTGGACCTATATGACTAGATATTTATCGGCACAAGTGACTAGAGAAAGAATGGTGATATGTCAGCCTCTCACATAATTCTCACATTTTTAGCGTGCCAGACTGGTATTTATTTCGGGAATTTGGATCCCAACCCATGGTTACAGGTGCTGTGATATATGCCGGCACCATGCTCTAACCATGGGAACCAGCAGGGGATCCAAATCATTATTTCGGATAATAATTGATCATGAGGACCGGTGCTCAAGGCATAATTATTTGGTGCTAAATCGAAAAAACTAATTTTTTGGCGACATTATAAAGTGTTTAAAAACATATGATGGTATGGAAATAGAGATTCCCGTTAAGCAGTTCAACATGAAATTTCTTTGTTACTGAGTTGTAGGAAGATAGCTATAAGCCCTCGTATGGCGACAATTAATGGTCGTTAAATACATTTAGTGATATTTCTAGTAACTCTTTCAGTAAAAATGTTTAACAACACTTCTTTAACGTCACTGAGCCACTAATTAACACTTCCTTAATGTTGCTAGATAAGAGCCACTAACAATATATGACGATAATTAATTGTCGCTTTATCTTTCTAATGTTGGAAATCAGAGCTTTTGTAAGTTGGATATGAGTGTTGTGACAAATTTAGTTGAGAGGTTAAATGGAAAACAGAGGGAGATTCATTAGCTCCTTATTTAGTATTCTCTATGTACCACATAATTCAATCATTTTTTTTCTTTTTTTGTGCAAGTATATTAAAGATTTAGGTCATATAATGTGTGTTTTTCACTCTACATATCCTTTAAAGAAAGGGAGGGAAGAAAGTGGTCGGGAGAGAGAAGATGAGTTAGAATTAGAGTGTTAAATGTGGAGAGAAAATTAGAATAAAAAAAGTGTATGAAGGTGGGTCATGAAAGAAAAAAAAGTTGGTGGAGAGTTAAACACAGAGAGGAAAATAGAATAAAAAAAAGTATAAAAATGATAAATATATAAAAACAGAATCTTTTTTAATTTGAAAGTGATCAAATTTTGTGAAATGGGCCAAAAAAATATAATTAATTTATGTGGGACGGAGATAGTACTAATCAATAAAATGACAGAATCCGAGGACTAGTGCTCATATTTCTAGCATGCCAGACTAGCATTTATTTCGGATCGTAATTGATCATGAGGACCAGTACTTGAGGCTTAATTATTTGGTGCTAAATCGGAAAAATTAGTTTTTTAGCGACAGTTTAAGCATACGAACAAATGATGGTAAGAAATTAGAGATTTTCGTCCAGCACCGAGAATAATGAGATTCAGCTTCTGGATGTGTGGATATGATTCGTGCTTTGTAGATAAAGATTGGTTGATGTAAAATAATCCTTTTCTTCGAATTTCTCCATCTTATAACATGGCAAAAAACACGGGTTCATCTGAATTACCCTTTGAAATTTTTTTTGGCTGTAATCTTATTAGTACAAAGATAGTTACAGCCTTTCATATAGTGACACTTAATAGTCGCTGAATATATCTAGTAATATTTTTATTAACACATTTAGCGATAATTCTTAACCGTAATTTTTTAGTGTCACTAAATTATTAAAAATATTGAATAATTATTAATTATCACTATATAGAGAATTGCAGTAATATTTTTACAGCTCGGATAGCAGTCAAAACTTTTCCTTATTCCTCCCTTTACTTGGGCAATTGGAATACAACTCGCAGGCACATTTCGTTGGAATGTTTCATGGCTTTGGAGAAGATGGTTGTGCACATGTGGTTGTAAAGCTAATAGATAACGATATTACAGCCAGCACTGATGGAGACAGGAGAACTTTCCTTGTGTGTACTCGTCGAATTTCATATTTGTTCGATGAGAATGTGCTCTCTTCGTTTCCAAGATCTTGAATCCAAGACATCATTGTTGTTGATGAATTCTGCAAGTCGTATGCTCGTAAGATCCATAGGAAGGGAGGTGAAGCTCGTGCAATTTCCTACTTCGCTCTGAATGTGGGAGAAAAATCGATCAGGTACGATTATCTTTTTTCTTGATTGGTTGATCAACTTCAACAGTTTGAAATTATTATTTTTCGACAGATTCGGCTATTTATTCTTTCTAAAGTATGCAAACAAGGTAAAACACATAGGGTACCAGCTTCTTACAAATTATGTTAATATATGGGTGGAACATTTGCCCTCGCCTTAGGAAGAGGTCTTGCTCAAGTAACAAGTTCTCTTCTTCTTATTGTCACGATATTGTTTTCTAAAGATAACAGTAAAAAGTAAGTGTAGCCAGGAAGAGTGTCGGTGGAAGGGGTGAAACAGATAAAGAACTGGAACAAAGAAAAGTAAATACATACTACTTTATTACAACCACTTTCTGGTGCAATCATTCATTGCGTAGTATTTGGCAGACTAAAACAATGCAATTATTGTTTCACGTTCGACTTCAAAAGTGACTGTGAAGTCATTGCATCCTGAGGGGGGGGGGGGGGGGGGGGGGGGGGGTGAGTAATGGTTTGAATTCCTTTAGCAAAAGTTAAGAAGGATGAAAGTGGAGCTTCCGTAGGACTACATCTCCAACGCTAGCCGGATGGAGTAGCATAGTACAGGGACAACACTGGATTTAGTGCCCCCTGAAGATGAACATCTACCGCCCCTACATAAACCAGGATAATTTTCATAAAGAGTGACCACATGGAGTCAAGACATCTCCCCGGTTATAAACAATTACAAAAGAAATGTACCCTCCGTGTGAAACTACTGCTGATTAGGGGTGTGCATTTTTAAACCGTTAAAATCGATTCAGTTGTAAAAATCGAACCAACCAATCCGTATATTTTCAAACTGATCTAATAATCAATCGGTTTGATTTTTTTTCCAAACTGTACATTCGGTTCGATCGGTTTGGTTCGAATTTTTTTGAAACCGCATAAACCGAACCAACCGTTTATAGTATAATATATCTATATTTTTACTAATCTTAGTTATTTTTTACTGACCCTAGTTATCTAATTACTCATGTAAAATGGGATAAACCCTAAATTCCTTGACGTAACGCACATTTTTCACTCATCGCTTACATCTTACTAAATGTTTATTAATTATGATAAAAAAAATTTAATTTTTTTGTCGCTTACATCTTTCCCAAAATTGAGTTTAGCCCAAATCGATTAAACCATCTAAACCTATCCGTTCAATCTGAAGAAACCGAACTGCTGAAACCGAACCATTCAATCACGGTTTGGTTCTTTTTCTCCCAAACTGCAGTTGGTCGGTTCGGTTTGGTATTCAACCTCCAAACTGAACCAACCGAACCGTGCTCACCCGTACGGTTGACAATCTTAACAAATCTCATTCTTTAATATTGTTGTAACGACAAGTGTTACGACCGTTCTATCCGGCAGAGTCATTTGCTGGAAGAACAGCCTCCTTAGAGCCACGCTCCCCATGCTACTCCGGTTACGGCGTAAAATAGTGATGCTTTCAACTACTGGACTTTCGTCGTCTAGGCTTATGAGATGAAGAAATTGAAGGGATTTCTAAACAATGGAGTGGAAATCTTAATCATCTTCTTAAAAGCGTTGTACTATATATCTTCTTCACCCTTGTTTTGTTTTGGGAAAAAGAAAAACAAGAAAGGGCTCATATTGTAGCCTAACTACTTTTTTTTTTTGGTTAATAATAGAATAGCATTGATAATTAAAAGGGTTACAGGTTTGCCTAACGACGAGTAAAGGTCACGACATTTTCGTGACTTTGTATATACACGACCACAAAGGTCAGAAACTAATAATGAACTTATAGACCCGAAACCAATTACAATTAAACTAAAGCAAATCATATCCTACACTTTAGATTAATTTTAAGTAATAAGCGAAAGCCTAAAGGTTATAAGAAACAAGTAGTAAACTAAGAATGGAACACTATAAATCTAAACAACACAACTATTACAATGAGGAAGTCAACTGGAGCGGGACGAAAATCAAAGATGAACTCGGCAAACAAGGGGATCACAATCCAAGTACAAGAGGTAGGTAACCTTGCATGGTTCACAAAAATTCACCAGCGATTTCCTTCCAAGACGCGACCACCAAAAAGCCGGGCAGCAAACCAATAATTAGGGCTTAACTGTCTTCGTCCCCCCCAAACAATCCACACACACAAAACCACTAGAATTACCATGAAAACCCCTTCCCCCCTCCCCAGGGCCCCAACCCCCCTTTCCCCACCCCACCCCCACCCAAAAGCACTAAACAGGCCTAAAACCCCTAAGACCCACCCGAGACCCAATCCCCCCCCCCCCCCGCAGGACAACACAGCGAAACACACAAAACTATTAGGCACCAAAATCCTAGACACAGTGCCTTGTAACCAAAACGGACACCCTACAGCCAACTAAAGAGCCCTAATTACTGTCGGCAAAAAAATTGGCCACTGCCAGTAGGATCCCTAGTCACCGCCGGCTGAATTCCAGCCACTGCCGGCGATAAGCGATCTAACCCAAGCAAGCACAAACCTCTTCAATCAACAATAACAACCAAACAACCCATGACCGACACCCCGATTTAGACCTATCAGATCTAAAAGATCAAGAAAAAAACCCTAGATCTTCATAGATTTGACGAGATTCGGCGAATTGGCACAGGTGCAGACATCACCGTCCTCAATCGAGGCTGGGTAGGATGTCGCCGGACACCGTAACGTAGCTGTCCACCATCTTCCATCCGCGATCTGCCGCCGGCCACGAAAGAAGCTCATCCTCAGAGCATATACACATTAAAAGAAGACGCAATGAATAGTTCTAGGCCGGATTCCGGCCACCGCCCCACGCGCGCCATCGCATTATGGGGGGGCCGCAGTGGCTTTCGATGGAAGGCGGTTTTAGAGAGAAAGGAGAGAAATATTTTTTTGGGAGTCGGCAGCTTCTTCATAGCTGTCACCTAACTACTTTTATATTCCTACATTTTCTAGCTCCCTAAAGTACATTTTATAAACACTTGAATTATGTTTTATTCTTAAAATTATTGTAAAAATTCTATTCTCTTTTTGATCTACCCCGAGAGTTATACCGCTTATATTTTTAATATCCATGTACTACATCAAGAAAAATGATAAAAAGTGAGTGTTGATAATGTTGCCTATAAATTAATTAATAGCAGACACCGAAATGACCACTTTCATGTCATGTACCTGATTTAATTAAATTTCATGTGCAAGTTTGGTCCACTCCTACTAGACTAGGCTGCGATTCTTCTGAAGCAGGGACAAGTAAATAACATGAAAGACAGAATTTTCATTTTACAAGCCAAACCTTTCAAGATAAGATTTACCCTTGCAAAACACTTTTGCTGTCTGGTTACCATCTTTTCTGTCTTCATATTCATGTTTCTAAGTTTTTTTTTTTTTTATAAATTTCAGAAACACCAAATTCAAAAGCTTTCAAAAAAACATAGAGAAGATTTCAACTTTTTTTAATTAAAACCAGATTTTGTCGTTTTACAATTCTGAAAAAGAGTGTCCAAATATGATATTACATGTTTTTCATGATGCCAAAATACAAAAAAAGAAAAGAAAAAAGGAAACACATAAGTAAGATAAACAAACTGACTTGGCCTATATTATTTTTAACCAAACAAAATGATGTACGGCCAAGAGTAAGAACTCTGTCATATTTCATCAAGCAAAGATTTCGATAACTATGAAAGGCCAGATGAGACTTTCTAGTTTCTATTGCTCCGGCCTCCCTATTTTGGCTGTAATTTCTAAATTTAAAGAGTGACGGATAGTTGAGCTCTACGTTTACTTAACGAGTAGCACTAGACTTTTTAAACTGCATTAGGGGCACTATTTGGTTTATGTGACAAGTAGTCTTCACTTACGGTAGCTTCTACATTCTGTTCCAGTTTCTTTTTCTAAGTCATTTAGGGCACCCTTTCCTGTTTCCATAAATCTTTACTCTGCATTTTCTTGTTCTTCCTGTTTTTTTTAAAAGAACTTTCATATTTATGCTGCGTAGATCATGTTTTGGCATGCAATCCATGGCAAAGAAATTTACTTTTGAAATCTTCTTCTTTTACATTGTTCGAATAAAAGAATATAAAACTCTTACTATTTTGTTTTCCAATACCTTCAAAAAATGAGAAAAAGAATACGAAGGAAAATATCAAAAGATGGAGTGTCTAGCCTAACTCAACAGAAAATTGTAGCTCCTTTTACCGTTGAGCTAGGCTAGACACTCCATCTTTTAATAGTAGGATGCTTGTAGCTTGCAAGCTACAAGCATCCTACTACCACCTACTACTCAAGGCTGAGAAAAGTTTCTACCGTCAAAAATCAAGAGTCAAGGACATCAAATTAAGGACTTCAACACTACCTATTTTCATAGAAAAGTGAAGGTACGTAGAGCTCATAATCAGGTTTTGTCCATTTTCACTGAAAATGGAGAACAAGTGCATGGAACCAAGGCCGTTCTTCAAGAGGCCATCAAGTATTTCTCTACTTTCCTTGGTAAATAAGTGGAAAGACGCAACGCCACTAAGGCAAGGCTAAATGAGGTACTAAGGAAGAGAACCTCTACATTGGACAAGAATATGCTGATAGCACCGGTCACAACTTAGCTGATCACATATCCTTAAACTAAATCAAGATGGCTTCAGATGAATTTGGCATGTTGTCAAGCCTCTATCCTAATTTGGTTAAGAGCTCCATATATAAAGCAGGAGGAAACGAAGAAATGAATACACAGCTCTCCCAAATCATTGGTATGTCAATTGCTCAACTTCTTGTTACCTATCTTGGGGTGCCTCTCATATCTACTAAACTGCACATCAAGGATTGTCAAGTACTTCTGGACAAACTAACCAAGAAGATCAACAGCTGGATCACTAAATGCCTCTCATATGCTGGAATAATACAGTTGACTATATCTGTACTGATTAGCATGCAGGTGTATTGGTGTTCAATCTTCATTTTACCACAGAAGATCATCAAGAAAATTGAAGCTAAAATCAGGGTATTTATTTGGAATGGAAAAGATACAAAATGCACAGGGGCTAAGGTTGCATGGAAGGAAATTTGTGTGCCTAAACAAGAAGGCGGCTTGGGGATTAAAAGATTAGCTGAGTGGAATAGAGCTGCAATCTACGCTTATATTTGGGATTTTGGCTCATAAAAAAGATTCTTTGTGGTTGAAATGGTGTCATATATACATTATAAAAAATCAAAACCTATGGTTTTTTAAACCCCCTATAACACTATTTTGGACATGGAGTAAAATTGTGAAGTACAGAGGCATTGTACAGCAGTATGTATGGCATATTATAGGGAATGGCCAAAAGACTTGGTTGTGGTATGACAATTGGATGCCTTATGGAAACCTCAATGCAAAGTTTGGAAGTAGAATCATATATGACTCTGGTTTGAGGAAAGAAAGCAAGGTCAATGAAATCATAGATGATGATAGCTGGAAACCCCCCCCCCCCCCCCAAGCAAGATCTCTTGCTCTCAGTACATGGCAGGATGATCTTACCAATTTGCATCCTCAGGTGGACAAAGAAGACCAAATGATATGGACACCAACACAGAACAAAATTTATTTGTGAAATTTGCATGGCATCAAGTAAGAACAAAGAAAGCTATAATGTCTTGGTAGAAACTGATTTGGTTCAATGGACATAGACCTAAATGTGCAGTTATCTTGTGGATGATGTGCAAAGGTAGATTGAGGACAAAAGATAAACTGATGAAGTGGAATGCTATAGCAGATGAGAAATGTGTTTCTGTGATCAAAAGGAAACTGAACAACATCTATTCTGGGAATGCTCTTATACCAATAAAGTGTGGAAAACAATCCTGGAGAAGCTGCTACTACAATTGTAATGGCAATCATGGTCCCAATTTTAAGTTATGCATTTAAGAAATTCAGAGGAAAGAGCTTTCATGCAAAGCTGTGCAAACTAAGGACAACTATGACTGTATACAGGATATGGGCTGAGAGAAACTTGAGGATCTTTGAATAGCAACAAAGATCCACTGAAGATGTGATCCTGCAGATCACACAATGGATGCAATGGTGTGTTCATAGCTAGAAGAAAATCCCTGGACATAGTACTAATAAAAGGTTGTGCACTGGATTGGGCATACATGAAAGAATCCTATTGTCTTGAGTTTTTCCTTATAATGATCACATAAGGACATGATGATGTAAAGTAGTGGTGGCACTCATCTATGTAAACTCAATTTTATAGCAATAAAATTGACATTTCACCCTGATATACCTCAAATATAACTCCCAATAATTGAGGAATATCCAGCAATCCTCGTCGAACTGGGAGACCGATAATTATCTTATCAGGGATCGTGACGTGATCCTTAAGGATCCTAACGCGATCCTCAAGGATCCTAAAGCGATTCTAACACATCTAGCCTATGGCCCAGTCCTACTAGAGCTCTTCTTCCTACCACTATATAAAGTGATCTACCCCCAAAGTATGGGACAACTAGACACATTCATGCTTTTTTCAGAGTCATTATCATGTAATTGTGCTCTGACTTAAGCATCAGAGAGTTCTCCGCCGGAAACCCCACCCGGCAGTCACTCATTTTCTATCTTGCAGGTCATCGGTCCAGGCTTGGGTTCCGCAACATATGCGGAGCATATATTTAGTAGCAACATTTTGGCGCCATCTGTGGGACCCGCCAGCCTAACCAATTGACCTTAAGAAACCTTCACAGTTGTACCGAATACCTCCACAGTTGTACCGCGAACTGCTCGCATCTATCGCCACCGTCTCGGGTGAGAGATTCAGTTGTTACAATCAAAAAAGAAAAAAAAGTATCAACATGGAAGAAGGAACCACAACGCCGCTCTGCCATTATGGGTAAAATCCTAAACAGCAGCTGCGTCAACAGCACCTACGTGGGAAGGTCCACGCCCGTGCAACCATGACACTACTGGAGTCATCACTTACAAGGTCGCAGGCACCATAAACCGCCGACGATTGTCACAAAGCTGCCAGAGCAGCGACACATGAAGAAGAAAAAATAAATCATCAGCACCCTCAGCGCCGTCCACTGCCAGGAAACGGCGACAACGCCCTTTACCGACCAGCGTCGATCTTGACTTACAGTAGCACCTGCAGGTGCTGTCACCGCTGCGACAAGCAGCCCATTCACCTCCGCGTCGACACGGCCACCAAAATCAGCCGCACAGTCGCCACGGGGCTACCATTACGACATAAAAAAAAATTAGATCATAAGTGGCAGTGCTGATAACCAAAAAACAGCAACGCCGCCACCGTCGCTACAACCACGGCCAGATTTGTGTCGATCAGCGCCATAACCGTGACTCTCAGAGGCACCATTCGGCAAAGTCCCCTCCGCCAACTTGTGGCCACACTGCCGCCGCACCAACACAACTGCTGTGACCTCTTAGACGCCGTAGTCCACTATACAGTAGTGGCGCCTCCAGGCGACCGCCTGAATCGTGGCTCCATTGTTCTAAATATATGCCACTGCAGCAGCAGGAAACACTCCGCTGCCGCCAAAAACTCACTGCTCTCACGACACCTCGTCATCATCACTATGACAGGCCCTCCGGCAAGGCATAGACGCCGTAACATCGCGGCCTCACTCCCGATCTGCCCATTGCCACCACGATGATCACCATACCAGTTGGGGCCAACCACCACCGTGAGGCCGTCGGAGCAGCGAAGGCAAAATTCAGACAAAAAATAAAATAAATTAAAAGAAAGAGAAGAGGAAGATGCCACAGTAACGCCGCCAGGATACCCTCGCCGTCGAGACGCCACCATCGCGACACCACCGTCGCATCGCCATCTTCCCGTTACAAGCTTCCAAATCTGCATCACCGTCGCTCACCAGATCTGCTCCACCGTGACAACAAGCAACGTGAAGCTAGGCGCCATAACACCGACTCTTTCATCAGCCTCTCACGATCCTACCGCGATCAGCACCATCACTGAGGCAACAGATAGGCGCCACGGCCACACCACAGTACGGCTGTCCCTCCGGTGACCCTCCAACTCTAAATCCAATCTACCTGGACTTGCACAACGCCAGTGAAGGGTCCACGCTAATCTGACCCTCATGCCGCCGCCGGCCGCGACGCTTGCCCCATTGCACCGCTACGGCCTCGGGCCAATGGCCACCTTCAGTCAAAGGAAAAGTAGGGCAAAATACAAACGGAGGTCCACTCTTCCTTTTTTTATTTCTCTATGGCCCACAAGAAATGTATATTTATATTTTTGACCCACAGGGTCTTTTTTATTAGACATATGCCAGATTTTTAAGACTATTAGGCTTTTTGCCTGCGGAAAGAGTCTATTTATGTTTAAAAACCCAAGAGTCTATGATTAAAAGTTTTGAACTTTTAACCGTTCAACAAAGGCCTATTTAGATTTAAGGTCTATGTGGCCTAATTTATTTGGTATACGCTGGAAGTTATTTTTAGCATTAAGCTTTTAGAATGCATAATTGAACTGAACATGTTGCGCATTCTTTAAGAGGATTTGTGCATTTTTTATAGTGCATATTCATCGCTAATAATAAAACGGCTACACTTAAAGGCACTAGCATGCCTCTCAAAGGTCGCTCCCAATTCGCTTATATAGCTAGACTTATTTAATTTTTGGTCTACTCTTCTCCAGTTGCATCGAGTGGCTCAAACATGTTACATGTCAGCTTTCGACTTCTATGATATATTAAGCTCACCTGCGACACATAGTGCAGCGCACCCTCGTCAAGTAACCAACAAAGCCCTGATAGGGCCTCGATGTTTAAACACCGTTCTTAATTCTGCGTTAAAATGATAGTTGCATTTTTATATGCTTTATTGCTTCAAAGGCTATTTTTTCAGTCACGTACTTTTATTTATTGCAAGGGTTTTGATGTATAAACCACTCCATAAGCAAGGAACAAACTCACAGCACCCTGTGACTTGAAGTGGCATTTAGGGTTTTTGTTGCAGTATTCTGTCGCCTCGGCATTATATATCCGGTCATACAGTGACCGACTATCAACGGTCAAACATTCACACCAGCACATGCTATCAATGCAACTGGTGAATCAGAGCATTTTGCGCTTCATCTGCCCCCGAGGGCACGTACGACGAGAACTCTAAGTTCCATCCAGCCCCCCAGGGCATTTACACTAGCTATACACTACATTCCCCCTGAAGGGCACATATGAGAATTCTATGTTCTATCAACCCTCTGAGGGTATTTATATGAGCTCCATGTTCCATTTCCCCTCAAGGGCACTTATCAGAACTCTACGTTCCACTGGCCCTCTAGGGCGGTCCCTCAAGGGACGAACACCCTCAAGGGTGACAGGATAGAGCTCAAGTTCTATCCGAACGGTTTAGCTATAATTCTAACCCGTGAAACGGCAAAACCTAGTGGGAGTTCGTCGCCCTACCCTGTTTTGTTAATTTGAAACCTGGCTGAGCATGAGTGCGAGGCTTCTTTGCCAGCCCTTAGCTGACAATAAGGGTTCGCGTCAAAGTAAAACACAAGCATGATGTGGTCAGCTCAAGCTAAAGAACACACACTTGCACAAAACAAACACCCTCCACAGGAGAGGTGACCCCTCAAGGGGACATTCAAACATTTAGCACATGCAACAACTTGCATGCGCAGCTCTGTCTCCTCTCTCTATAGAGGCTAAGTGGGGCACAGCCTCTAATGGATCCCGAGATCCCATGATTCATCTTCCCAAAGATGATTTCGAGTAGCCTACTTAGGCGACATTCGAAAGACCTAGCTCTCAAAGTTCCAAGGCTTAAGCTCCCAAGAGCTTAGGTCCGAGCACATGGAGTAGAGAAATATTATTACCCCTACAAGCGGATGGAGAATCTCTTACAAATCTGACGTGTGTCTCAAGACACCAGGTATAAACTTCCTCAGCCAAACATTTTGGCTAAGGAAGTGGGGGGCTTATGATATACCTCAAATATAACTTCCAATAATTGGGGAATACCCGGCAATCCTAGTCGAATTGGAGACTGATAATTATCTTATCAGGGATCGTGACGTGATCCTCAAGGATCTTAACACATCCAACCTATGGCACAGTCCTACTAGGGCTCTTCTTCCTACTACTATATAAAGGGGTCTATCCCCCTAGGTATGGGACAACTAGACACATTCATGCTTTTTCAGAGTAATTATCATGTAGCTGCGCTCTAACTTAAGCATCGGAGAGTTCTCCGCCGGGAACCCCACCCGGCGGTCACTCGTTTTCTGTCTTGCAGGTCATCAGTCCAGGCTCGGGTTCCGTAACATACGCGGAGCATATTTTTAGCAGCAACACACCCAAAAAAAATAAGAAAAAGAAATTTATAAAACTATAAATTCGAGTGTCATGAAAGTGAGAAGGTCATGTGTAAAGGAGCCGGATGCCAGCAATTCAGGGGGCGGCGACAGGGTTCTAGATGTGGACTTTTTATGGATCACTTCATGGGGCTCGGCCATTACTTATACGGGCTTGGGCCTGCTTTATCTCGATAAATATGATGAATCCAACCCCCAAAAGTTAATATTACTCGAGCCCACCCAAGGGGCAGACGGCCTGGGCCATGCTTAAATTGGACCGGACCAGGTCTGGTTGAGTAATTTCTATTTCTATTTCTACAAAATAAAAGATGCATCGCTCAATCTATTTCCCCTGTTTCCCTTTGGGAAGACGATCCCTGCTATGGTGAAACTTTGGGCGAGCAATCTTTAGCGACACGTGAGGAACCACATTCATCGCTGTAGAAGTTATCCACAAAATTTAGCAATAGATGTTGCTAAAAACTGTTGAGACTTTTACAGGAGATCGCCGGAGATTGGATGTCTTTTCACCTCATTGTGTTGAGATCTTGCATATTTTGAATTCAAAATTCAAAAAATGGTTGAATAGTTTCAAACTTATGAGAATGGGAGACTTCGGTTATATGAAGTGCCTGAACACAATGAGGTGAAACCAGAAAGTACTTTGTCAAAAAGAAAATGAGAACTAAAGCTTGGTTCACTGCATTAATCAAGTCGCTTCAAGTTTCATTCCCCATAAATAAGTTCAAGTATCCCGAAAACATGTCCACAAAGACGTTTGAAGCCTTAAAGATAGATGAGGAATGCACGAAGTATTAAGTTAGGAAACGTTTGATATGACATACAATATCGAATATCAGGATCCCTTGGTTTATTGGGAAGTTTCACTAACAATATATTCTAAAAATTAAAAAAAAAAAAAAAGCATTCTTCGCAAATGTTAAAATGGATACAAAAATTGTTTGAACGACAACTTTTTTGTAACTAAAGTTTGTGCACTGTGTGGAGCAGCAGAGGTCCAGATTCCAACAGAATGTAGCTCTTTTCATGTTGACCAGTGATCACTGTTGAGACGAGCGGTTCCAGTCTTTTGCCTGATGAATTCGAGGACATGTTTAATCCCCCTTTCATGGCCAACAACTCTCTGTGTGTGTCTGTGTTTGTATCTGTTTGTGTGTGCCGTGTTTGTGTGTCTTGAAGTGGACCTTAAAAGAGAAAGAATTCCCTAGTTACAGACATGCTTGAAGTAGATCAAAGTTCCAAAGTCAATTAACACACAACCCAAAGTGCATTTTCCCAGTAAGATGGCATTTAAGAAAAATCTTGTCCAACAAGTGGGGGATAAATCACCTCAATAATCCCAATTACTTCATATACAAGTGCCGTACTATATTGCTCTGATGCAAATTCTCCAAGATAAGGGACCATGGGCTGTCTTGAAAATTATTGGCCAGTGTCATCAGGTTGAGAGAAAGAGAGGGCCATCCATGCTAACCAGAAAGGACGATACTGATGGCTTTTTAGAACTTAGAAGTCAATTGAGAGAGAGAGGCCCTCACTTTTAGCCTCTTTTGGTGGAAAATGTGACCTGCATAACCCACGCTGACACATCTGTACTAGACAACCCGAGCAGTGTACTCACATATTTAATGTCCAATTTAAGTGATCTTGACTCGAGTCAGGCTGGTTAAAGGGGAATCCTTGGCTTCGATGCTGATGATGTTGACTATACTATCCCGCAGTGTGTGTGTCCGTGGGAGAGAGATATCAGCAATAAAAGGCATTGAAGTGTTGATGCCTCAGCTTTAGGGACTGATGACACAATGAGAGGAGGCTCACCACACCACTCAAGAGCAGGCTTGTCAGGGTTATTGTCGAGAGAGAGAGAGAGATGGATGACGCTTCTCTTATTCATGAATGAGTGAGGACCTTCGATATATCAATCCTCTCTTTCCATTCATTTCTCTGCTGTCCTAGTGCTTCAATAAAATCGACAAGGAACATCATGGTCATCCATCGACCAGGAATTCAGCCAGCATAGAAGATAAACATTGAAAGTAAGAAAACATAAAGCATTGGAGGAAAGGAATGGGTGGTTCCAGTCACTTGTGTGAGGTCCGAAGAGAATTCGCATACACAGCCTTACCCCATATAGTGGACAACTTCAACAGAATTTTATGCCATGAATAGAGAGTTTCAGGAGCAAATCGAGTCAAGTCGAAAACCTCTAAAATGCCAAGGCAAAACCCTCTAAAATCTCTTGAAAACCATTTTGTTACTTCACAAGCAAAAAGAACAATAGGACCAACTCACAAGCCCCTAAAAATTTTTAGCATCTTATGGAAGAATACAACAATTTCAAACTGCAAGAATAAAACTAAAAAATAAAAGAATTAAAGGCATAGTATTCAGCTCCAAAATGCATCCTATTCATGCACAGGGCTAGGAAGGGTCCAAGCGACATCAAGGGTCACCAGCTGCCAGTTACATCAATCAAACCAAAGCTGGCTTAGGCAATGGAATAGCTTTGACATGCTGGATTTAGGGTCTCCAATTGCAATCCTCACATGACCCAACAGATAAACTTAGAAGCACCACAATGGCATCGTTTCTCAATCAAAACTCATGTATCATACAACTTTCACAGGTTACCCTTCGTCTTCCTTCACGCAACAGAAATGCGAGTTGGCCAACAAGGAGACTTCATAGGATATGGTTGACGAAGTAAAAGGAACATAAGAGAAAATAAAATTAATATCTTGCTTTCATGTTCAGTTATGCAAGGCGAGCAATAAACAAACGAAGTAATAGGTACTGCAGCACTATGTCCATTATCTCAGAGACGTTGACAAGAAACCCACGAAGGCAATCGCACAGCAAAGATACTAATCATGGTAGTGATAAATAATAACGGTACATAAACCCCTGATGGATATAGTACAGTTAGCCATTAATCTGTTCATGAATCTAATGCTTTATTAGAGTGGAAAAAGTTTGGAACAGAATGCTAACAAAGGATGGAAATCAGAACCGGAAAACACAAGTACAAAGAAACCCTAATGAGAAAAGGGGCGGAGATAATCATGTGGTAATGATGATGTTTGCGAGAAAGTCAATCATGCAATTCCGGTAAAGCACAGAAACGGACAGAGCAGATTCTTGAAAGAACTCAGCATATATAATGATAAAAAGACTGACAAAAGCCAACAATACCTTTACTCCTATGGGATTTTTAGCTGTTTTTTTTATAAGAGAAATAGGAGAGTAATGATGAAAACTTTATCTTACACAGACAGAGAGAGTAGTCAAATTTCATATGATTACACCAATCTGCATTCCTGGCCCCCTACAAACCCTAAATTTAATTCCTATGATGATGCATGGCTCCAAAAGCACAAAAAGTAGAGACCGATCAATTAGTACAGAAGGGGAAAAAAAACACGAAGATCAATGAAGCCACGAACCTTGAATTGATTCAGATCCTTGAACTAAGATCTATGTGGATGTGTAAACTGGGAAGCAACAATTGGGGGGAATGAAGCCTGGTCCGAAGCACCAACCCATGATCCATATTCAATTATCCATGATCACTCACCCTTACATACACACATATATATATATGTCAATCAAGATCATGTCTTATCATATATATATATATGTGTGTGTTTATATGGATGTGAAGATCTAGTTGGTGGCCTCGAGCCAGACAACATTCCCCTCAAAAGAGAGAGCTTCCATTTCATCAATCTTCAGCCTGTAATTCTCACATACACAGAGAGAGAGAAGGGTGTGAGAATGAGAGAGGTGTGATGATTTGGGGTGTGTGAGAGGAGGAGGAGATTGAGATGATAAATAAGGGATGGGGGGTAGAGGGGGGTATGTAAAGAGGACAAAGAAAGTCAGTCATAAAAGCAAAGCAACAGACCACCACAAACCCTACAACCAACTTTGGTTAAGATTCCAGAAATGACCACCAGATCCCTTGTTCATTTTTCTACTTTGGCACCAACACCCACACAAACCTGACCTAATCGCACCCTCATTTATTAAATTCCCTACTTAAATGACCATTTGCCATAGGGTAAAATTTATGACGCGGTACTGTTGAGATTTGACGCATATTAGTGATTAATTACGCTGATTGCCGTTGGTATGTGACGATTGTTACACGAATGAATTCATAATAGATAGACAATAAATGTCTTGGGTCATTCAAAATAGATAGACAATAAATGTCTTGCATGAAGAATGGGACCCTCGCGGTGGTAAACACACCGGAGACACCGCAGAGGGACAGAGACAGGGAGTTGGTCGGCGTTCTGCCTGAAAATTTCATTACGTGCTCTGTGGACCACCTTTGCTAAGCTGGACTTTCCCTTCTGATTTACGTTGTTACATCTGACCCCATTTCAAGGGCTGCCAAGATAAGGTGCTTTACCTTGACACTTCTTGTGAACGTTCAATGCCGGGGACGGATGATTTATCAGATTTGACATGCTCGGTAATGTGAGTAAGCACTGAATTTTTTTTTCTTCAGGTACCTAAAAAATCTACACTTTCTAGTGAAGACGTCGTATGGCTTCGCTCGGTCGCTTTTTATTTGGCTATTGATTTCCTTACAATCGAGCACCAGATGAACTATTATTGCTTATGTCTACTCCAATTTAAATAAGTGCAATTTTCGACCTTGTTTCTTATAAATCGACCTCTTTTCGTATTGACGCCATAACTTCACCTAACAATCATCTTAATGTCAAATTCATAAAAATGATTGCTTTGGAGGTTTCTCTTCTTTTTTTCTTTTTCTCTTTTTCCTTTCTTACTTATATGAGTGAGAGTTAGGGTTAGATGATTATTATCTACCTCTTAGCTTTGAATTCATGAAAATGATTGTTTTGGAAACTCAAGCGTAGCGCAATTCAAATACCGACTATTATGGCTAGGTGGACTGTATATTTATGGCTCAAGTACTGTTTCAAGAACTTATACGACTATTTATTTTTATAGAACACATCAAATCAAACCATATTAAAATGTCATGCAAGATTTTTTTTCAATGTTTTCTTTCAATTCATGTAACTAATCGCATTTGCGTTTTAAAACTTAACTATTTTTTATCCCGTGCATTGCACATGGGAACCACAACTATTAAAATACTTGTTGAGAGATCTCGTATGTGTATGTCTAATAACAATTACAAAATTGGTAGTGATTATAACATAATCAAAAAATTATTTTTGAGTTCTTTTACCAATTTTATCGTTAGAAATGAACTTGAGCAATAATTATAAGTTTTTAGTGACAAATGAAGATAAAAAAAATAGTGTATGAAATAATAAAAGTAGTCTCTCCTAATTAATAGCAATTGCATTGATGACAGTAATAAAAAAACGTGAGTTGAGGTTGTATTACTCAAGATCACCAAGAAAAGAGTAACATGATATAATAAATTATTGAAAAAAAATGGGAGCGTAAACTATATATAAAACTTGTAATGAAATAAAAAGAAGAAGATTATGGTAGTTTAATAGAAAAACTGATGGAGAATATTTTATTTTCCTAAACAATAGAAAAGATTATGATTAAAAAGGAATATATAAAGAATTACTTTTGTCAAAATCTAAGAATTAATAGAATTGTAAAGATATAAATAAATTTTTTGAGTGGGACATGTTAATATAGGAGAGAGAGAGAGAGAGAGAAATATAAAATCTATATAATTGATTGAATTTCAAATGGAGAGAAGAAATTCAAATCAAATTGTGTGTGTGTGTGTGTGTGAGAGAGAGAGAGAAAGAAAGAGAGAGAGTCTAAATTATTATTATAAAGGTAAATAAATTTAAAATAATTTAAAAATTCAAAATAGGAATGTTCATATGGCAAATTAAGAAAGTATCCAAGTAAGCGATGACTGAACAACATTCTCTCAGTTTCGGCTTTCATATATATATATATATATATATATATATAATTAGATTACATTTTTGATCATTTTAATTTGAGATGATCACATTGTGTCATTGATACTTTGGATGAAATTTGCAGCTTGATTAATGGTAGCTTTTGGGACATTGGAATTTTCAAGGCTATTTTCACCTTTAGAAAATGCGATTTCACCCTCATTTGTCGTTAAAAGAATATTTATTACAATCACTAAAATGCAATTTTAATCACAGAAAAGGTTATAAAGCATACAGAAAAGTGAAAATAACATTTTACTCAGGACATCTTTGAATAATGATATTGCAGTCTCGCGTCATTTTCCATGGAAAGTCATGCCTAGGCTTTAGAAAACTTGAAGGGAAAGAATCTGTTTAAAATCACTTAGGGGCTGTACGCTTATGAGATTTTTTTCCTGTATTCTGTATTATATTTTTGGTTTCCAGAATTTAGAATTTAGTCTTAAATCGTATTGTATACTTTTACTTTTTTTCGTATCTATTTTTTCAATTTTTTCTGTACGTTTATCATTTTTATTTTCGTTTTTACCAACTTTTTTTTGAACCAATCGGTTAATGGAGCCCACTACTTCTATTTCTAGGAAGACCCAAGGAAATGGGTGGTCTAGTTTGTTGAGACGGAGTGGTAGAATGAGGGAGAGGAGGTGGTCCACGGATTTGTGGTGGAGGCTATGGAGGATGAGGGAGTTTGCGGCGGCGCTAGGGTTTTAGGCCGTGGTCTGGAGGTGGGTGGTGATGAATCTGGGGCTTCTGATGAGCGAACGCCACGGCTTGGAGACGGATCTGAAGCACAGGAGGTGGGTGGATGGTTCATCCAGATCCAGTCCGTTCATTCTCACGAGTTGGTGATGAATTCGTTTTCCTCTTCCATTTTTTTCTATCGGCAGCGGCCGCTTCGTTTTCTTCTTCCATTCTTTTCGGTCGGCATCGACGGCTACTTTGTCATGTTTAGAATGGATCTTTGGCAGCCAACGGTGGGTTGTTTTTTTCAGTGCAGGTTCTCCTTCGACGCCTTCAGATCTAGGATTGGCTTCTTAAGAATGAACAGAAGAAGGGTTGTTGCTGTCGGTCTGGAGGAGAGAGCAGAGAAAGGACTGGAGTTGTATTCTGACAAGGAGAATACAGTTCAAAGAAAAAGGTGAAAACACCCTTTGATACTATTTGGAAATTTTATTCAAAACGGAATCGAAAAAACGTAAACATACACGAAAAATGCATTTTTTCATCGTCATTACAAAAATAAAAACTGAAAAACGTAAACGTACAGCACCTTACAGTTTTGGTTTTCAGTTTTTTAAAAAAAGAAAAAGCAAAACCAGTTTAGTTTTTTGTTTATTACAAAAATAAATAGGTGTTTGATTAGCCAGTTTTTATTTTGAGTTTTTTCTTTTCCAATTTTTTTTCCTTACTTTTTTCATCAACCAGTTTTCTCCAACAGACTCCCAGAACTTCCTGAAGCACCAGCATCGGTGAGCGGCACCCCCACCATCCAAATCGCAACACCACCACCATAATCAAATGCAATGGTGGTGGGTGGTGACAGTAGGGCAAATAATGGAGTGTGCGACGGTGTTGAGGTGGCGGCGTTACTTGAGGTCCCATTGATTGTCCATGGCAGTGGGGTGCAGATGGTGGGTTGAGTTTTGATTCATTGTTGAAGGCGTGGATTAGCGACAGGAGGCCAAATCTGTGGGTGGTGATGACGGTAGGGTGGAGGTGCTGGGGTAGATCTGTGGGTGGCAGTCGCGAGAGTGTGGCGGTGGTGTGGTAAACGCATGATTGTCGACGGCGATAGGATGACGACGGGACATATTTGGCCAATGGAAGGAAGAGTCTGGTGGTGGTGGAGCTTTGTGTGTGAGGGAGTTTTCTTATAATGATACTCAATTTTATTTTGCTTCTAATAAAGTTTGAAGGTTAGGTCTCAAAATAAAAATCAAAATTGAAAACCCAAAACTACAAAATGGAGTTTTAAAAAACAATCCTATTTTAAAAACTTAAGGGAAAAAAATACGAAATCTATTTGTCAAACATATATTTTTTTTCTCCGGCTTACAAACTAGAGAAAAACTTGAAAAAAAAATTGTCAAATGCTACCGAAGCGTCTCAACTTGAAAATAGGGCACTGTTTGGAATGGGGGAGACCTCTGGGAGATAACATAAGACACTCAATTTATTAAGGCCGCTGGGAATTCTCTTACACAAATGAAGGTAGACTCCTTCCACAGCCTCAAGAACACATGCAGGTTTCTCGATGTTTGAACAATGTCAAAGTGTTGGAGAGAAGTTGCAGAAAAGGAAGAAGAAAGGAAAAATTCAATGGCTTGAGGAGCGTCTAAAGACACTGTCTTTAAGGCGATATTTGCCCCCACTCGACTAGAGTTTGCTACCGGGTTAATGGCAAATCACCTCCAGGATTACTCAAACCAACAATCTGCAGATAGCAATTCTGAAGATTCGTTTTAGAATTGCTCTTCGAAATAGTGTATATAACTGATAATTTTGAGATTCGGAATTTGGAAAATGCCAAGTTGTTATTTATTCTGAATTTCATAATCTTATATATGAGCTCAACAGCCACCCCTTCATGAAGAAACATAACCATTCAAAAAAATAACAGAAATAACTGTTATGTCTGGTGCCTTTTCGGAATTACTTTCAAAGTCATTAAAATAAATAATTGAAAGAAACAATTCCGAAAAATAGTAAAATTATGGGCTGTTAGATCATATATAAATCAACGCACTATACGCGCTCGCGGCAAGTGTTAAGTGCGCCCACTAAAGCGCACACAATGCGCCACATGCGCGCACGCTCACGTGCGGTGCATCGCACAATAGCATTCTCAATCTTCCCTCCAAAACATCTCAAAATAATTTAAATGATATGTACCATGTGCTTGGTTATAAAGAAAGAGAAAGTTTATTTTCTCTCCAATGTGGGACAAAGAACAAAACCTTTTGGGTCTTGAACTTCTCAATCAATACAAACACATTACATAACAATCTACCACCAACACTAACACAAAGTATGTGCAAAATCAATAATACATGCAAAGCCCTCTCCGTGTCTAACGCCTATTCCACATACACAGCGTATGTGACACTGCTCTTTCATGTACGCAGTTTGACATCTTAATAGTATAGGTTAGACCATTCACACTACTTAAGATCAACACACTAAAACATCAAGTTTAAGCCCCAAAAATGACCATTCTTGATATTGAAATCGGCGGACAACTAATGACGGACGGTCATAACAACGTTTACTATTAGTTTTCAAATAAAATTGAAGACAAAGAGGAAAGATTTCAGGAGACCATACTCGACAAACGGGTCGACACCATTTTTAGGTGCCTTCAATTACAATTATTGCTGACCCAAGTGGAGAAGCTACAAGTCTGCGACGACTTTTTGGCCTCATGTCCGCATTTGTGCTGATGGTTGACCTACCACAAGTTCTGCCTTGATTTCTGTTCCCCCTCACAAACCATCCACTGTTGCTTGGCATTTCCTCTCTTTTTCCAGGACAAGTATTTTGGGGACTCTTAATCAAGAAAAGTTACCCCCAATCTCCATGCTTTACTTGGTCAAGCAAAGGGGAGTGGTCCATCCTAAACAATAACATCTCACAACTTTAGCCAGATTACCACAATTTTACAACTTGATTATTGAAATTACACTACTTCCCAAGACAATCACGTTGAGTTTTACAAGTAAAGTTAGGAAAAGGTGCAAAGGAGTAGTTGAAAAGTGGAAAAGGCAAGTCCCCTTTTGCGCAAGCTTTCTCACAACCCAAGTAAAAGGGTTTGGTTTGTGGGGAAACTAAAGAAGATTCCCCATGCAATACAAGAAACAAAAGGAAGAAAATTGGAACCCAATGCCGACGTTGGTCGTTGTCGTGAATAAATGCTAAGAAACACTTCAACGCAGACACAAACACCACGATACCTAGAATTTCGTTTCCATCCAATATTGTAAATTTGTAAGGGACAACGTAAGCAGGTGCTGGAAGACTGTCTTCTGGTGGTTTAAGGTATTCTAAGGTACGTCCATGGGGGTTGTTTGGTTGATCGTGAGCGCACTTCTTGTACGTACTCTTAACATACGAGACAATTGCTATCTGAATGACGTGGATTTCTCATCTTGTGTGAAGCTGTAACCCATTGATTATGTGGTGGCTGTATAAAATATATTCAACAGAGCATGCTACTGGCCGGCTAGGAAGAACTGCCCTCATCAATAGGAAACCCGGATCTGCTAGAGGGACCAAGTCTAGTACCAGCTCGCATAACATACTTCTAGCCGAAGATAATAATGCGAAAAATTGCCGTTTCATAATTGATATCGGGGTATGTTGGTTTCGATCGTAACTTAGACACCGTTTAAAATTAATTCGAAAAAATAGATTTCAACTTAAATCTTAATCACTTTTTAAAATCAAATTTATTTATTTTTCTTAAATAGAATGAGTTTGTTGTTTGAAAAAAAAAGAATTGTAAATTAGCTTAAAGTTACAAAAAAAAATGCTTAAATTAGCTCCAATGTGACAAAAATAACCACAAATGACACATATAATAAATAAGTTTTTAATATCCAAAGGTATTGAAACATAACTTCATTTCTAAATCCTATGATGTACAAATAAATTATCGGATATTTATTTTCACTCACCTACAAAAGTTGACTATTTTTATTTTAAATTAAAAAAAAACCTACAATCTCACATTAATTAGTATTTCTAGAACAATAAAAATTTTAAATTAGTTAAAAAGTGTGATATATCTTTTTGTAAGAAACATGAGGATAATATAGTAAATTAGAAGGTCAAACTTAATTGAGAAAAGTGATTCACTTTTCAGGACTGTGACTTAATCAGTTTTTAGCTTTTTTGAGATAGATTTGGCAAACACCCAACATACGTTATTTATCATAGATTAAATCATATTTAAGCATCCCAAAATCAGTCTCAAACCCCCTCTTACTAATTATATAATTTTGTAATATATATTCCTAGTATTCTATCCACACACACAAAAAAAAACCCGTGCATCCATCTACATATCCGTATACTCCATCCTAGATTGGGATACTCAACTCACAATGAGTCCCATTAAAAAAATGGGGCTCTTGATACCTGTGATCCATCGATAATTCTATGTTCATGCACTTGCACGTTGATCATACCATGCACTTCTAAAGTAGCATTTACCGTCACCCAGCATTTAACATCACCTGCTAACTTATTTCTGTAGAGAATTGAAGTAAATCGAACACCAAAGATATGTTTACTCTAGGGAATAGAAGAAGCAAAGGTCAGTAGTAGAGAGTCTACTTTAAGCTAAGAATTGAAGGGTGTAAGAGACGAGAAAATATTTGGTGATTGTCTGACACCACGTCATCGTCACATGTGATGTTAGACTATCAATAATGTCATACCAACTAAGCAACCTTGTAAAATGATAGAGCAGTTAAATAAGTCACCGTTAATCATGATTTACATATCCAGTAAAGGCCAACACCACTTATGCGATAATGACGGCAAACACCATTGCCAACCTTTTCCCTTATGGTTTATTCTTCTTGAATTTCTTGAAAGCTCCATTTTGAAAGTAGAGTTTAGCGCGATGAGGGAAAAGGCGACGCCGATGCCACCCATGAAGGGTAATTAAGGTAGCCCAGGGGGAGGGACGAGTTAGGTAAGATAAGAAGTATGATGGTTTTAGAGCGGCAATGGGGTTGGGAGAGGGAGAAAGGGAGGCAATTGCGAGGCGAGTAAGGCATCATGGGTGGTGGAGGGACGGAGTGGGTGGGTGAGACAAAGATGTGGTGGTGGAGTGGATAGGTGAGATAAAGGATGTGGTACTGGATTCGGAGTTGAGGTGGGGGCGAGTGTACGACCTTGGTGTGAGTGCGTGTTTGTCATTGTGTGTCGCGTGTCTGTGGGTGGGCGAAATCGACAGACGGAGGGTGGGGCCTCTGTGTTTGTCTTTTCGTCGAATTAGTTGTCGCGGTGGTGCAGCAGTTATTGTGGGCGTCAGGTAGTAGTGCAACCGTGCTTATGCACGGCAAATGTTGGTGCAATGTTGTGAGTAGACAGATGAAAAAGAGGTAGCCATGGTGATCACAGGAAGTGAACAGGAGGTGTGGTGGCTTGATCTTGGACGGATATGGGTTTGAAGAGACACGATGAATATGAAAGTTGGGTTTGGAGAGAGAGAATGAATGTAAGTTTTGTATTTGAGTCAAAGTTTACCCATGGTTAAAATCTAATTTCCAGTAGCACATTTGGTATGCAACCTGTCATTGTTCGACACGATATTAGTGGCAAGCCATACACGACATATGATGAGAAAATTGATATTAAACAACCACTAAATGTTTTCCCCGTAAGAGACAGCCCCCACCAAGAAACTTACCTTCTAAAATTAAACCGAAGGAAAGAAATCATGGAATAACAATAACTGATGCCGCAAGCCCGCAACCTGCTGGAGTTTAATGGGCTCAAGCACGGCTCAGAAACAAATTGGCCTGCCTCTTACATGGGCTTCTCTCGAAAACTCAGCCAATCCTGAATTCAACAGCAAACCAGGCTAGAAGGACTGCGTACATACTTTTGAGATGGGCCTAGACTTTAGGTGTAAGAGATTGGACTTCATATGTTAGTTAATTTAAACCCAGTCCACCGAAGAAAATACTCTCTAGGGCCACATAAAACCATAAATGTTGCACATCTATATAACAAAAATGATGCATAAGGTATTCGCTTACCCTGATCTCCATATTTAAGGTGGCGTTTAAAATCACTTATAATTTTGATTACCAAAATCAGTTTATTTTTTTTTTACAAAAATAAATAGGTGTTTGATTATCCTTTTTTATTTTGAGTTTTTTTTTTTGTGTGATTATCTTATTTTTATTTTGAGTTTTTTCTTTAGTGGTTGTTGTGCCGGTTGCTGCTGCTAGGGGCTGGCTATGGCGGTGATGTTGGTCTCAAAACAAAAATTCAAAACTTTAAAATGGGAGTTTTCCAAAACTTAAAGAAAAAAAAAAACAAAACTATGTGTCAAACCCTTTTTTTCTCCAATTTATAAAATTAAAAAAAAAACTGAAAACCAAATAGTTTTCAAACAGACTCAGATCTAGGAATTTCCCCCTTGTCATATCTAAAAACCATTACTTTCTTCTTTCTCTCCTGTTTTTGTTGACTTCACTGTCTTGTGCTATCAAACATTCAAATTAAGGTTCCGTTTAGTAACACTTAATTTTTCAGTTTTTTCTCCAGTTTTGTAAATTAGAGAAAATAAACGTATTTGGCACACAGTTTTCGTTTTTTTTCTTCAGTCTTTAAAACATGATTGTTTTTGAAAACTCCAAAACAAAGTTTTCGGTTTTCAATTTTGGTTTTTATTTTGAGACTACCACCACCACCCTCCCACTGCCACTGTCCGCCGACGACGACCACTGCCGGTGACCGCCAGCGACCGGCCGCCACCGCTTGCCACCATCACCGTCGGCCAATTCCACACCTCACCACCGCCACCACAGACCACCACCAAAGAAAAAACTCAAAATAAAAACTTGGTCATCAAATACCCATTTATTTTTGTAAATAAACTAATTTTTATTTTTTTGGAAACAAAAAATCAAAACTGAAAATATTACAAAACGCTACCTAAGTTATGACCTGTAGTTAAGGAATTGCTAATCTCCAAAACCGAACAAACTCACTATCTCGCACGAGTAATATCAATTTGAAGTAGGTTAGTTTATTCTTGTACTGGGCCTGTGCACCCATGAATACGTATAAGTGTGCGTATGTAAATCATACAGTACAACAAATGAAGAAAAGTTACTTGTAAGTTATCCGTTATGGGTATTGAATATCGCTCGCTTATGTTGGGAAAGAAAAAAAAAAGGTGGGTAGCGACAAAGGAAATGGTAACTTTCAGATAATAGTTTGAGAAAGGATTAGCGATGTTGCTCAATGGTTCATTCATGGCGAAGAAATGCAGAACAAGTGTTTTCGGCCCTTGAAACTGAAGTACGCACGCATTGTTGGCCCTTGAAAATGAAGAGAAATCACGTGTTTGGCTTCTTTGACAACGATAAAGCAAAGAAAGTTAATGCTTAGAGGCGAACATTGTAAGGGAGAGCATTTACATGCTATTCTGCCATCTTTTTCCTCCGTTTCTAAAAGATTTAACAGTAGTCATGAAAGAGAGTTTCAGCCACAAAATGTGGCAAAAAAAGGGAGCGGAAATGATGCTTCTTTAATTGTGATTTATTTTAGGATTCACGTTTTTTGCTCCAAAACAAATGACGCCATTAGATCCTCTATCCCACGGTCATGGTCACCAAAACAGGCTCATGGTAGATCAAGAAGCCTAATCGTTATCCCTTTGTAGGAGTCGAGAAAGACCTCATCTTCCAGTTGTACTAGTGGAGTAGCAAACAAGATTCATATCAACAACAATGCCTACAACTAGTATAGCCTCGTCAACCCAGTGTAGTCCCACCTGAAAATGATGTATACCAGCCTTACGCTCGAAAATAAAGCCCGTCCTCCACATAAACCTCGGGAAACAGAGTTATGTTAACAATGGGAGACACCTCTCCAACACCATCAACTGGGAAAATAGAAAGTTCCTTACATGGTATGGAAGCAAAACGGCATCATCGAAACAACACTATGAAGAGTGAAAAAAGGCAGCAGCATAGATTCAGTGACGAGCAAATCAGGTCACTGGAGATCATGTTCAAGACAGAGTCGAGGCCTGAGCTCCCACTGAAACACCGGCTAGCTAACCAACTTGGACTGCAGCCACGCCAGGTCGCAATATGGTTCCAAAACAAAAGAGCTCGATCAAAGTCGAGACAGATCGAGGGCGACTATCAGTTGCTGAAGATCAATTACGATAGTCTGGCTTCCAAGTTCGAGTCTTTGAAGAAAGAGAATCAACTTCTGCTCAGCCAGGTAGCATTCATTCCTTCTACTTTGCCCATAAGCATGTATAAAGGCAAGTTTGATTTATGACTAGAAAAACCATTTCTATGCTGCAATGACAGTTACAGACGCTAAGATGTATGGTGGAAAAAAAGGAAAGGACCCAAAACAATTGGTTGGACCTAGAAGGACGAAGGCACAACGAAGGATATGAAAACTGGAACAGCATGTTGGGAACTGAAGACAATTCCATCCTTCACTTGGAGAATCACGACCATAAAACTGATAAACCCTCTAGTGACGAAAATGATGACCCCTTCAGTTATTTGGCAGATAGTTACTTGACGTCAACTAGGAACTGATGCAGCTTCCAGTCAACCCTCTTAACAATTAGAGTAGTTGGAGATCGCCTCCAGGTTTTATAGGTGTAGAAAGGTGTATGATCATCGTTTACAATGGAATACCATCTATATATCTTTTCATTTTTGTTTCTTCGAAAATTTTACTAAGCATTTCACCCACCCACCCCCCCTCAACCATGCACCTCTGTCCCTCAAAAGAAGAAGAATTTTTTTTTTGGCCAACATTAGTATGTGATATGATCTCTCACACGAGTATTTAGAAGCAACACAGATGCAAGTGATAGCAACTTTGTATGCCATTAAACTTGCAGCTCTTCCAGTAATTCATTAGTTTCTGATGGTGCCACACTTCACTCCATGTTTTACCTTTTCTCGGATGCAGGAAGTGCTAGAAATTTGAAGGGGAACATGCTAGAACACCATAGGATTTTAAAGATTTAACAGCAGGGGAAATATGTAAATTCTGACCAAAAAATTCAACATCTCCCACATAGATGAGCAAGTGATGTTTAATGAAAAGACGCTTAGCTTGAATTTCCTTTTTTGTAACCAGATCACCATATCCATACAAGAAAATTTGAATTGCTGATTTTGTAGAACGTCTAGGAAATGACATTATAGATTCCCGTGCCTGGATTTTACCAAAATTTTACAAATTTCAATGAGTTTTGCCTGCCTCAACTTCAAAATAGATGTTTTTTTTTTTTTTTCATATGAACAAATGGCAAAAGGAATAAAATGTTTTTAAGTCGCATATTCGAAATAATTAAAGCAACAGAGGATGCTATACATTGATGAGTATATTATATTTCAACCAC
The DNA here is from genome assembly GCA_033070095.1 of Escallonia herrerae. Lineage (NCBI taxonomy): Eukaryota > Viridiplantae > Streptophyta > Magnoliopsida > Escalloniales > Escalloniaceae > Escallonia > Escallonia herrerae. The sequence continues at coordinate 438,265 of JAVXUP010000332.1, read as the reverse complement.
AACAAGGATCAAAATAATTATATTACCCTGACCACACAATTCTTTTGCGAGTGCTATAGATTACAGATATGCAAAAGTAAATAGACTAAAATTAACCTGATCATGAATAAAGTGGAACCCTAAATCTCAGGCTTGACCTTCACATCTCCATTCGGTAATATACTTTGTGCTTGTGCAAGCCGTTTCGATTCCTGCATTCATTAGATTAATTAAGTAACAAAGGATAGGCAACAAAAGCCTATCCATATAAAGATATAAGATGCCAAGAACATGTAAATCCACTAGCTTGCTAATGTGTGACAACAAATTGTAGATATACTTGTAATGAAAAGTTATCCACACTCCAATTGCAGAAATTTTGATAAGCTCTAAGTTAGCATTAAAATAAAAGAATCTCCTCAACAGCGCAGGTATCCATTCAATCGGGTGGTCGTAACACTTTGAAATTTTAGAACTTTCTCATCCTAATTTGCAAATTTATAAGACTTTCACTCCTTTAACTTCCATGAGTTACCCGTACGCCTATTTGAAAAAACAAAATTGTCGATTTTTCTTCACAGAGCTACAAACTCAACCACCTTTATATATTAAGCTAATAAATTGCAAAACAGTTGTACAGATCATGAAAGAAGCATTATCTAAAAACATTATGTTTATATGGTTAACCGATTTAACCCACATACTTGCTAACTTCTTAAAGGTAATAAGAACAAAACACAAATAATGTATCACTATAAAAGACGACTGGACTAATTAAATAATCCAAAGAAAAAGATGAATGCCACTCACTGCTGCAGAAGCTGCGCGTATCTCCCTATAGGATTCCACTTCATCAGGAAATGCTTGTTCAAGATCCTCTAGGAGATGCTTCCGCAAACCCTGTAAGGAATTAGGTAAGTTAAAACTCACTTGAGCCCATTCAAGTAAAATAACAGTGGAATAGTGTAAGCTCAATGAGGCGGGTCATACATTTTCAAACTTTAAGAGTTTTAGCACAACGGTATCTACTAAACTTCCGAATGTACCAATAGTTGAGATGACCATCGAGTACATGAGTACAAAGAACAGCAGTACCCAGAAAGAAATTAGTCTTTAAACAGCAAACAAGCAGTTCAATCAGTCCAAAACTTCTAGCCATAATAAGATCGTATATTGAAACCCAAACAAGAAAAAGTTTTGACAGATGAAAAGTTCCAAAATGGAGTTTAAATGGCCAAAAGATAAGGCTGACTGATGCTCAAATGATGCGCAAACTGCCAACAGAAGATTCCAAGACATTAGGGAAGAGGAAATTTTCAACAAATGAAAACTGCCTAAGAAGGAAATTCAAATTTAAAAAGGCAAAAATAAAGCTAAGGGCAAACGATGGTCATGGTTTCCATCGTACTGTATGCCAAAAGACAAGATGCATGATCTTTATAAATTACAAGGTCAAAGAAGATATGTAGACAGGACATGCATTTGATTCAACTAACGTCTTCAACGAGTTCATTAAACTTGATTAAATACATTAATTAGTACTATTTCTCTTCCATGCATACCTTGCACTTGTGCCTAAAGCTTGTAGTAGTAGTATTTACCCTGTTTGGGATCTCTTGGTTATGCCATGGTCTTTGGTGGATCTAATGAGGTGTCGGTCGCTACATAAGAGGGGAAAAAATCTGAGGTTTGGAATGAGACACCTGTGATCTTTTGGTCTCTCAGAAGGAAAGGAACAATAAGAATTTTGAGGCCATGAAGCTCCTGCTGGCTAAGCTCAAGTGTTGGGTGAGCATGGTATTCATGTGGACAGAACACAAGTGTATAGACTCTTGGGATCTTGTACGGTTTGTGAGGTGTATGCCTTCCATGGTTGTGCCCCTTCCATGGGTGCTCCTTCCGCAAATAGCTCGTCATGTGGTTATGTAAACAAGAATCAAGCTGCCGTCCACTTCATTGGTCTACATTACGCCGACTCTCGGCTCCATGTCCACAAAAACGACAAGTAGAAGAATGAATGGAGAAGATAATCAAACTGAGGAAAGGAGATTAAAAAAAGGCAAAGAGCGGCATTTGAAGGTAGCCATGAGTGTAAGTTAGGCTAGAGAGTCCCTCAGGCTGCTTCTGGGGAGTTGACAAAAAGATATCCATCTACTAAGTATTTTATCTCCTCTTTTGCAATCCCTCCTACAATTTCACAAATCCATTTTTTTTAGATAATGGATTCTACGTAATAAATTTTCAAATCCTCAGCCAAAGTGAAACACAGGAGACCTAAATTTCTTGGGCATAAGTAGGTGTTGAAGTGAGCAACTGCAAAAACCGAATGATTACGGATACCTAGGAGAAACCTAGAAATGATTTTCATGAAAAAATTGAGATGACAAACATGCTAGTGATAGGATTTAAGCAGCTTTAGGGTGTACAAGTTATAATAAAAGATAAAAGTTGATTTCAGGTCCAACCCCGCTCTATTGCATCTCCAGGTACAATACAGGTTGCTTAGACAGCTCATACTATAATGATCATCCATAAATCTAATAAAAGAAAAAAAAAAAAAAAAGCACCGAGATATGTATCAAAAAATTGGGAGCAAAGTGGCTAACCTTGAAGGCATCTGTCTTCCCTTTGGTGATCTGGTTTTTGGCAATGCAGCTATTCAACACGTCCCTCGTAAACTCGTCCGGATTCTTTCCATCATCAATCAAGCTTAACATAAAAAGCACATCCCGTCAACAATCAAAGCGAAATAAGCTAGTTAGTAACAAAAACAGGACTCCCTCCTTTCTAAAAATTCTGTCCCTTTTAACTTCTTGCGAATTCGTAGACTAGAATTCAAGAATCAAACATTTGCTTTACACATTTTTCTTGCCCTAGTTTCACTTGTCAAACATTGTTTTGCAAAAAGAAAAAGCGGCCAAAATTTACGAAACGGTTCTGAAGAGTGAATTTTGCAACCCGCAACTTACTTTAGAACTTCCATGGGGACTTGAATGTCGCACTTCTCGGACAGCTTCATCATGTTGTCAAGCTCCAACACAAGGTTATTTCTGCCAAATTTATTAAATCAGAGAAGTTCTTAGAAGAAAGTATCGAAGAAAGGGAATTTATGGGAGAAATTAGGGTTATGGAGAGACGTACAGGCGCTGGAGGAGGGGGAGCTGGGAGGCGACGTTGAAGGAAGAGACGGTGAGGTAGAGCTGGTGGATGATGCCAAGGGTCTTCTGTATGGAGTTGCTCACTTGCTCAAGATTTTGCTTCGTATCGTCCGACGTCGTCGCCGTCGCCGATGATTCCATTGGTGAGGCGTCTTTGGGTCGAGGGGTGATCATGCCGTTGCCACCAGCTGCCGCCGGCGGCGGCGGATTCAGTGCTGATTCCATCTCTGTTTCGTCTATGGCGATTTTCAGATTTTGTGTCGCCAGGTATCGAGTGAAAGCTGTTATTTTGTTCCTAACTGCAGATATATGGGAATTTGGTGCTAAAACTTGTATTAGAAATTGTACCGACTAATATTAACCTCTCAACCTTTTCTGTGACCATTACTTAATGTCATTGTTAACTAAAAAGTGACCAAAAAGGAAAATTATTTGTGTTAATTACCGTACCAAAAATTACATGTATGTACAAGCAAATAATTACTTGTTTATTACCGGTCCGTCTGATCATTGTTGTAGTCGTACCTAAAATTTGAAACGAATAAGAAAATAATTTTGTAATGTCCTTATAACAATACTGAGCATGCGCTTTTTAGTCTTACTTTCACACTCTTATTATCGTGCTAAATCATTCAATTTTACCGACATCCCTCATTCAATCTTACTCGAGCATAAGTTATGTTCTCAAGTTTCTAGGTTTTTGGTTTGGTCTAATCGATTATTCAACATTCCTCGTTCAATCTTATTCTCAAAGATATCTTTGCCAACTAGTTATGTTTCTATAGGATTTTTTTGCTATTTCTCCAATAAAGCATATATAACCTCCTTTTCATACTTATGAATTGTATGAATCGTCTCTTCGGCATATTATTCCTATCTCATTTTTTTTCTTTGTCATATTATTCTTTCTAAATAATTAGAAAGCTTTTTCTACCTTGGTTTATTTCTAAATCTATTGATTATCTCGTTCTTTTCAAAGAACTGTTTCCTTTAAGCTCGAGCTTTTTTGTACTTTAGCACTTCTTTTCTACAGGTTGACATTTTTTTAAATCTATTCTGGTCGTACCCAAAAGGCTCACTGGGGTCCCATTTTACACGACACGCCCGTACAAGCAACAGTCAGTGTTCAACGCTTCCAACCGGTCAAAACATGCACGCTCAAGTTACGTGCACTTCTTACTTTATATACGTTATTTCGTCATGAAGAAACTCATTTTTGAGCTACTCCTCATCGTGCCTCGACCGTCGCATGCCGCACGTCGCTTGTCGGTGTGCCTTGGCACTTGCCCAAGGAAGTGGGCCTTGGCCTTCCCCTTGGGGTCGGCCTCGATCTTGGCCTTCCCCTTGGGGGTCGGCCTCGGCCTCCTCAAGGTTGGCCTTGGCCTTTCCCCAAGGATTGGCCTTTTGCCTTTCCCCTTAGCAACTTTTCTTCAAAGGACCATGTGTCATCCTCAACCCTCGTCGCCTTGACATCACTCCCCGACCCCGTCGCCAGGGTCCGAGTAGGACACTCCAACACTCCGCTGCCCTACTGATACAGTCCCCCCTCCCTCCCCGGGCTCCTTGTCACATTACTGTGCCCCTGGCACCTCATTCACTCCGCCGCACCATGCGCAAAGCTGCTGATACAGTTGTGCCCCCAGGCTCTCTATCACAATGTCATGCCCTTGGCACCATACGCACTTCATCGCATCCATGTGCCACAATCATGTTACATGTCTCCAGGCACCACTATCATTCATCACACCATGCGCCCCCCGCCATGGGCGTGGAACATGCTCTGACCCACTCTCCAGAGTGTGCAGCATTCCGGGGGGGCTCCGTCCGTAATGCTTCGGCACGAGGACCCCTCGCAGCAGGTTGGGCTCGTTACCATAAATTTATAGCCGTCTTCATTCCGGGGGGCTCCGTTCGTAGTGCTCCTGCACAAAGACCCGTCACAGCGAGATGGGCTCGTTACCACAAAGTCATCGCCGTCTTCATTCCTGGGGGCTCCGCTCGTAGTGCTCTGGCACGAGGACCCCTCGCAGCGGGATGGGCTCGTTACCACAAAGTCATCGCCGTCTTCATTTCGGGTGGCTCCGCTCGTAATGCTCTGGCACGAGGACCCCTATCAGCGGGATAGGCTCGTTACCTTAAAGTTATCGCCGTCTTCATTCTGAGGGGCTCCGTTCGTAATGCTCCGACACGAGGATTCGTAGCGGGATAGGCGACTCCTCCGGGACACTATCTCTGTCAGGGTGTCTTCGTGACTGGCCTATGTGCTCCGACACTGGGGGCTTGCGTTGGCACCCCTATGGACTATGACCCCCGGGTCACTCCGAGACGGGAGTAGCTCTTCGAAGGGCATCGTGCCTAGTCTGCTGGCAGTTGGGTGTCGGGTCTTCCCTACCGCTGCCAGGCCTGTGGAACTCTGCAAGGGCTTGGACGGGTGGCTAGATCAAGGTGATTCTCTGGCCACACTGACGCTGTGGGAGCCAGTCTTTCCAGACAGACAGAGAGATGCTGTGAGGAGCAGGCCGAGTGAATAAGCGATCCGACAATTCATGGAGCACCGACACCCGTGGACCCCTCGGTGATGTGTCATTCCCGGGGAGCACCATGTGTCGATTGGGACATCATCATCTTAACCTCTATAAATAGAGGTCTTGAGAATTCATTTAAAGAGGTTGGGACATTCTCTAACGGTTGGAACATTTTTGGACTTTTCATTTTCTCACTCTAGATTATTAGAGAGAGAAACATACATGATTCTAACTCTGGACCTAAGCATCGGACTGTGACTGTCGTCCTGTATTCACCCTACGCCATTGCCCTCGCAGCACTGCCACCCTCAGGCTTTGTCTGAGAAGCCCTTAGTCTCTGCCCTTGCTTCACCTTTGCTGTGTCCCACATCAACGCACTTGGCATTTGACTCGGACTGCATTTCTTGTGGCACCTTTCACGTCAACTGCGAACTCACTTTCCTTGACATCAACATTCTAATGACAACCTTTAATCTTATACATGGATAACTTACTTACTTTTAGTTAACATATGGATTATAATGGAGGGATCTCTTATGTTTGAGTTGCATGCACTATGGAGTAATCACGAGAAGCTTCTTGTTAGATATATGTGTTTCTTCTTTTTTTCGGTTGAAATTTTGTAACCAAACACATGGAATTTTATATTCAAAATACAATGTGTTTGAGGGGAAATATTAGATAATATTATATAAAATATCATGTGTTTGAAGGAAAATGTTAGATGATATTAGATCAATTTAAAATTGTTAAATTTAGCTTTTAGATAATAAGTGATTAGTTGTCTCTTATCCATTAATTTGAATTATTCTTTTTGCACCGGTACATAGGTGCCAACATTAATTGAATGAAATCCTATTTTATACCTCAATAAATACGTTGGGAGCCGCTAATAATCTCAGTACTGAAGACATTTTGTTGCGAAAATATGCCCTCGAAGAAAGCCACACTTGAGTGGCCCTAGGCATAATACCTTTTATTCCTTAAAATATGAAAGCCAAATCAAACTTTGTAGGTTTTCACACGGATAATTGAACTGCAAACATTTACATGGGAAACATCATATAATCAAACAAGAACCATACATAAAATCCAAGAGCTTACAACTCGACATTGTAAAGCCATTGGATTAGAATATTTCAAAGCCTAAGACCACTCCGTGGCCTTTAATTCTTATGCAATAAATTGGAGTCTTGCAATCTGGAAAGTGCCTTCTCGAGCTGATTCCACCTCTGCTCCAGCGTTCCGCTATAGCCGATCGACATCCTCACCAACCCAGGGGAAATGCCAGCGAGCGCCTTCTCTTCGGCATTCATTTCACTGCTTGTGCTGCTGCCCGAGCAAGACATGAGGGTCTCATGGTAACCCAAGCTAACAGCCATAAACCCAAACTGGGTGCAGTTCTGTAAGAGGTTCATCAACCGGTTAGCCCGTTCCTCGGTTTCCATGTCAACACAAAGAATTCCACCGTACCCATACTTCTTGTTCGCCAGGGACTTCAAAAGGGTGTGGTCTGGGTGATCTTCCAGGCCTGGATAAATGACTTTCAGGCCAAGTTTCTTCATCCTGGTGGCATAAACCAGAGCCCGGTGGCAGTGCTCCTTCATCCTAAGACCCAAGTGAGGGATTCTCTCTGACAATTCAAAGGCCACCTTGGCATTCATGGTTGGTCCTAGTAGCATAAGAGCCCCTTGGTGAAGGTCCATCATGGAGTTCACAAGGCTAGCTGGCCCGCAGACAGCACCTGCCGATTGTCAATGCCAAATCAGACCACAAGCGTTAAAATAGAACTTATAAAAGTCAATTCTCACTTTGCACCTTACGTACCAGAGTGACTCGCTATAAAAAGAAAACACGTATGAGACCCAAAACAACTTGGACCACCGCTCGCTACCCAACAAAGAGTCCGGGGTTCAATGTAGCAGGGCAAAGGACAAGGGTGGTAGAAGCCATTGTCGATAAAGACCAAGCATACACACACAATATGATCCCATGACAGTAAACTACAGAAGGGAATCGAATAAGGATGTAGGAAATAATTACTCAACAAAGACCCGCATGTTGGAGATGGGTCCTTGTGAAGGAATCACTTGAGTCATCAAAGAGTTTGAGGTAAAATCTTCGAATTATCTCAGCTTTTTCACCGGATCGAGGCCACTGGTCGGGGCAAGAAGCCAAGACACCGAAACCAACCAGTACAGAAAGAGCAACAACCATATGGGCTGGCATGTGCTCGCATTACACTTTACGTGACAAATCACATGATGCAGCAAGCACTTGTTACTTTTTCAGTAGAGAGGCCAAAACCACTGCGGCTTCAGTCATGATGGCATGGGTACACCTCACCAAGAAAGAGATTCCAATCTTTCACACTCCAGTACAAAACATCTCTCAAGCTAGAGATTCAGCAAAGTATATTTTAAGTTCCATTTCCGATGCTAAACAAAACAAACTCTTAAAGCGGATATTACAGCTAATTCATTGACTACTTTCCTTAGATTCCTGGGATTACGCATTTGATATCACATATAAAGCCTCGCTTTATAGGCACAAGTTAAGATCAACAGTTTCTCTATTCTCCTAATTAATGAGCTGCGTATTGTTAATATACAAATTAGGAAGATCCCGGTAACAAATATTCTCTCAGTTTACCATTCGTAGCGATCAGTCAAACATGTGATAGTATTGCAACAAATGTTTTTCCGTTTACCATTTATAACGAATTACAGTCAAACAACCGTGTGACCAACTTCAAGGCTACCATTTCAAGGCCTGAACGGCCATTCTTACACTAAAACCACATTAGAGTTGTCAATTAAGTGGTTCACAACAAGTCTCATTAAGCGAGACTTAGTTGTTCCTCAATTTCCAAGTTTAAAATTAGTCATTAAAAGTATTACTGACATATAAATATATTTAGTGACTACTAACCATGCTTTGCAAGTAGTAAAGTAGATAGTAAAAATTTATCCTGATCAAAAACCTTAAAATCGCCGTGAAGCGACTACAGAGAACACGTGTACGGCGACGGGAAACAGTTCGAACGAACGTACCGGCAATAACGTCGGCACCACCGCTAATATACTTAGAGATACTATGGACTACGACGTCGGCACCGAGCCTCGCCGGAGAGAGAACCATCGGAGCAAAAGTGTTGTCAACCACAACCGTCAACCCCTTATCGTGCGCTATCCTGCACAGCTCCGGCACGTCGGCCACAGTCAGCGTGGGGTTCGAAACCGCCTCGAAGTACAACACCTTCGTCCTCCCTTCCACGATCGCCGCTTTAACCGTATCATGATCCCTCAGGTCGACAAACGACGTCGTGATGTTGCACGCCCTGGGGAAAAAATGGGTCAGCAGGGCGTGCGTGCCGCCGTAGAGGGTCTGTGACGCCACCACGTGGTCGCCGCTGCTGCAGAGCTGCATTAGCACCGAAGAGATCGCGGACATGCCGCTGGCGGTGCAGTAGGCGGCCTCGGTGCCCTCCAAGGCTGCCATCTGGCGGCCGAGATTCAACACCGTCGGGTTGAAGTGACGGCTGTAGATGAAGAAGTCCCTGTCGGGGCCCAGCTCGCCGGAGAACAAGCGGCGCATGGTCTCGGGCTCCATGACGGTGAAGGTCGCGGAGGCCTCGATGGACATGTTGACGCCGCCGTGCTCGCCGAACTCGTGGCGGGCGTTGGCCAGGGCCGCGACGGGGTCCTCCCAGGTGGGTGTCAGGGGCTTCATTGTCTTTTTGGCCGGCGGCATGACATCGTCACGGTCCAGATCGTCGCCACCCGCTCGCTTCATTGCTAACGCCATTGTTGACAAAATTTCAGAGGGAGAAAGAGAAAGGACGAGGATTTAGATAGACGAGGAGTGAGAGAGCAAACAGAGTGATGAACTGTTGTACAATAGGCGAGAGAGGGTTGATTATATAGGGAATGAAGGGGGCCGAAATTATGGCAGGAATTAGGAGAAAGTGGGGTATTTGGTGTGGAATGATAACTGTGACAGCGGGGGATTTGGTTTGGTGGAATATTCAGAAAGAAATCAATGAATTACCCAAACTGGGACAAGTCATTGGGACTGTGAATGTGGCCATTTTCTTGGAACAGATTATTGGGAAAGTGCAATTTTGCTTGGGCTAGAGTTGCTATCCTACCACACGTGCACCATACCTGTTTTACCCAATTACTTGATAGTAATCTATAACAAACAGGTTTGGAAATTGAGGGAACCACAATTTATTGTCAATTTGCTTTACTTCGCATGCAGATTTATCATTTTCTCTCTTTTTTTTCTTTTCTTCCTGTTGGATACGGAGAATATCCTATTTAATATGTTGATTTGGCGAATAAGTAAATCGATATCAAATTAAAATAAGTAAATTTTTTAAGAACCTTACACCACGGGACACATAATGAGCCGATAATTGAAAAGAAAGATAGAAACATTTGAAATGGACGATAATGATTTTATGATAGATTTTTCTCACATTTTCTGTCAGATAGATAGCGTTTATTTAAATGACAAGTTTAGAGACTAAGGGATTTATGGAAGACCATAACTCCTCCATAAGTTCTGAATTTAAAGTGGTAGTTAAAAAGTATAATATAATAATTATGTTCGAGATTGTATATGTGGCAAAATGGAGAATGAGAGTGTCTACGTAAACAATAAGTTGGAAACATTATCTCAATCTTTATATTTCCTCCATCTCGAATTATTTAATAAGAGTTTTTATGTATTTTTATTTAGGATATGACATTATGAATTTTTCATTATGTCCTTAAGAAAGAAGGAAGAAAGTGGGTTAGTGCATGATTAAATATGAATATAGAAGAATAAAAATAGTATAAAAGAATAAACATGTAAAATACCTACATAATTATTTTTAATTTAAAGAGTCATTAATTGTTTTGAGACAATATAAAAAGAATATATGATTAAAAAATTTTGAAACGGAAGGAGGAGTATATGTATTAGATTCGTTACCAAATTATTCAAATCAAGTCAAAGATAATAATTCCTATCAATATCTATTCCCATTTATAAAAAGGGGCCAACTTTATCCACTTTAGTTGTAGCACTTAACCCACCGATTCCCGTCAAATTACATCTGTGCCACTGTGTTAGTTCCACTGAAATCCCCTCTTTCCTCTCTTCCACATCGCTTAAACCGGCAAATACCGCCACCGCCATATCGAGGCAACACCCTCTTTCCACCGCTGACTAACACCGCCGATCCGACCGGTCACTACCACCACAAACCCAAGCTCTACACCCACCATAGATCCAGAGCCACCACCACGGATCCACAACCACCGTTACCAAAACCCAACTCATCATTGTCAAAATACGACTCAACATCCACCATCGCCTTATCAGCTACTCTCCCACCGCCACGACATCCACTTCAATTGATTGTGCCACGTAAAACCGGATATTCTCTTATGGGTTTTGGACTGTTGAATCTGAGCTTGTGGTGGTATCCAATTTTGGGCCTTTGAATTGGGGTTTGACTTGAATTTGAAGCTGAACTTTAAATTTGGTTAATTAAGTGGAGCATGCAATTTTGAACTGATTTCCAACCTACAACTTGGATTTAGCTCAGAGAAAAGGTTGAGATCAAAATCTCTCGTTGTTGGGTAATATTGAAACTGGGTCTCGGTTGACATTGTCAATTCGATTTCCATCGCAAGTTTCAAAGTCTAAACTGAAATGTGCTTGTTGGATTAAAATTTGCTAAAATGGTGTGTATTCCCGAGTTTTCCAATTCTGGCATCAAAAGATACCACGTACAGGCACAAAAGAGATCCAGGTTCTCGGAGTTTTAGCCACACGAGAGTTTGACAAAAAGCCGTACCTTTTCCTCCTTAGATGAATGCTAAATCCGAAACTAACAGCAAATAACGAGAAATCTGGAACACCAATGGGTTTCTCTTGGACGCACAGGGACGACTAACCAGGTACAGCAACCAAAATGATTAAATAAAATCTATCCAAGCAATAAAGGGACTTTATATCATTAACTTTTTCCTTTTTTAAGAGCTCGAGGTGCAGCTCTAAGGTCTACGCGAGGACTGCATCATCACGGCCCTCGGCAGAAAAGTTACGCATTAAAGCTGGATATTGAGTTTAAAATGTATAAAAAACCAATTTTTTTTAAAAAAAAATGTTTTTGGGAGCTCATACTTTCAAAGTGGACTTGAATACTTGATTTCCAGCAATCAATCCTAAGTCTACGGGCTTTAGGACAGAGAAAAAACACTATGAATATTTAGTGATTTGCAGTATTAGTCCATTTCATTTTTTTATGGATAGAACACTCGAAGCACACACCTGTGCTAGACGAGAAGTTCAGACAACACCAGCTAATGATCTAAAATTTGGAGGTGTGAAACATTGAAACTCAAAGATTCATCATCTTAGTGCAACTGGGAGATGTTAAGGGATGCAAATTCTTATGGCCGTGACAGTTCTCCATGGAGGTTGGCATCGCCTGGCTGTAGCTTTGATCTAGCATTCAATTTTAGTTCGAATTTCCAGATGGAATCAAGCACAGAAAAGTCTCTTAGAGCTAAAGAGCATGCCGAGAAGCTATTTGTGGTCAGAGACTTTTTGGGTACAAGGAATAATTTCGGATCGTGAAGGTTAAAATGATCGAGGGGAGATAAGTTAAGACAGAGATAAGTGAAATGGGAGAAACAAAATGATCGGATCCTGTAATATCGGAATCTAACAAAATTAAAAAAAGTATATTAATGTGACTATTGCACAAATCTTTTTGGATCGTGAAGGTTAAAATTTTAGTTCAATGCGGCATTAATCGTGTTGTCACGCTCGGATTAGCTTTCTACAAAAGCAGGGATGCTTAATTTATGTGCAAGAGCTTCGCCAAATATAACTAAAAAGAATTGAAAATTGAAAAACATTTGTTGTTTAGAAAACGGCCTACGCCAAATATTTTATGATAAAATAAGTGGGCTCAAGTCTACCAAAGGTGATTATATATAACTCTAATGGGTCGAAATGTTTATTGGCATTAGAACTAATATCCAAATAAAAGAAAGGGTAGATAAATGCAGTGAAATTTCATGACTCTCGATTTTGGCAAAAAGCCATTTGGAGAGCAGCAAACGAGATGAGCTTTATTAAAATGAAATTCAGTCGTAGTATCCAAATTACCAAGGACTGACGATACGCCTTAAAGATCATCAGTGACACACTTCTCGCAAGGGCCGTTAATATTCGAAGTTAACAAAACAATTAGTGCAATATGTTTAAATGTGAAACAAAATAAAAAAAAAAACCAATATCGAAATTCGTGGTAAAAAAAATTGTGAAAAACAAAATCCATTTAATCGCTATAAGAACTAGTTTGTCTTTTAGTTTAAAGTTGAAAAAGACCTGCTTAGCGTTAAGTATATAGAAAAACTAAAAATATGAAAACTTGATGACAACTGCGAATTTGTTGTTACCCTGTATTTTGAATAAACTGAGAATTTCATCTCGAGATTTATATATTAACTTTTGTCTTTAAAAGTAAGGATCTCACGCGCTTCGCTCGTGGGTTATCGGCTAAAGCCTAATTGGACAGTTTGACCTTAGTTAATTAAAACCTTGAAATCGTCGTGCAGCTGCTACAAACAACACAGCAAAGGAAAACAGTCAAACGAGCGTACCAGCAATAACGTCGGCACCACCGCTTATGTACTTGGAGATACTATGAACGACGACGTCCACACCGAGCCTAGCCGGAGAGAGAACCATCGGAGCAAAAGTGTTGTCAACCACCACTGTCACCCCCTTATTGTGCGCTATCCTGCACAGCTCCGGCACGTCGGCCACAGTCAGCGTGGGGTTCGAAACCGACTCGAAGTACAACACCTTCGTCCTCCCTTCCACGATCGCCGCTTTAACAGTATCATGATCCCTCAGGTCGACAAACGACGTCGTTATGTTGCACGCCCTGGGGAAAAAATGGGTCAGCAGGGCGTGTGTGCCGCCGTAGAGGGTCTGTGACGCCACCACGTGGTCGCCACTGCTGCAGAGCTGCATTAGCACCGAAGAGATCGCGGACATCCCGCTGGCGGTGCAGTAGGCGGCCTCGGTGCCCTCCAAGGCGGCCATCTGGCGGCCGAGATTCAACACCGTCGGGTTGAAGTGACGGCTATAGATGAAGAAGTCCCTGTCGGGGCCCAGCTCGCCGGAGAACATGCGGCGCATGGTCTCCGGCTCCATGACGGTGAAGGTGGTGGAGGCCTCGATGGACATGTTGACCCCGCCGTGCTCACCGAACTCATGGGGGGCGTTGGCAAGGGCGGCGACGGGGTCCTCCCAGATGGGTGTCAGGGGCTTCATTGTCTTTTTGGCCGGCGGCATGATATCGTCACGGTGGAGATCGTCTCCGCCTGTTCGCTTCATCATTGCCAAGGCCATTGTTGAGAAAGTTTGAGCGGGAGAGAAGCAAAAGACAAAGCTTTAGGGAGAGAGAGTTTCAAAAGTGATGAATTGTACAGGGGGAGAGAGTTGATTATATAGAGGGGAGGTAAGTTGGGAAATGAACTTGATTTTATCTTTTAGAGTCGTCATTAGCATGACGTTCTAGTGAGTCATTAAAACATGTGTTTGTTGTGCATAACTTATAATTTTGTTAATCTAATGTGCCTGTAGAATTAGTGACTAATAAGCTTATAAAATAGTGACTTTGTGGCCTTAATATTATATGTCTAAGAATTTCATAGAAGGCTATAAAAAGATATATAGTCTAATCATTAATAAGGTGCAAAATGTGGTGAGATTAAATTTTAAGACTTATTGTGTGTTCTCTATTTCTCTTCAAAATCTTGTCACCACCTCCTATTAATATTTAAGCGTGAAAATTGTGATCATTTGTCTCTAATAATTAAGTGGTATCTGAGCCACAAAAATCCTAGTGAACGTTGCTGTGATAGTTAATTAGAGTCCCTACTGTTGTAAAAAAAACTATTTGTATTGTACTACTAGTGTAAAAATCCTAGTGTACACACACACACACATATATATATATATATATATATATATATATATATATATATATATATATTGGTAAAAGGTCTCATGTATTACTTCATTTCAAAAAAAAAAAAAAACCATATGTACAAACTGTATGAAACAACTATTACTCCACCATTGCTATTACATACACATTCTATCCTCTAAGTCTATCTTTTTTCTTCCGGTGGCAATTGCTTGTCAATTTTCCCATGCTTCAAATAGGCTGTGATTGATGGTATTGGCTAGAACTTTCTTCCAATTGTAAGCTCTATACCTTACCCATTGTTGGATTACAAACAGACATCCATGCACATTTGAGGCTTGCTTCTTGAAAATTCTGCTATTCCTCTCTTGCCATATCTCATAGCAGGTTGTAGCTAGCAGCAATTTACATAGTTTAACTCTCAAAGTTTTCCCTCTAAACTTTAGGCAGGCTTCTTGTATCAATTACGACCAAGAGATTAGCCCAATTTGAATATGCAATTTTCTCATAACCGATCTCCAGAGCTCTTTAGTAAATGGACACTACAATGAGATATGATCCTCAGTTGCAGTCTCGTTGGAACACAGTACACAGCTGTCCTCTTGAAGGATGTTCCAGGCCTTTAATTTTGCTTTAGTCTTAACCCACCATTACATAGCAGCCATAACATCATAGAGCATCTAGGAATGTGCCCTGGAAACCACATGCGCTTCCAACAAGGAGTTGTTTCAGCTTTTGTTCTTATACCTTTCCAGGCAGTTTTTATTGTGAATTGCCCATTAGAACTTAAAGTCCAGGTAATTACATCATGATTGAAGGAGTTAGGCCTAGGCAAGGATTCAAGCACAGAGTTGAGTTCTGTAAGTGCTTGAGATCTGATGGCTAGCAACCTCCGTGTGTTGTTATGAATGATATCTTGGACCTTAGCATTTATGCTCAATCCTGAATCATAAACAATTCTTTGTCCATACACTTCAGTTAACACACCATTTGGTAGCCAATTATCTAGCCATAACCACACTGTACTTCAATTTCCCACTTTATACTTCACAAATCGGTGGGATATCTCCCTAAGCTTCATTATTTTACACCATGTCAAAAACTATTCGTATTGGATGCCTGGTTTGAGAAATTATGTTCTCAAATTAGATGAGAACAAAGGGTGCCCTTTAATAATATATCAAATCATGTGACATGTGGCCAGTAAAAAACCACAAAGTGACTTGTCCAAAAGATTCATGAAAGAAAGAAAAAAGGTCCCATTAAGAAATTTGATGTGCATATTGGAGATTTAAGATCTCTAAACATATGTTTGGCAAATGATTGAGATAATTGTTTTCGACTTTAGACATCACTTTCTCCGAAGGAGTGCTTGGTACGAAGCTAGGAAGAAGATGAATTTACAAGCGACGAAGGTTGTATAAATCTCGAGAAAGAAACTTGGAGCCGAAAAAATTGAGGGCGAAAAAATATTTTACGCTTTTGGAGCCGAAGAAATAGAACAGATTAAGGTTGAAAAATAACTACAAGATGTTCAACACGAAGAAATTGAGGCAATAGCTGAAGAAAAGAGGAGAAGAAGAATACAGAAAATGCTCAATTGATATATATATATATATATATATATATATATATATATATATATATGTGTGTGTGTGTGTGTGTGTGTGTGTGTGTGGTGAAGACCATGGAAGATGAGAGCATTGAAAAAGAGATTAGAGTTAATGGAGGCCAAAAGGCTAATAATCCGACGATAGGTGAGTAATTTTTTCTTGGAAAACGAAAGTTTGCTTGACTTATTTTTGTTACGTGAATTACCAAAAATGGAAGAAGAAAATGATAAATTTTGCATAGCAAAGGAAGTTCAAAAGGCTGTCACAGAGGTTGATATTTTTCATGAATTACTTCTGCAAAAATTATCTAGATAACAATTTTATATTTGTTAAGGAAAGCAATTTTGTAAAAAGTCAAGCACATTCTTCTCAACGTGGTATGGATAAATTGTAGGATGAAACAGGTTGGGTTGGGTGAACATTGAAATGTTTTTTTTTATCCAGAAGAGCTAGAAGGGTTGCTCGGGTATGATGGTCAAGATCAAATATTCATACAAGTGTTGAACAAACTTAACAAGTTTAACATGAAGATGATCAACGTGCTTTGTACTTCAAAAGAGGTGGCAATGAATGTTGTTATTGTTGATGGAATTGGATATGATTCGAGTTGAGGAGGAGGAGGAGGAGGAGGAGGAGGAGGAGGGGGGGGGGGGGGGGGAGAGAGCAATTTTTTAAAGAGCAGCTTAATTTTTTTTATAAAAACAAGTGGGTGTTTGATAACCCCTTTTTTTTTTGAGATTTTTTTTTTTTGGTGTTTGGTAACCCTTTTTATTTTGACTTTTTTTTTGATGGTTTGCGGTGGCGGTGGTGGGGCGTAGCGGTGGTGGACGGTGGTGGTGGTGATGGCCGACGGCCGGAGGTGGCTGCCTGCAGTCACCGGTGGTGGTGGCCGGCTTCCGGAGGTGGTTGCCGACAGTCTCCGGCGGTGGTTGCCGGCGGCCGGAGGTGGCTGCCAGTGGTCGCCGGTGGCCGACAGTCTCCGGCGGTGGTCGCCTGAGGTGGCTGCCGGCGGTGGGAGGGTGGTGGTGGTGGTCTAAAAAAAAAACCAGTTTTTGGAGTTTTTTTTTTACTCTTCAATTTAAAATTTGATTTTTTAAATTGAAAAAAAAATGATTACCAAACGCTCCTTTTTTTTTTAATTTTTAAAACTGAAAAAAAGAGGCAAAAAAAGAGTGTCAAACCTACCCTTAATTTAATGCTTTAGAGTAGTAATTAGTTTAAAATGTAGTGGGTGATTATAATGTGTGTTAGTGCTGCATAACTTGGAATTGGATTGGTGTAGCGTCTGTCGCAGGGTGTTTTGGCCAACTTATATCTTGAAAAAAATGTTCAAAATGGTGTTTGTTAGTAGTGAGCCATAAGCTCTAAGCGGGGTACAATCCTCTTAAAGTCAAAATAATCTATAACCCAAGTACTTTAACGGTTCGTTTGACAAAAAAAAAAATTTGGTTTTCAGTTTTTAAAGAGCAGCTTAATTTTTTTTTTTTTACAAAAACAAGTGGGTGTTTGATAACCTTTTTTTTTTGAGTTTTTTTTTTTTTGGTGTTTGGTAACCCTTTTTATTTTGACTTTTTTTTTTGGGTGGTTTGCGGTGGTGGTGGTGGGGCGTGGCGGCGGTGGTGGTGGGGCGTAGCGGTGGTCGACAGTGGTGGTGGCCGGCGGTGGCTGGTGGCTGCCGGGGTGGCAGCCGGCTGCCGGCGGCCGAGGTGGCGCCGACAGTCGCCGGTGGCTGCCGGCAGTAGCCGGCGGTGGTCGCCGGCTGCCGGAGGTGGCTGTCGGCGGCCGGCGGTGGTGGCCGGCGGCCGGAGGTGGGTGCCGGCTGTGGGAGGGTGTTGGTGGTGGTCTCCAAAAAAAAAAAACCAAAAGTGAAAAAAAAAATCAGTTTCTGGAGTTTTTTTTTTATTCTGCAGTTTAAAAACTGATTTTTTAAATTGGAGAAAGAAAAAAAATGGTTACCAAATGCACTTTTTTTTTCTAGTTTCCAAAACTGGAAAAAAAAGTTGCGTCAAACGTGGCCTAAGATGTGCTTTTCAGCTTATGCAGTTTAGGTTTTTGAATTGCCCTCATTCATTACTATTTATGTTCCCCCCAAAAAAAATAAAGTTACGACAAGCAGGATCTAGGGGTGTGAAATACAGGATTAGTGGTCTTGTTATCACATGTCATATTTGGTTTTTTAAATCCTAGACTCATGGCAATATTTTTTTTTCCTCCAAAATCTTTTTCATTAATTGAAAAGATTGACATTGAAAAAGGCTAACCACATACAATAATAGATTCGGGAAGGTTCCTTCTTTGAAAACAAGTGGGAGATGAGGATGTTAGTATATTCACAAGTTGAATTTTCTTAATATCCATATTTGAACACCACATAGAAGACCTTGTTGTTTTAATTAATCAGGTATTTAACTGTCGCCATCTTAATTAAAACATTTTTATTAAAATTAAAAAAAAATAAAGTCTTCGGAGGACTTTCATGCATGATTACTCACAATTTACTTAATCTCCAAGTCGTGATTTACTTATAATCGCAGCTAGGTGTTTTTAAAAGGTGTAACACATGGCAATTATCGGAATTTGTTACCGGCCTCCATATCCCTGATTGAATTATCTCCTATTTTATTAGTATCTGATTGGACACAAATTAAATCTTCATTTTTTTATGGTCTTCTTCCTTGAAAGAGAATGAACGAGTTGGTGGTTTGGTCGAGACTCTTTACAATATTTGAGGGGTGAGAATTGTGATTCCTTCAGAATGAGAATGATCAGGCAGACTTTTGGTTGAGAGTCTTAAACTATAGGTGTCATAAGCCTCAGCCATTTTTATATTACAACGAGAATAATCGAGTTTACTATTTGGTTGAGACGACTCTGTGTGAATGTTCATCTTACAAGTATCTTAGATTAACATAATGCACGGACATGCCCTGATGGATTCAAGTATTTAGAACACATTTCTCAATGAAGCAGTTTGGTAGTGAGCAAAAAGTATATACTAACTTCTTCTAAAGCGATTTATGAGGTCTTGGAATTATTCTTAAGGTTCCTGTTATCTAAAACGTTAGGACAGTCGGTACTAGTTGCTTTATTATATACTACTCCTAATTCAATTTACTCCTAGTCAATAAGTTGATTCTTTTCGTTGAGAGCCTTAAATCAGGAGCGTTGAGAATCATGAGCTATTTAGGTTAGTACGAGAATGATCAAGTTGAATATTTGATAGAGACTCTTTCAATGTGATTCACGTAAAAATACTTTGCATTAAATTGATGCATAGTTATGCTAGGATTTGAACACAATTCCCCCATAAAATAGCTGGTATTGAGCAAAAGTGTTCACCAAAAGATCGATTTTAATGAGCTCAACGGTTGAAAGTACCAAAATTTAATTCAAGGCAGATGCAAGATGACTATTTAGAAGATAAACAGGGGGTTTGATCAACTAAAATTTACTTGGGGTAAACAGGTTTTAGACTTAGCCTCTTTGCAATCATTCATATTGATAGAACCCTCATTCGGACTTGAACTCCATAGAAACAGTAATTGGTTTCCAACAAAATCTTTGAAAAAGGATCCGTATCGATTTCCATCACTTACTTGCCCTTGTCAGCAAACTTCAACACGTTAGCTTCAATTTGATCACGTACAGCATTATAAAAAGCAACACAATTATTCGTATTACAACTAAAAGTATTTGTCGTTTACAAAACTTAGACTTCTTAACCTTCCAAATTTTTGAATGAAAGGTGCCGCTAGAGACAAAGTGTTAGAGAGAGTTGTAAAGCCTATGTACTAGAGTTTGACCAAAAACTGAAAAATTGTAGAAACTGAACATAAAATTAGATTGGGGCGAGTTAAAAAGATTCAACATAATTCGAGTTAATTATGAAACTGTTCCCTATCATTTACATATTTTTCCAGGTTAGCCGATATAATTACCATTTTGTGTTCCCTCTATTACGATGAACGTCTGTAAATAGCTCTAAAATGGGCTTTCATTTTTAGTCGTTAACTTCACATGTGCACTTCACGTGTCCTTCACCCTACCCTCTTTTGCCTCTTTACTTTTAAATGTACCATTTTGCCCTTATAAAAAGGGCACATAAGGTGCACATGGCAAATTTAACGTCTGAATATAAATGGGCGTTGTATTTCAGAGCTACTTGTAGAGTTGTAGTCGTTTATTGTAACAGAAGGAACAATTTTGTCGAAGTAACAATTACACGGGCTAACCTGCAAATATGTATAAACACATAATGTTTTTATAGTAAAACCCTTGTATTCCACAAAGTTGTGGGATAATGATAGCCTCTTCATCATTAGTGCCTCAAATCATTGGCGATGCAAATATTTGTCAAAACCAAATTAATGTGAGTTAAAAAGGGTTGACGCTATTGACGATTGACATCATATAATACGGTTCTCATCTATCCGTTCACTGCATCACATAGTTTTTCCAACAATGATAGTTTACTCTAAGCCAACTTCTCAAAACTAAGCAAAGGTAGGAAGTCTCCAACTTGGCTTCACATTAATCTTTAGAGTTGCTGTCTAGACATAGGCATGTTACTATGCTACGAAAGAATTCAAAAGTCGAACCAAAACCCAAAACCACGCTAAAATATGTCGGATTAGTACCACTAACCAAATCAAGAATACATATCCAAGAAAGTAAACGATGATAGCTATGCTCGTGGTCCTGATCGAACCCACAATGTCTAAGATTGGGATTGAACAGTCAGTAGTGGAATCTAACCCTTTAATAGTCAATATAACATGTTTGTTCACGAAAAGTTGTTTGGTGCCATTGGAAGACAAAAATAAGAGAAGAAAATTCCCAAAAAAGTAGCAATTGGAGTCGATGAAGCAGACTGGCATTCCTCCAAGTGACAGGGAACTCGAGGGCTTCCTATGAATCTTGGATCGTACATGACAGAACTTGGCTCATAAATGGGACACACATGCAGCTTTAATGTGCAATTGCTACTGCCTTGTCACATGGAGGGTCCCCAGCAGGATAAGGCAGAAGCAAAAGGCAAAATTGACGATCTCCATGATGCCAATTTCCTTTTGCCAATGCATTATCCGTCCACCTAATGCTCCCTTATCATTTCTCGAGTAAATATATTCACCTAGGCCCCATATGAGAGGAAAAAAAAAATTCCCTCAGCACAGCATGAGGATAAAGGCAAAATATGCCATAACTTTCACATGAAAAGATGCTTTTTATAACGTACTTTTATCATCTTTTAATTTTACTTTCTAAAAAATTTCTCACAAACTCGGAGAAAATATGAAAACTCACCTTTTTCATAACAGTGTCTATTCAATGTCCAGGAAAAAGACTTTCACCAAGTCATTATAAACATCTTTTTCCGTAATGTCGCATCACCATTAAAACATATCACTAGTTCGTCATGCCTGAGACACACCTCTTCTGCCGTCCGTTCATGACACGTGACCCAATTGAAGCACTTTGTTAGGGAAAGGAAGGATAGTGTGGTAAATGTCCGTTTGAGTCATAAGGGCAAGACGGAAAAAAAAAATTAAAATGTTTTTCAAAATGATAAACGTTAACGATCTGACCCAAAAAGTGAAAATGGTACAAGTACACACTTACAAATTTCATTAGAAAAAAGCTGAACAAAGTACTAAGAATACACAATCATAATCCCTAACCAGATACAAAAATAATGAAAACAAGAAACAAAAACACAAAACACATAGCAAAAATGGTAAGCGGATAGGACCTGACTGATATTGGGAACAAGATGTTGTGGACAAAATTTTGAGGGCCGCAAACAGCTCACAAACGGATCTGAGCAGTAAATCTGTTGCCGGCGGTTGTGGGTTTCTCTCTGACTTGGGTGTCAAAGCGTAGGTGTGACATGTTGATGGGTTACTCCGTCGGGGTTGCGGGCATGGTGGTGCCGCAGGTTGGAGAAGGTGCACGGCGACTGTTGTGAGTGGTCTGAGGGAGTGGGTAGGTCAATCCTTCTGGGTTGTGGACAAGGTGTTGCCGCAGGTTGGAGAACGTGTGGTGAGTACCTTGTTCCCCCCGAGTCGACCCCCTGAAGTGGTGGTGTTTGATTTAGATTAATGGGGCGGATGGCCGGGGTCTGGTGCTCGGCATAGGTTTCCGTTGATTGTCCGGCGTGGGCTTGGAAAAACTTCATTATCGCCTCATTTCTTTTGTTGTTTTTGAGCTAAAGGAGATCTATATCATATTCTACGACAAAACCAAAACTATAATGTGACACAACCATGCGAAATAGGAAGGAGCTAAAGGAGATCTATATCATATTCTACGACAAAACCAAAACTCCAGACGTTGTGGCAAACCTTCCCCAGCTAACTCGAGCCTGTCGATTTACACGTCGTTGGAGTTCCTCTCTGCAATTATTATCACATCATCCTTATGCACAGGACTGAAGCACACTTTTGGACGGAGGCGGATCCATTGCTGTAACTAGACTTACAGCAGAGGTGCTGTAACCGTTGGATTAAAATGGACGCACCAGATTCTGCCATCACCAAACCCACTAAAAGCACATTAAACGGTGCATGTGTACACGGTAGAGGTGTCAAATGGGCCGGGCTTGGGCCGGCCCGGCCCAAGCCCATCGGGCCTCGAGCAAAACGGGCCGGGCCCGGGCCTGGCTCTGGGGATATCTGGGCCCGGTCCAAGCCCAGGCCCTAGGCCCAACATTTAGGGCCGGGCTTGGGCCAGGCCCGGGCCTATTTTTTTAAAAAATTTTTTTGGGCATTTTCTTGTTATTCAATATTTAGTGGCTACTTTCAAAAGAGCCAGCGAATTAAATCGCAAACTTCATATGTTAAGTATGATATCCACACACAAATACACACAGATACCGGGAGAGAGACAGAGAGAAATGGACTTCAGGGCCACCAACTTCATGAACCCTAATGGCCTTGACCATTTTTGTTGCTGTTGATACAGAGAGTGCTCTCACTAATGACTTGGTATTACAGTAGTTGTTGCAGCAAACTTGTTGAAAAAGGGGTGATTTTTTGTGATGAAGGCCAGTCACAAATGGGTTCAAGAGCAAAGTGTGGAAGTGATGAAGAAGTCTCAATCTTGACCCACCCACAAGTCAAGTTAGCTTAATCCCCATGTTGCGATTAGAAATGGTCAAACGCGTCACTTTATTTCTTTACCTCTTTTTTTTTCATTTTTTATTCGTACACGGGCTTGTCGTTGGAAGAAGAAAAGAAAAAACAGTTCTCTGGCCACTTTGACCCGGGCCAGAACTGGGCCAAACCCGGGCCGGGCTTGACCCGGGCCAAGCCCGGGCTTTTTTCGGGCCGTTATCGGGCCGGGCCAAGCCCGGGCTTTTTCGGGCCGGGCCGGGCCCGGGCTTTTTTCAGAAAAATTCAGGCCTGGCCCAGGCCCTGGCCCTAAGCCCAAAATGGCCGGGCCAGCACTGTTCATGTATGGGCCGGGCCAAGCCCGGGCCAAAAAGGGGCCGGGCCGGGCTGGGCCGCGGGCCGCCCGGCCCATTTGACAACTCTAGTACACGGTGCCCCTTTCTCTTCTCTTCTGTTGCCACGGGATTAGTGTAAAATCGGCTGATTCACTGAGGACCATAGAATGCATGTCAAAAAGCATGAAGTTTTTTGTTCAAATAAATTGGTGTTAATTTTTTGTTTCATTGTTGTATTCAAGGAACTTGGACCTATAATTGTGTTTATTCCATCACGTGGGCATTTGATGAGTAATCTATTCTTGATTTAATAAAATGCTTTTGCATATTCTTCTTTTCCCTGTTTTTGGTGTTTAAAATTCAAAAGTGGGTTGTAATGGAACTGAGTAGTTTATTCACTTAATGTCTATGTTGTTGGATTAGTGCAGAGATGTAGGGGGGGTGAAGATGGATTTCTAGAGGGAGTCTTTATGGAGAAAGAGATAGAGAGAGGATTGTTTGTTTAACAGAAGAAGTTTGGTCCGTGAACTCCAGAATGCATTGTTTAATGTTCTTTTAGTGGGTTGGGTGACGTGCAAAATCTAATGCGTCCATTTTGATTGAACGGTTGTAACTAAGGTTACTGCACCTCTGCTGTAATCCTAGTTACAGTAGGGGATCCCCTCCTTTTTGGACGTATCCTAAAAACCAAACAATGCGCCACCGGTTTACTTTTGTACCTTCCTCGCAAAAGCAGTAGAGATCCACCATCCCACTTGAAGTTAAAGTCCATTTAGCTGATCTTCGTAACCAGTTGCTGCGGGAAAGCTCGACGTAAGTTCCTAAGTGCCAGACACTGCTAGATGGGGGGGATTCCACTCATGTCCAATGATATCGGAACCTTTGCATTGTTATCGCTTTACTGTATCAAAGATAATAATGTGGCCATATTGTTGCATAAGACGACCACCTGGAAACCAGTTATCAAACCAAAGCCAAGTGTTTGCTCCACTACCAACAATGTCTTGGACATACTGCTGTACCTGGACCTTATCTCTACCCGACTTCTGTCTAGGGTAAAAACGTTTCTACTCCCTTTTCAGTAAACAAGCTCCATTTCCAAAAGGCACAAGTCTTCCCCCTCGTTCTCTGCATTTTAAATGAACAATAAGCTATTTATCTCAAGATGCACCATAAGTGGAGAGCCCTCTTCAAAGTGACTAATAATCCCCATTTCTCTCATAGACCTACTGAAACCAGTTGAGAATTACCTGACACTAAGATTCACGAGTTAAGAGTAGAGAACGGCGTTTACCTTATAAACAATCCATGGAAATGCTGTTAAGACCGATACCACTACCTTACCAGATCGAATTTAATGATTCCCTGTGGGGTACATAAACACAACCTGATAGCCCACTGACGTATCTTAAGGGGTTCATCAATAGAATATGTAAAACAAACGTATGACCTTTATTTTAATTGCTTTTGTAAATCAAGATACAGATTGGTAAAAAAATACAAATAATAGCAAATTTGCTAGCTATACTTCTAGGTGGTGCAAGCCAATTGTGTCTTGGTTCAGATCCTCCGATTTACTACAAGATGACATAGTTTCAAATCTGGATATTTCCAGATGTTCCAAGAAATCCATTATAGCCGAATCAGTCCAAGGAGCTCCCCGTGGAGCTTCATTGCCTGCAGCCCACCCTACATGGTCACCTTGGGTGGTAACTATCAATAGACAGTTTGGATTTTCCTGATGTAACAGCAGCAAATGTGCTCTTTAATTAATAAATTTCGAGAACTCACAGACTATATACGCGTGACTATCTGTGCAGTGTGCATGCATGTATGTACGCTAGTGGGTTCAAGTCATGAACGTCGTAACTCGTAAGTTATGAATCGTGAACACAGCAAACTGAGGGATTTCCTTTGGTTTTATAGATGTACAATGCATGCTCAAATAGTCAAGTTCGTATCCTCCATCTACGATATGCAGGAGCTTAGGTGCTCACCAAAACGAAGTTCAGTTGTTAGTGTCTTAGACGTGTTAAGTCCACAAATAATGGCCAAAAGAATGAGAACAAATGCTTGTACGTAGGAGATACTACGTAAGCGTGGCATCCAAAAAAGGATGATCATTCAACAAGAAACAGGGAAGATGTACTTTGACATATTTTACATCATATTATCTTCTAGTGTAGTAAAACTCTGGATTCTAACAAAATATATATCCTGGTGAAAACTGAATCTGTATAAATGCAAAGCCAATCATGAAAAAATTAGAATTACATCGAGTTTGAGGACTGACAACGATCCCTTATTCGAAGGTGTTAATTATTGGAAAGGTTACTTATAAAACCAAGGAAAAGATCATCCTTTATGTCGGAAGGGTTGCTCATAAACTAAGGAAAAGATCATCCTATACACCGCTTGCTAATGGGGGTTATTTATCCCCCTCCTAACTTGAACTAGCCCACCCCAATTTGTTGCTAAAGATTTAAAAAGTGACAGTCAAAATGTCACTTAATCCACTTTGGAAAATAGGAGTGAAATAACCTAATATCGCTAAATTATTAAGTAAAACAGTATAGGTGTAACCGTATAACTGAACATGATATATTACGAAGATAAATTCATACATCTCATTTTACACTCCCAAGAAAAGGCAAAAAGTTATAGGAATAACTGTACGTAACAAAATACCCAACTTCAAGAAAGTAGGGGTCAAGCAAAACTACAGTGCGACATAAAGAGGTGAAGCTCTAAAACAGAGAGTAATACGAGGGGAAAGCAGCCACAGCATCATCAAAGTAACCAAATAAAGAGAGAGATTAAAGGAATTGGCAGAGATTGAAAGTGCAAGTGCAAAGAGAGCATAAGTGCTTCTGAGGCCTATGTGATGATTAACTACCGATTGACCATCTTCTAATAAAAAGTTAGGGACAAGGTCCGACATGGCATATGACACACTAAATTACTATTACACCACTCCTATATACATGAGATGAACAGTAATGCAAGGAAAAAAAGGACAAAGAAATGATTATATTTGTAGGAGCGAGATGTAGTAAAAAGCGGAGACAACATATACAGAGAGGAACAACAAGAGGAAGAGAATGTGATTATAGACTGGGACGAGATGGATGACTCATGACTGTCTAAGCATAACTGCTAGTGCTGGGCATAGTAAAATAGATCAATAAGCAAAAGAAGAAAGTGTGCAACCACAGTGCCATGCTCTAGAAGTTGAGGAAGAAACACAAAGGAGAATGTGAGCGTCTGTACGTGTGTTGGTTTCTCACTTCTTGGGTGAACGAAAATAAGAAGCAATAGTGGGATTTGGGGGGGTTGTTAAAAGAAGCATTTAGTTCATTTCCTTTGCAAATTCTACACCTGCAATTATGTTTAACGTCTTAGTCTGGTGCCCAACCCAAAGAAGTCGAAAGAAAAGAGTTAACCCCAATCCTTTGCTCTAAACATTTCCCAACCTAGTTGCACAAAGCAGGCAAAAATAGGCTGGAAAAGCCTAGATATCTAAGAGATGTCCAAGGGTGGGAACCTTTTCAACAATAAACTATTAATGTGATTATGTATTTTTGTACGTTTGAATTCTGCACCGTGTTTTTTATTTTACTTTCTTTTGGGAGGAGGAAGTTTAAGTTCTTATCCTATTCTATCAAAATATTGGTGCACAAAAATAGAGTTATGGCCTTATAAGGATTCAGGCAGTTCTTTTTTTTTTTTTGTGTGTGTGTCTATACCCCGTCTAGCTAAAATTGAGCTTAACGGAGCTCCTAAGTGGCTCCTAGCCCTAGGACAAGATTCCTAGAGGCTGTGATCAAGGCCAAGCGTGAAATAAAGATGGAGATAACTATGTAGAGTTAAGAAGATTGGTGCAACTTATCAAAAAGAAAATATAATTTTGGTGCAAGTAGAATAAGCCATGATCTAGTGCGTAAGGAAAACAAGAGTTGACATGAGAAACAGGTAGCCCAAAACCTTTATATCATCGCAGGGGATCCCCCTAGATGGAGCAATTGGGTCATTTGCAGCCAGCTGGTAATCATTTGAGATGCAAAAAGTACTGTTCAATCATCCACGGTTGCAAAGCGCCATGAGCCTTAAAGAAGCTGAGAGATCCGATGACGTCTGGAAAAATTAGAAACGAGAAGATTGGGTGATCGGAGTGTCTACGCCTCAATCGGATTGGGCATCGAAAGCATGTGAATTTGGTTTCTTACAAAACCCAAAAAAAAAAAGAAAAAGGTGAAAGAAGAGGGGGTGGTGTTAGTTCTCAGGCAGGAAACCCAGATAAAGAGCCGAAGCATGTACGATGATAAACTTCTTTATAGTTTGTCTACTAAGTTTTCTTCTTCATATTCAGTATGAATAGGGTTTTCCTGAAGACAGGCTACAGCCTGAAAATCATTATTTTGCTTCAAGGGCAACCATGGGCTTTCCATCGCTTACTTCTAAACTTTAAAAACACATTACACCCTTCTCTTCCGCAACCAGTCCTTACCGATTGAAAGTATGACATTAGACTCATGGTCATTAGGTCTTGTAATTATGCAGGCAAGAAGACTAGGAGTTTCCAGATTTTTATCAACTTATGGATTTGCTCTTTAACGCTCCACGAATCCAGTTCAGCTCATATGACTGTAAGCTTTGACCTAAGAAACAAGATGCACAGAAATGTCACCTGGATACAAAGTAAAGGTGTGCAAACATGCTTTTGTGGAATCCAAACTGCTTGAGTTAGTGTAGTAATCATCCACTGACTTGAAACCAAAATGAAACAGAGGATGCAACAGCAAAAACTGTTAGCAATCGGCATGCAGTGTCAAAAGAACATTTTTATCTACTGTAGCTGAGCATATATACCTCACATCAATCCTTGATCAATTTCTCTGACAGACTTGTCGTTGGCAGCCAATGGCATATTATATTCACGTCCCATGTCTTTAAAAAGTATTGCATGCCTATAAGAAAAGTCATTGATTTGATGTAGACTACATGCATAAAGGCAACTCTATGCTCAATACATATAAATAGAAAGACCCAGTCACTAACTCACATACTCCTTGAAAATTTTGCATAGAACATTCGCAAGTCTTAAAGTCCTTATTGAAGATTCATCTGCAATGACCAAATTGAAAGGATTACACAAGGACACAGCACCAGAAAGAGGGCATGTAGGAGAATCCTGCAATACAGAGTTGAATTTTGGATGCTGAAGGCTGAGCAACTGCAACAGATTGCACTATAGAAACTAATGCATCCTGCAACAGATTGCACTATAGAAACTAATGCATCCTGCATTATTGACATGGGAGTATAAAGATCAGTGCAGAGTAAAGTAACTGCATCTTCAGAAAAAATAAGGGATTTATTGGAATATTACAACTAGCTGGCCCATATAGCGGACAAGAATATTTGCTGCCAGAGACTAACAAGCAGCATATAAATTGGCATTGGGGCACCAAGAGCTAACACGTGCTACTACTTCACGAAGGTCTTCTATAAAGGAAGCTGCATACAACTGCAAAGTTACACAAGGTTTCAGAAATAGTTGAATAAACTAAATTATGGAACTTAGAATTCAGAATTTGACTTTTCGCTCAAGAATACTCTCGCAAGTTAAAGGCCATCCGCAAAGTGGCTAGTAACTAGAGTGGCTGTGATCTTGAACGCAGTAAATTGCGTGCCCACACAGGTGTAAACTATTGTTTCATCAGCAAAGTGCAACTGCGCAGCTGGAATCAACCAATGGCAGTGGCTAAACAGGCATTAGCACCCAGGTCATAAAGGACTCAAGCAGGTCGAAGTGCATATGATGTTGTGCATGAATTTTAAGATACAAAATGGCTGATGACTGAATAATGCAGTCCAATTTCTTTCATAATACCTGAGATGCGGTCGCAGGGCTATTACCACAGCCACAGCTGTTAAACACCACAACCCGCCATCCCTTGTCTCTGGCTCTAGTTAGATGTGCCTCACATATGCATCATCACTGCCCCCAGTTAGACCTGGCTGCAACCCCCCATCATAAACACTAGTTCATCTCTAAGCTAGAAGCTCCGGTTCCAAAATTGGAGTTTATTCGACTTTTTAGCTAACTTGTGACTTCGAACTTAGAACAACACTTACTTTACTCTGTCGCCTTTTACCAAGGTTATTTAGTTTACTAATTGACTTTACACTGAAAAATTGAAACTCAAACTCTATACTTTCATCCAGAAAGTTTTCAGTGATACTTTATCCTACGGGTGACGCTTATTAAATCGTTCGTTAATTCATATTTTGAAAACCGAAGGGAACTCAAATTTTGGAAGGTAGGAGATTAGATCCTATAGACGACTTACACGTGTCTGTGCCCGTGTAGGTCGACGGAAAGAGCACACACCAGCAAAACGAGGAGTGGAGACGCTGCGGGCAAGCGACGGTCGTCGCAGGAGACCCAATCGAGAGCGACGGAGCCGCCGTCCGCGGGCCGGTGCGGAAGCAGACGGCGAAGATGGTTTCCACGTGGCCGCTCCACCAAATAACCTGGAACGGGCCGTACGGCCTGTCCAGGGTTTTGAATGCGGGCAGAAACGAGTTGCGGCCTCCGCCGATGACTTCCAGCGACGGGTAGGTATCGGGCATTGCTCCGGCGGCGGCGGGGGTGTTGCCGACTAGGATCGCCGAGCAGATATTCCTTGTGGGAGTGAGTCGAATGTGGCGGAAGGAGGGGAGAGAGGCGGCAGAGCCCAGTGAGGCTCCCGCCAAACGAGTGGCCGAGAGGTATGTTCCCCTGGTAAATGCTTTCTCTGTTTTTGGCAGGGCTTCCTTCCTTTCATTGATGAAGAAATGTCTCACGTCTTCTTACTTTAAAGCATTTTGTACAGATAATGTGTTTTCTAACTAAATAGAGTAAATTAATTTGACAAATTGTCTTGTAATATGTTCTTTTTGTGATAAAGAAAATGTCCCATACAAATAACATGTTTTCTAATTAATATAGAGCAACTAATTTGACAATTTAATAGTCTAACCAACCGTAAATTTTTTTTACTAATAGACGATTATCAAATCTTTACTATTGACATACAGTTCACAAAAGATAATGTCCCTAATACTTGATAATCTCCTAACATTCACCTTCAACACAAAAAAAAATTTGCCCCTGTTAATTAGGACATGCTCAAAAACTATCGAAGTGGGAATTCTTTGGGCATAACTGCAAATATATTATCATCCGAATGGTATGGAATGGAATGGAATGGAGTGGAAGGGTAAGTGGAATGAATGGTCGTAGCATTTTATTTGGTAAATATTGTAGTCTTCTTTTTGTAGAAAAGATTGAAAAACAAAGACTATAAAGCAAGGCTGAAGAGGTTAATATTGACCTTTATTGTATAAACTACACATTGTAGCTAAAAGCCAGTAGCTATGAAAAATACAGAGACTGGTAAATATAAGATACAGTTGTTTTATTTAGATGAAAAATAGAAAACTAGAGAGAAGTATTGGTAACAACTAACAAAAAAAAAACTCCAAAGTCAGATTTTTTCAGATTACTCATTGTCTTTCTCCAAGTATTCTTTCTTTTCCTCCTCGGTCATGAACGCCGTGATTGGAAAAGATTTTCCGACGCCCATCGGCGTCTTGAAATAGATTTTCTTGTCAGTGGGATCCTCCATGCTCATCTCGACGATAGGTACCCACATGAGAAGCTGCTTGCTCTTAACGCCAGTCATTTTTTTCATCTTGCACTTCTCTATGTACGAAGTCACCTCTCTCGCATAGCTAACGCGGGTATTAGTCCCAACAAAGAAATGCTCGTAGGGCGTCTTTTGCTTCATCCAAACAAATCCGGTTTCGGGTACTCTCCCACACTCTTCAAGGTTTTGGAGCGGAAGAACGCCTTTGGGAAACCCGAGCTCTTCCACGAGCTCGATGGATTTTTTGTAGCATTCTTCGGCTCCATATACGATTTCTGCTCCTTCACGTTCATCTACGCGATTTTTGTCACCAGCCATTTCTCAGAAGTTTTGAGGTTGAGATGTGGACAAATTCTGATGTGGGGTATGTGCTTATATATTACCTGAGCAGTGGTACTCATTAATGTTTGTTGGCAGGAAGTTGAGCTAAGAACGCTTAACTGGAAAGGTGGTTTACCTAAAATGGCTAGAATAGCACGTATGGTCCGTGGTAAGCTCACCTGCAATAGTTATGCTGACCGTGTATAGTCTCACGCTGCTTGCAAGAACCAATTCAATATGGATAACCAAATTTAGAAATAAAGAGTGTGCTCGACGAAAGTTGCAATTTCAAGAAAATGCCCCATTCACCATCAGAAATGGAAAACAAGGATAGTTTGGAAGGGTATTCTTGTATGACTCTCGAACACTTGGTGCAACTCCAGCACGTGTCATGCGAGATTTTGTTCCGCATGACATCAAAATAGCTCCTTTGGAGCAGCTTTAAAGTCTCTATGGCGGAGATAATTAAGAGTTCAACAAGTACTCGAAGCAAAAGTGGTGCGTTGGCCTGGTGGGAAGGGAAGGTGCAACTCTATTTCACATTTTATGAGCTAGGAACTTGCATGTTGAGGATGTAAATATGTAATGTTGCTTGTTTCAATGCTTTTCGCCTGCCTATTCAGGAAGAACAGAATAAACCCAATGCACTTCTCCTAAAGGACTCGAAGAATTGCCAACAAAAGACGGGAAAATTGGCTACAGTCCTTTCCGCCAAAAAGGTTGTGTCATTCTACGCCCACGGTTGGGCTCAAACCCACGAACAACAAAACCTTTAACAAATGAGCTAGACGGGCATTTTGCCTTGAACAAATTAACCATAAAGATCAGAAACCATTTGTCGCCGAGGCTTGGAGGTTGGTGTGTAGGGCAAAGCAAAGGCACGTGGGCCGGCATACTTGGAGATGTCTTGTCTCCCACATGGCGCTCTGCATTTCACCGTGAATTGATGGTCACATTTGTTAGATTTATTCACCAAATCTAAATTAGCTTTGGCATTTATTAGGCTAAATTTGCGGGTGATTGCATTGATTGTTACATATACTGCTGTAGATCTGCCTAAAATTTTAGATATCACAACTTCCTTCATCTTATGATTGTACCCAAAAAAAACATGGTAAAGCTGATCAAACTAGCCATCAAAAGGACATAAAAAGCTATTTGCCATCGACGCTTGGGGATTGGTGGGTACTGGGAAGGGCAAAGCAAATGCATGAAAAGAGAATATTGTGGACCTATGCTCTTGAACAAATAATTGGATGTTATAAAACAAATAAACAAGAACTAAATAGGACACTCATCGACCCGTATGTTAATTATTTTATAAATGTAAAATGTAGAATAAAGTTACTCCCTTCGAAGTGGCCGCTATTACACATTTGTCTTGAAGACCTAAGACTCCCAAGGCAGACCAGAGCCCGCTGTTTAACTTATACACAACCCATGGATGAATTTTTTTTTTTTCTGGGCTCCAGGACAGACCTAGTAAAGATTAATCAGACCAATGGCTCCACCTAACAAGATCGGATCTTATCATTCCCTATGTGGTCGCCCAAGGAAAGATTTTCCCGGGTTCTCTCACCGAATCTAGAGAAAAACCACTTATTTTACTTAAGTTGATGGATCGCAATCATGTTCATAAATCAAGATACACACTGGTACCAAAGTACAAATAATAACAAATTGCTAGCTATACCTCCAGGTGGTGCAAACCCTTTGTGACTTGATTCGGATCCTCTGATATACTACAAGATGGGATAGTTCCAAATCTTGCTTTCTCCAAATGTTCCAAGAATTCCATCACCACCGGATCAGTCCAAGGAGCTCCTCGTGGAGCTTCACTGCCTGCAACCCACCCTAAATGGCCACCTTTGGGTGTAACTATCAATAAACAGTTTGGATTTTCCTGATGTAACAGCAGGACACATGTTTTTAATTAATTAAATAAGACATGCTCAAAGGCTGTATATATGTTCAAGTATTTGTGCATACATGCTAGACTGCTTAATTCATCAATCTATGTGTTAATCATCAGAAAGGTCGCTCCCAAAACAAGGGAAAAGATCATCCTGTCTGCAGCTTGCTATACAACTTTAGAGAAAGCAGTACAGGAATAACTGAACACAACAAATACAAAGGTAAATTTATACTTCTCCATCTACAAGTATTCAAGAAAATGCAGCATAGGAAGAACAGTACATTTTACAAAGGTAAAGTCGTATATCTCAACATACAAAATCTAGAGAACAAAGGTTCAGATAACCATGACTAGAATGCGACATAAGAGGTGAAGCTCTAAAATTGGAGAGCAAAATGATGAACAAGCAGCCACATCATTGTCAAATTAACAAAAAGAGGGAGATTGAAGGAAATGGTACAGATTGAAAGTGCGGATGCTAAGAGTAAATCAGTGCTTCTAAGGCTAATGTCATTGTCAACTGCCACTCAAACATAGGGATAGGGTCAGACAGTATATGACAAACTATATTACAGTTTAATCACTTCAGTATACATGTGATAGATGGAGTGCAAGGAAATAAAGGACAAAGAAATCAATCTATTTCTAGAAGCAAGATGTAGTAACAAGTGGAGATAACGTAAACAAGGAGAAGAATGTGATTAGAGACTGGGAAGAGGTGGATGGCCTTACCAGCATAATAGCTAGTCGTGGACATAGAAACTTAGATCAATTTTAAAAGGCAGAAATTGGCAGCCACAGCATTACACTAAAGCAGTGCGGCAAGAAAGAACAATGGCACATACTTGTTCAGAATACCATAATGGAAGGAACATAGGAATCAAACTTTAGGTATTTGACCAGATAGGATCGTCCAGTTCCTGTAGAACCTATTACAACACTTCCCATAAAGCTTGCATATGTTAAGCATGCCGCTACCATCAGCACCGACTCTACTGAGTCAGAATCTAACCTTTCTGTTGGCCTTCCCTTTTCAATTAGGCGAGCACTAGGCGCTCATGTTTGTTGGCTTAACTGAAAGATTTTGGAAGTTGGTAAAGAGCCGCCACCTGTTCCAGCCAGAACCTCAAGGTAATGCTAATTGAAAAGGGAGAACTTTCTTTTGCAAGCTACCCTTTGAGGCCTGGCCCTATTTTCTTTGTATTTATTTGCACAAACGCAATCATGTATGTATTTTTTTTCTTCTTACCAGACTCCTCACTTGGGGAGAAGTAGCAAAGATTTGATTCCCAGAAATTTAGAGGAGAACATGTGCTTTGTTTGAGGAGAATGGAAGGAAAGGATTATTGTAGCTGAATCCAACTAGTTTGGGATGAAGGCCTGGATGATGATGAGACTTCCCACTTCTCAAATGAAGTAAAATGCGAAGGAAATTTGAGGTTTACTAGAAAGTAACTTTCTGATCATTTCCTGTTCTAATTTTACACGCACAATTATGTTTAACATAGCAGTCAGATGCTTAGAAAATCTGCACCATCGGATGCCCAACCCTAAAAGGTCAAAAGAAAAAAGTTATTACAATCCTTTTCTGTAAACAACTCTCGACCTAGTTGCACAAAGCCGGGGAGAGATGGGGGTCGAAAAGTTTAGGCATCTGAGAAGAGTCTAAGCCTGAGAACTTCTTCAACGATAAACTACTAAGATGTTATGTAGCTTTATAAGCTGAAAAGTTTAGGCATCTAAGAAGAGTCTAAGCCTGAGAACTTCTTCAACGATAAACTACTAAGATGTTATGTTGCTTTATAAGCTTGAAGTATGTATCAGTAAGTGTTATTTTATTATGGGAAATGCTATTGCCAGCCCCCTTACATGCCAATTACTCCCTTTCGTCGCTAAAATTGTAATTCACTGACAAATTTGACCTAATAGCAACAAACACGGAGTGGATTCGTATATTAGGGGTTGAAATAGCCTGTCCTTGTTTATTTTACTTCCTTTTGGGGGGAGGAAGCTTAAGGTCTTTCTTATCTGAGGTGCACAAAACCGAAGTTACAACCTTATAGGGTTTAAGGCAGCGTGTCCGCTCTTGTGTGT
Source organism: Escallonia herrerae (assembly GCA_033070095.1). NCBI lineage: Eukaryota > Viridiplantae > Streptophyta > Magnoliopsida > Escalloniales > Escalloniaceae > Escallonia > Escallonia herrerae. The sequence goes on along the minus strand of JAVXUP010000332.1, from coordinate 402,512 downwards.
GTCCCCTCTAGCTTGAAGTGAGCTCTTATAGGAGTTCTTAAGTGACTTTTGGTCGTTTTGACAAGATACCTAAGAGGCTACGACCAAGGTCATGCTGAAAATTAAGCTGGGGATAATTACGTAGAGTTAAGAGAATTGGGCCAGTAGAATAAACCGTGATCTGGTACCTTAACGAAGAACAGCAGTCGACATGAGAAACAGGTTGGCATACCTTTATATCATCGTGAGGGATTCCCCTAGACGGAGCAATTGGATCATTTGCAGCCTATCATTTAAGCAATATGAACTCTATTAGATATCATACAGAAAACACTGATAAAGAGCTGAAGCATGTCTGGTCATAAGTTTCTAGGGTAAATTACAAAAAGGATCCTCCTTCTTTCATCTTTATTTCTAATTCATCCTTATTCTTTGAATTTAGTCAGATTCGTCCTCAACAAAAGCTTCCGTATTCTGGTTGGTCTTTTCCGTCATTCTACATTATGTCAAGTTTGAAAAGGGCAAGGCTCTCACTTCACCCATATATTGCAATTCATGACTAGAGAAAGAAATGTTTGACGAGAGAGAATAAGGGAAGTTACAACTTTGACCCACCAAAACGACCTTAATGGACCACATTGATGGATAGGACCAGTTAGAACACGGAAAGTTTTGTTAAGGACAAATCTGACCATATTAAAATGGCAAGGACGAATTAGAAACGACAATTAAAGGAGAACGACAATTTTACAATTTACCCTATGTTTGTGTTCACTTTGTTTCCTTCTTCAAGAAGTATGCAAGATAACAGTAATTTCTTAATAAACAGGCTATGCCTTGAAAAAACAATTGCTATCATTGTCAAAGGGCGTTGTTGTTTTGCTTCACAAGTAGCATGGGCATTCCACCATTTACTTTCTAAACTTTAAAATGCCTTCTCTTCCACAATTACTCTTTACTGATTCAAAGTATTACATTATACTCTTGGTTACTAAGTCTATTAGTGCTGCAGGCAAGAAGATCAGGCGTTTTCAGGCCTTTTTCAGACCTAATGAGTATTTTTTTAAGGCTTGCATTGCCATGAATTTAATCTTGATATATATGACTGCAAGCTTCAACTTAAAATGCAAGGAAAATGGTAAAGAAACATTACCTGGATGCAAAGCAAAGGTGTGGAAACATGCTTTATGGAATCTGAACTGCTTGAGTTAGAGTAATAATCATCCACCGACTTGAAACCAAAAGAAACTGTGGGGTGTGACAGAAAATTCTGTTAGCTATCGGCAAGGAAAGAACATTATTATCTACTTTAGTTGAGTATATAAACCTCGGGTTAATCCGTCATCAAAAACCCTGACAGACTTGGCATTGGCAGCCAATGGGATGTTATATTCACCTCCCATGTCTTCGAAAAGAAGTGCATGCCTATAAAAAAATTGGTTAGTACGATGTGCACTACATTTGTAAATACAACTCTATGCTTGAACAATATGTTTATTGTTTAGATAGAAAGATCAAGTCACCAACGCGCGCTTACTTCTGGAAAATTTTGCAAAGAGCATTTGCAAGAGCTTTGTCGTAGACATTGTTAAAGCCCTTATGGAAGTCTTCATCTGCAATGACCAAATTGAAAGGATTACACAAGGACACAGCACCGGAAAGAGGGCACCTATGAGATTCCTGCAACACCAAGTGGAATTTTGAATGCTGAAGTTTGAGTACGTGCCTCTACATTTACATTTGTTTAAGAAAAATTGCTTTTGATGGAGGAAAAAACAAGAAAACTTGGCAGATACTTGAACACAGCTTACACAATTGCACAAGAGAAACTAATGCATCCTGCATTCTTTGTTAACATTATCCAATTTGGTCTGTTCTCCATTTTCAAAGAAATAGGGAATGAAATGAATAACAACGCCCAACTGTTGGCATTGTACATAGCTAGTGGCTGCCCTTCTCGAGCTACATTGCAAGAAAATACTAAATGCAGAAAAACTCCTCAACTTCCAAAGTAAATCAGTGTCTCCACTTAACATCCATAGTGTTTGGAATGATACTATAGCATTTCTCCATTAGTAAAAACGTAATAACTTTCATTGAGACTGAAGCGCATTGTTTTTTACGTTCAATCAAGCCCTTCAAAATGTATAATGTCATTGAAAACGACTTTGCAGACCATGTAATACTATCAACTTGGGTATGACACTCAAGCCGGCGGGTTTACTTGAATGGACTTGCAGAGATTCAGTTACTGAAAATATTACGGGAAGAGCACATTACTCTAGTTTGGCATTTGGTTACTCTTCGTTATCCTTAACAAGTGACTAGTGTTCTATCCTGTCAGAAGACAATTCCAGACTCCTAATCAGTAACAACCATCGACTACGAAATGAAACTAAGAGAATGGGCCTCCCTACTCCCAAGTACAAGTAGAGCTATAAACCAATTACTTGTCATAAAAGAGGAAATTACAGAAGCTACACAGGACTGCATTCTTTGAGTTTTAAGAGCAGTGTAATTGTAAAATTTAGCACGATGACAAAGCAAAAGCCAAAATTTAAGTTTTTGTTTACGTACTCACTTCTTTAATTCTTATGAGATAGCAGTAAAGACATGCACATCGTGCAAGTGAAGATATTTCCACCACAAGAGACATGAGAATAATAGATCTAAGCAGCACTATTGCGTTGAAATAGGAGTATACAGATCAGAGCAGACTAATAAACAGATCAGTAGTACTCTACCTGGCCCAAATAGCGGACAAGAATATTTGCCCCCAGAGACCAGCCAACAGCGTATAAACTGCCGTTTGGGTACCGAGAGCTAACATGCGCCACTACTTCTCGAAGGTCTTCAGTAAAGGAAGCTGAATAAAACTACAAAGATTCACAAGGTTTTGAAACTAATAAGGGATAATAAATGCTAAGGAACTTAAAATTTAGAATTTGACTGTTTGGGCAATAATGCTCTCGCAAGTGAAAGTACGTGCGCAAGGTTGTTAGTAGTGTCCAGAGGATGAAATGTTAAATGCAGAATATTGCGTGCCCGCACAGAGTATCTTTGCATCAGTGAAGTGAGACCAAAATCAGTTACTAAAACGGCATTAGCACTTAACAGTCGTGATAAAAGACTCAAGCAAGTCGAAGTGCATAGAATAATTTGGATAAATTTCAAAATACAAAATGTTTGACATTTGACAGAAACTTAATTTCATAAAGAGCTGAGTCGAATTTCATAGTACCTGAGGTGTGGTAACGGGGCTATTTCCACAGCCGCGGCTGTTGAAAACCACGACACGCCATCCCTTGTCTCTGGCTCTATTGAGCATGTGCCTCACATATGTATCCCCACTCCCCCCAGTGAGACCTGGCTGCAATTATCCACCATAAGCAATCTAGCATTTCTAACTACTTCATCTGTTCCAAATTTTGAGTCCCCTTACTTCTAAACAAATTCCTTGATCAGAACTTGCAACAATTACATTACACGTTGGTTTTAACTAATTGACTTGTCAACAAATTGCCCTATTAATTATGCTGAAACTTACCATATAATGTTCAGCTTCTAACCTAAAACTTTACAAGCCAAAGAGACTCAAACTTTGACAATGTGACCTGACCTGAGAAACGAAGTTAAGACGTAAATAATTTGTAGCTAACATTGTTGCACCTTTTAGCGACAAATGAGGGAGTAAATGCGTAAATGTCGGTAACAAGAGAGAGAAGAACACGCACGAGCAAAATGAGGAGAGGAGAGTCAGCCGGCAGGTGACGGTGATCACCCGAAACCCAATCGAGAGCGACGGCGCCGCCGTCCTTGGTCCTGAGACACTCGCGGCGGAACCTGACGTAGGGGCGCGAGCGGAAATAGGCGGCGAAGATGGTCTCCACGTGGCGATTCCACCCCACCAGCGGGAAGGGATGGTACGGGAGGGTCAGGGTTTTCAATGCCGGCAGAAACGAGTCGCGGCCTCCGCCTGAGACTTCCAGCGACGGGTGGGGATCGGGCATTGCGGCGGCGGCGCTGGCGTGGACTGTGGGACGGACAGCCCCCGTGGGAGTCAATATGAATTGATGGGGCAGGCGTCGGATGTGGGGGAAGGAGGTGAGAGGAGCTGAGGAGCCTAAAGAGGCTCCTGCCATGCGAGTGGCTGAGGCGTGACGGAAAAGATAATTATTCTACACTCTACACCGGTAAGTACCGTGCTTGCTATTTTGGTCCAAGGCTGGTGTGGTCATTTCATCGTCTTTCATTTCTTACGTTTTTTGTGTGATAAAAAAATATCCCACGTTTTTTCTCAATTTACGTCAAGGCATTTGGTTTTCGCGTGATGCCCCGCTTGTGTGAGTATTGTCCATGTCAATGGTGTGCCCATAATTAGTGTTGTCAAAGGGCCGGGCTTGGGCCGGCCCAGCCCAAGCCCATCGGGCCTGCTGTGGGGCCGGGCCGGGGCCGGGCCTGTCGAAGGCAAATCTAGGCCCAGTCCAGGCCCTGGCCCTAGGCCCAATAGCTAGGGCCGGGCTTGGGCCGGGCCCGGGCCTTTTTTTTTTTTTCTTCTTGTTATTCAATTTTAAATTTCATTTCTAGGCAATATTCACAATTTAACGAACCTAATCTTTATCCTTTTATTTCATTATAAGTAATATACATATATATGTATGTATGTATATACATATTTATTTGTTAGCCATTATATTTTTTATTATATGTTAAACATTTTCATACTCTTCTTGGTGAGCTTTATTAATAAAATCTTAACACATAACAATTTATATAGAAAAATAATAAATGTATTCATAGGCCCTCCTCCTTTTATCCGGGCTTGGGACCGGCTGCTTGTAAACAAACAGGCGAAGTTACCTATTTTTTTATATATACGAAAAAATATATATCTTGCTTGTAAAAATTTATTTTATATATATGGAAAAAAAGTATATTTTGTGAAAAAATTTATTCTTAAAATTCTAACAATCAAAATAATAATGCATGTCTATCCAAAATATCAGCAATCAAAGATCAAGAAATCTGCAACGTCAACCAAAAGGATCAAAAGAGGAAAATAAAAACAAATTACCTAATCATCCAGAAGTACTTCAATATCCGAGTCACTGCTCTTCCTATCATCAATCGGTTTATCTTGCTCGCGGTATTTCGCATCAAGATAATCCTTCCAACATACACATAGCTCGAGCGACTCGGGGTTAAGACGACTCCTCCTGTCATCCAAAACCCTCCCGCTGGCTGAAAATGCCGACTCTGAAGCAACCGTGGAGGCTTGCACTGGCAGTACATCCCGTGCAATTTGGGATAAAGTTTTATACATGTTTTGATTTTGTTTCCAAAAATTTAACAAATTAAAATTAACCTGTTCTTGCCTTGATAAATCAGAATAATGATCAGTATTTGCATATACACCAATCTCATTAAAAGAGGAAAAAGTATACGAACCTGCCGAATTAGAAGTACCTTCACCTGGTAGTTGTCTTGCTACTAGATGTTCAAAGCCCTGAAGGTATGGCGCATAATACCTCTCAACAGTGGATGATGATGTAGCTCGCCCGCGCACGTCAGCAGAATTACGATAGACGTTGAACAAGTCCTCAAACCTCTTGCTCACTTTTGCTGTGAATGCGGTTGTCTCCTCTGCTGTGTAGCACATTAATTTCGATATCTCTTGTATCGAGGCGTTCACGCCATGCAACTTTAACCTAGGATCTAAACAAGTAGCCACAGTAAAAATAGCAGGCAGTTTACTCCAATATTTATTAAATTTTTGATCCATCACTTTTACTATTTCCTTAAAGGGTCCTATATATCTCCATTTTGTTAACATTGTAGCCATCTTCAGAATTTCTATTACAGCGAGAGGAGAGGTGGGATAGTACGTACCAGACAATAAATTGGTAGACGTGTAGAATACCTCCAAAAATTCAGCTAGGTATGTGGCCATCTGCCATTCCTCTTGAGTTGGCAAGCCGGCTGGGAACTGGGTTAGTAGAAAATGCGTATAGACTTCTCGGTATGCCAGAATGTGTAAAAGCATGTGGTATGTAGAGTTCCACCTGTGGACCACATCTGTAACTGCTCTCCTGCGAGGCATATTATATTGAACACACAACGTTTTAAATTGTTGTGTTCTCGGACTCGAGCTATTAACATACGCTGTCATACCCCTCATTTTGAGAAGAATATCTCCTGCAGCAGCTAAACCATCTTGAACAATTAAATTAATAATGTGACAAACACAGCGAACATGAAATAATTCACCATTAAGTACAGGTTGAAGCGTCTCCTTTAAAGCTGCAACAGCAACTTTATTATTAGAAGCATTATCAAAACTAACACTCATAATCTTATCCTTAATTTTAAATGTGGTGCATGCTTTTAATATAAGAATAGCAATGTTCATTCCATCGTGCGGATAAGGGAAGTGCTCGAAAGCGATGATTCTCTTGTGCATAACCCAATCTACATCAATCCAATGAGCGGTCACACAAGAATAACTAACAAAAGTATAAGGAGATTGCCAAATATCAGAAGTAAGACTAACTTTACCTTCAAATTTATCGAAATAATCGATAAGGCGTGCTTTAGCAGCATTGTACTGTCGGAGTGCATCGGATCTAGTTGTGTTTCTATGAACCTTTTTGTACAAAGGTTGAACGTATGTGTTCATATATCTAGAGTGCTTAGGATTATCGGCAAAAGAAAAGGCTTGTTCATCATGAATAACAAATTCAGCGAGACCGTCTCTTTGCTCTCGCTGATTATAAACAAATAACTTACCGTCAAAAGATAACTGCGTTTGGGTAGGTTCGACGTGGCCTTGTCGAGGTGCACACAGAGGGTAATGCCTGTTAAGATGTCCATTACCACTACCAGACGAAAATAATTTAGCGCAGTACTTACATCGAGCTTTTCGGATGCCGTCCACCATAACTACATCGAAATGATTCCAACACTCGGCTTTCTTTTTTTTCCCCTTTTGGACTTCTGGCTCATTACCGGAGGCATTGCTCGGCCCTTCTTCATCATGACCAGGCATAGGGTTGAGATTATGCCACGGAGTAGTAGCTTCGCCAACCGAGCTGCGTCCTTGACTATAATGCGGGGGGTCTTCATCAGGCGTGTATTCAAAATCTGGAATGTTTTGATTGAACTCCCAATTGGCTTGGGTATCTATCATACAGCCTGTACTCATTCGTCCAGGAACGAATGGTTGTGTTGGTGCTTGGATTGGTGTTTGTGATGGCCGTGGCGCTGGCGCTTGTGCTGGTGGTGGTGCTTGCGATGATGATGATGTTTTTCGTGATGACGATGCACGCCTCATTTTCTTCAATAATCCAGCCATATTTCGAGCTAAACTTTGTAAGAGTAACTAAATACACAAGTATAAGAGTAGTAATAAGAAATAACAATTAAAAGAATGAACGAGTAACAAATATTAGAGAGTTAGTAATTAAAAAGAATTTAGCAAGACTAGTAATTAATAAACAAGAGTACTAATTAGTAAATACTAGTAGTAATTAGCAAGAGTAGTAATTGGAGAGGAAAATAGTAGCAAAGCTTGTAGAAATATAGAATGTTTAGGTAAGAGAGAGTAAGAAGATTGGTGTGAAAAATTAGAGAGAAATGGTGTGAATTTATAGATTTTAGAAACTTCACAAAAGACCAAAATACCCCTACAAACTATCCGTTTATAGTTGTTGGGGAGGGTAAGAGTGTAAAGGAGTTGAAAAATATAGGTTAGACTAAAATACCCCCCAAACTAGCCGTTATATTGCTGTTGGGGGGGTAAAAGTGGAATTTTGGAAAAGGGGTGGAAGAAAGGGGGGAAAAACAAAAAAATTCAAACATGTGGGGCCGCAGACCGGGCCAGATCCGGGCCGCAGACCGGGCCAGATCCGGGCCGCAAACCGGGCCAGACCCAGGCCAGACCCGGGCCGGGCCGGGCTTTTTCGGAGCAAATGAAGGCCTGGTCCAGGCCCAGGCCCCAAGCCCGCTGTGCTGGGGCCGCTACTGTTCATGCACGGGGCCGGGCCAGAACCGGGCCGGGTCGGGCCAGCCCGCGGGCCGCCCGGCCCGTTTGACAACTCTACCCATAATGTTAACTGCATTTTAGTTTATTTTTGATAGAAATGATTTGGCATATATTTTGTTTATAGCATATGATTCATAAAAATTAATTAACCCAAGTAATTAAATAAATAAAAATGAAGTGACGCTTTTAGAAGCAAATAGAATTTACTGATAAATGTATATAGAGAAAAATAACAAAAGCGATGCGTCGCTTCACAAGACAATTATATAAGGTTTAAAATGTTTAACTAACTTGAGTAAATAAGATAGCTCAAGATCTTGTAGTAAGCAGATTGTTCAAATTTAACAAATTCTTTAGTAAGCATGCTTATAATCTAATCCATGAAGTTAACCCACGTCCACTGACTAGAGTTTGGAAAGGGCGTGGAAGCTGAAAAAATCCCCCCCCCCCCCCCCCCCGCGCTCGAACTAAGAACATTCATTTGGCTTGCGGTTAATGATAGACTCTTCATTGATAACCTGAGGAGAGAGAAAATATTCACCACAACAATCTGTAACATTGCGAGGGAGCTCAAAAAACTACCATTCGTACTCACAAATTACAGCAAAGCTAGGAGGGTTGGAGAGACTTCCACGAGGGTAATATCGCACAAGACTTCCAAACGACATGTGCTAAAATATGACTCAATAAGCACCTCCTGCTTGTTTACTCAGCATAGAGCTTTAGAGTAGAGATCTTCACATCAGGAACTTTAGACTAACGTCAAGTTTGTAGACATGTTCTGGCTAATTCTAAACATTTCTCAAAGGATCCCCTCCCATGGGGACTGCCCAAGTTAATTGTGGGAGGGAGGGATGAGGGGGAGGGTAGGTATTTAGCAGCAATTCCTTTCGGGAGGTTTGATTAATATTCATATATTCAAATAAATGACAGGGCATTTGAAACGGAAAAGGATGCAGGAGCAAGGGGCATCTTACAAGGACTTTGTGTGTATGGTGTGTGGGGAGGGGGGGGGGGGGGTGCCCAAGTGGTTCCCTAATTTCCTAGGGTTGGCAACAAAAACCGTAGTTGAAATCTGGAAAGTTAGGAAATGTCTGCAAATGGCTCAAGAGAATGAGAGATGGCTTCTCAAAAAGGTTAGATTAATATAAGACACTGTCGTGGTTCTAACATTAATTAAGAAAGGGAAAGCTCAGAAACACCCATGCGAAGAATTTTGCAAACATAAATTCTTTATATTAAGGTGAACGAGAACGCCGACAATACGTCCATTGTTAAGGCAAAGCTTGTGCGGATTTTTCTGGTAAATTGGGTGTGGCAAATACTTCGCACAACATCGACTAAGTCTTGCTTCCAAGACTAGCCACTTTTACAGAGTTAGATATTACCGGTCGTATGTCCCGTAATTAGTTTATTTTTACACATGCAAAAAACAAAAAGAAATTCCCTCGATCTCATGTACATTTCCTCTCTCTTTGGTCCTAAGTATTGTATGCATCAATGAGACATTAGTTTCACGTGCACAAGGATGACATCTTCATTTTTTTAAGAGAAATGTCATCACATTAACTACTTCAATCAAGGAAAAGCTTTGTGAGCACGCGTGTTCTTTGTTAAAAGTACATTAACACAAAGATATTACTCTACGAGCAACAAATATTATCCTCTCTTTCCCAAAAGAAATGCTCCCAGTTTACTTTTCACGGTTATTTAGGTTTGATCATATTTGCAATGTAACTAATCTACTCTCATAGAAATAGCAGGCCAACATTAAGCCTTTTGAAAGATGAGTGATAGTTCTGCATGTAACTTTTTCCATATATATGTCTCCCTTCTGATCTTTGTCGTCTGTAACTGCTTCTTGATTCACACCTTTCGATTCTTACTTCTTGTTCCCCTCTTTTACATCTCTTTCTTTCCTCCTTTTCAGTTTTAGATGATTTTATTACTCTTTCTTTTTCCTGTTTCCCACAAAATCTACAACTATCACATATAGGACAAAACCTTTGTCAAAAATTTTGAGACCGTACATGCTTAAGGTGGAAAATTTCTTAAACTTGAGCTATAATCAGACTTAAAAATGAAGGTTGTTTCTCTCGCCCAATAAACTACCGACCAGTACAAAAGTCATCACATATCTTTAAGAGAACCCAAAAAAATCTTCATCAACCTTTTTAATTGCGCGGGGCTTTACCCATGCTTCCAATGTCTAAGTCGTACGGCTTCAAAGCCCCAAATGTCTAGTCATTCCCCTCAAAATGCCAAGCCACACGCCCGAGGCATAGATTTATGCCCAAATCACCTAAGGCATATGTTTACGTAGACAGCAAAACTGACTAATTCAAACATTTTAATTGTCGACGACGCTGTAGAACCGCCATGTGATAATAACCTTGAATGAAAAAGAGGGAACAAAGTTATAGATATGACATTAATGGCAGTCAGGATTTTTAGAAATGCAAGAAGAGAGTTAAAGGAGGCAGATATGTGAGGGAGTTGGAAGAGACATAGTTGTTGGCCAAGTATTAATTAAAAAAAAAAGTATTGTTTGTAGTACAAATCATTAAAGGGTAATTTTGAAAAGGAATGAAAAATATAATATTAAGTTTAGAAAGGGGAGAGAAAAAGATATTTTTGGTACGAATGAATAGGAGCCAAATGTAAAACATTTTCCCTTGATTATTCGTAAATTATCATTACCGGAACCTTTATTAGTTACAAATTACAAATAAATACTTCTCGTGGAAGCGGAAAAGCGAGCAAGTTGAGGGTTTTCCAGGTGGGTGATGGTGGTGAGGAGATTGGGATCAGGAAGAGGAGTGACGAGGAACAAGGCTACTGAAGGCGTAACAGTAATTTCTCTGCTGCTGTTGCTGTGGATGTTCTCCGATGTTGGTGGGATCATCTTCGTCGAGGGCGGCGGCAGCGGGCGGAGCAACGGTGGTGGAGGGTTCTGGATTGGCGGCGGCTCGCCCTCCAACGTGGGAATAGCCATCGCCGTGACGGCCATGGCTGGTCTCGCCTTGGCTGCCACCCTTGTCTACTCTCATAGGTAAAAAGGCAAAAAAGGAAAGAACTTCCCCAATCGAATCAAATCAATTAACCTAACCCTCGATCCCTCAAATTCGTTCGTTAGAAAAAATCAATAAATTGCTCGGAGTTACAGATTATAGAGTATACATAGACATATCTAGCCATGCTGACACATCAGAAGCCCTTACTGAGAGCCATCCGGCGGAGTCTAACTTCTTCTTGGCCGGCGTCATCTTCAAATTCGTCTTCTCCGTCATCGTCGTGGATTCATCTGCGATTGGTTCTGTTAGTAGTTGCTTCCTCGTCCTCCTCACAAGTTTCCACTAACCATAGGTGCGTTTTTTTTTAAATTCCCAGTTTTCCTTTGGTTCGTTTGTTTCGCTTTCCAGATTTTGATTTGAAAATGTTTCGTATTGCTTCTCTGCCGGCCCATGGATTTGATCATTTTTCAAAATGCGTCAACTGTCTACTAACTTAACGAGTAACGACTGGAAAATTGAAGGATATTGATTTGCTAGTTGCATAAGTCCTTCTCCTATCTATATTGTCTATTCTGAAACCGGGAGCGGTTTATTTTGATCATGCTGTAACCAGCTCTATATCTTCCTGTGTGTGAACTTTTTGCTCGGCCAAAAAGTCAATCACCGTGTTTTAATAGGTGACGCACTAGAATTAGCGTCCTTATATGATTTTCTTGAGTAGTTATGATGGAACTTCAAAGGTTTCCAGCAAAACGACGGTGTTTGGTTCTCCATGTACATTGCTTTCCCACTTTAAATCAGTTTGATTATTATATGATGTATCATTTGCTTAAACTTGCCTAAAGAAAGGGAAAATTTTCTAATCTAGTGGAACCAGAAGTTCCTCTGTTCAGTACTTTTCTCCATTGATTTGCTAACGGGTTGCTTGATTTGTGCGGAGAAGATAATGCACAAAAAGAGCTATTTTTGTTTGCTGAAAAGGATTGAATATTCTTTTGATGAACTACATCCTTACTTCTTCTTGTGTACTTTAGTTTATTTGTTGAATTATGCTTGTGTTACCTCCTTCGTATTGTTATGGTTGCTTCTCGTGGAAAATTATAGTCTTGTGGTGTTGGTGTCTAGGGGCGGACTTAAATCCCCTTGGTCGCGAAGGAGAAGAAAACATGCCCTTTTGCCAAAACAGTGGAAAACTTTGTTCGATACAGACGGGAGACTTCTTGATGGTGGAGTTAAGTTTCTGAAGAAAGTTCGGAGTGGGGTATGTTATTAGCTTTATTTAGCAAATGAATACGTGAGGCATGTGCACGTAATTTCTTCTATGAAATTTAGAGTTTCTAATGTCCCCTTCTCTTCATATTCATATATCATCTGTTATTCAAGTTTTACTTATAATTTTCATGCAGGGTGTTGATCCTAGTTTAAGGGCAGAGGCTTGGCCATTCCTTCTTGGCGTGTAAGCATTTTAACTCCACTGCACTATGTACATATTACTCGTTGAAAGGGTTACATATTGTAGTTGGTTAGAACTTGTCATATCCTGATTGGGAATAACTTGATTCTAGGAATGTACCTAATCTTGGCTCCTTTGTTCTTGGATTTTTACTGTACATTCCGTAACCAGAGGTGTACTTTTGCTAAAGGATGTAATCAACAGCTGGTTATGTAACCAACTGGGAATATGAATCCACCCCACAAAACAACAACAAACGCCATCATATAGGGCAATGACCGGAATGAGTTGCATTTATTTTGTGATAACATGATAGCACGAAAGTACCTTACGTTTTTAATGTTATTCCTCGATAATAACAAAATGACATCATAAAAGCCAACTCTTACAAGAGGCACAAGAAACATAGTACAATCACCTTTGACGCAGAGGTACTCAAGGAGGCAATCATCTCGTGAAGGCTGTCTAAGCCAGGATTTGAGTCTTTCTTGAAAACATACGGTGATTTTGGAATGTTAACTTGCCATCTGCCCATCTTGACGTATACGTTCAGTAATTAGCAAAATTCGATATCTTGACCATAGTTATTCGAAGAGCAAGCGAAAAGGCTCTCTGGAGCCAAGCGCAAGCGTGGGCATGATCGAAGATAAGCGCAACATGCATAAGTAACAAAAAATATTTATACCGTCTCAAAACAAAAAAAAATCGGTTTATATTAAAACCAAATTTTATTTATACTGCCATAGCAAAGAGTTTGATAATCATTTCTCGACATTCAGAAAATTTTCAATCATCAGGTGGCAGGAACCAAAGAGAAAGGACAGGATAAAACATAAAAGCAAACATCCGGGATGCAAGCATGCAACAAAAGTTCCCATGGTTAAAAACCCAAGACGCAACCATAATCATAAGAAATCTAGATAGTCGTCCTAAATAAAAATTATTCCCATGAGTCGATCCTCAATCATCCAGGAGAGTCAAGAAAGCTAAGCCCTCATTGTAATTGGGCAAGACTCCTCGTTTTCCTGCCCGAATGCTCCCTCCACTTCATCTTTCTCATCTACAAGGGATGTACCTGAACTAGGTGCAGTTTGTGTTGCAGGTCTTTCAGCAGCCCGTGATGCTGCACTTCTATCATGAATAGGTTCTCCTGCCCCCGAATTTCCTACAATTTTGCTTTTTTTTTTTTTGTGTTATATGGTACTCTTAGATTATGGTCCAGTTAATCAGCCTTAACAAGAAAAGTCAATGGCAAAATTTGAAATGTTTGTTTTAAAGATCTTGAAACATAATAAACAGCCTGCTAAAAGGGCTTTGCATTTAAGACTACAAAGCACAAAGCGTGAGCTTTTTTGGGCTCTGCCCAACCCTAAGTGAAGCGCTAAGGGTGGGCTTCTTGCCTAGGTGCACTTTTAGTAACCATGCACTTGCCTCGTCTTTTGATGTAGTAGTGTCCCAAGTGCAACTGCCTTGTACGCATCCACTGTGGGATATTCTCTTTTTTGGTGTCTTATTATGATTCTGACTATTCAACTTGTAAGCTACTGGTAGCAAGCAATGCAAGATGGACAATGATGGTTAGGGCTGTAAATGGATTGAGCTATTGAAGAACTGCTCGTGGTTCATTCCTCAAAGAACTTGTTCAAGTTCGTTTGTTTATTATACAAAGCGAACATGAACAAACTTTTAGAGCTCGTTTATTAAACGAGCCGAGCATGAACATTCCAAAAAGTCACGAATGTGTTCGTGAACTGCTCGTCTGGATATTAACTTAATTATAATATGTTCAAAGCCCAAAAGTCATATAACTTAATTATAAAATTTAATTAGTTTAAACTTGGAAGCTTAAAATCAGTTAGACAATTGGATCAAGTAAGGTTTAGTTCTTATTTAAAAATAATTGTTTTGAACGAGAACGGAGTTTTCAAGTTCGAGTTCGGTTCGTATATATAAACGAACGAACTTGAGTCGAACACGATTGTGAACCGAACGGTGAACGAGTTCAAACAAGATTTTGAAGATTAAACGAACACGAAGACGAGCATGACCTGAAACCTATGAAGCACCGGTGCGGCACTTGGGGTGAAGCACCGGCACCGGGTACGCGTCAGGTGCGGGTGCGGCATGGGTGTGTGTCAGGTGCGTGTCCGATTTTATTAATTTATTTTTTAATTTCTTAAATACTGGGTGCGGCTCTGGTGCGTATCCGACCTCTGACCTCCGTTGATCTGTGACCACCAGGAAAGAATCTGAGAGGAGAGAGGAGACTTGAGAGAGGAGGAGGAGGAGAAGAAGGAGAAGGAGAAGAAGGAGATCTCACCGGTGAACCAAGTGCGACGCTGCGGACTGTGAAGAAGGAGGAGGAGATCGCACCAGCGAACCAAGTGCGGCGCTGCGGACTGCGAAGAAGGAGGAGGAGATGCCACCAGCGAATCAAGTGCGGTGCTGTGGCTGTAAGAAATATGAGAAACCCCTAATGGCTAATACCCTATACGATGTTATTTTTGTGGCTTGAAGTAATTAGAAATGACTTTGCACTTTTGTTATTTCATTTTTGTAGCCTAACTTATTAAATCAGCCCCAATACATCAAAGAAAATAATAGTACAGCACATACAAACTTCATTGTGTTCTATTATGCACTTTTAATATTTACAAAACAGCCCAAACTTAACAAACTATCACCAATTTAGTTGAAAACTTCAAAATTCAAGAAGCAACATATTAAACTCTACAAATTCCCACTCTTTAGTTGGAATATTTATGTTTTCTACAAATATCTAATACATATAGAGATTCAAATTGTTTAGAATTCAATGCCAAATGTATATATTTTAAAAAATATTTATAAATCTGTCGTATCCCCGCCGCACCCGTATCCTAAAATTTTCAAAATTGTTGTATCCGCACCCGTGTCGCATCCGCACCCGCACCTGCACCCGAGTCCGTGCTTCTTAGCCAGAAACTAAACAAACAAATTTGAACATACCTCTGTTCGGCTCAAACTCGGTTTGTATGCATCCCTAGTGATGGTGGTGGTGGTTGCCGGTGTTCCATGTATAGTGTATCTGCAAGTAATCTTTGATGGCTTCAAATGCAACTCAACTAAGCCTTTATCCCGAGCTACTTGTGGTTGACTACGTGAATCTTTTTTTGAGAGTATTCTGGTGCTGGGATTTACTTTTTATGAAATGCAAATGAAAAAAACAAATGATATTTGAGCATCACCTTTGCCACTGGGCTATGGAGTGTATGGTTTAGCTCCTCTTATGTTGAGAGCCATGAGAAATGCTACTTTAGCAGTTGATAACCAGGGAGGAAAGGGTTAGGTTCCGATGAGTGATTATATGATGTTTAAGGCAGGAGAGATAGTGGACCATTTGCTTTTCATTGTGAGGTAGCTCATAGCTCGTTGTGCCTTCTTTCTTTGTTTTGTTTCCCATAGGTTATGCCAAGCTGGTCAGAGATTTTGTGGGTGCATGAGGCAATGTGAAGGAGATGGGATGGCTCTGTTGTGCCTTAATGTCTTATGTCGTCCACATGTGAGGAGAGGAACAGCACTTTCCATGGGTTCTGTGCCATGGTTGGGTGATTGGATTTTCATGGTGCTTGGTGATCCTGTAGTCCTCATATCTGGCTGGCCTTTTTTTGGTTTCACATCCTGCTTTCTTTTGCTCTGTACAGCTAGTATACATGTTCCCCCCCCCCCCTCCCTCCCTATGTTACACGGACTCGGTATGAGTGTCCGGATCGGATACGTGTCCAAGTATTGGACTCGTATAATTTTGAAAACGCAAGACACGGGGACACGGCAAAATGTTCATATTTATTATTGCTTTTTAGTTATTTCGAAGGTAAAAAGGTATTTTATGTGATGCATTTGGTTTTAATTGACAACTTATCTCCACTCAAAGTAACTACTAATTAAACAAAAGACTATAAGATAGTATCATAATGGCATATTCTATGAGATGTGTCGGACACATATCCCATACCCATGTCCAAGTGTCGAGTGTTCAACACGGGTACTTCACGCAAAACCGAAGAGTCCATGTAACATAGCTCCCTCCCACCAAAAAAAAAAAAAAACGCTCTCCTCTCTAGTTCTATCTTAGAATGTAGTCATCCTCTCTATTTCTATCTTAGAATGTAGTCATTACCTTTAGTGTATGCATACTGTTCATTGATCCTTGAGGTAGAGAATTAGCATGAATAAGGACCAACATAATTGCAATTTGAACTTGAAAGTGCTCTACATTACTAGGAAGACCAAAGGATGTATGATGCGTATGTTAACTGCCCATGAACAAGTACCTGGCAATTTTTGCACATGTTGAAAGAGGACATCATTGTAGTGGCCTTCAGTCTTGGTGCACAATTGCTTAATTACACTAGTTTCCTACATAAAGGTATCAAGATGACATAATGTCCCATTCATTGAACTGAAATGAAATTGCATCATTGCCCTTTTGGAGTTGAGTTAAGTGACTCATGTACTTTCTTTCTGAGGTCATGACTTAGTATGGGATTGTAAATAAATTGTTGTTTGCTCTGAAACCTTGATGTAGTTTATGACAGCCCCTGCAATTGTTTTACCACTTAAGATACAAAAATCCTCCACCAGTGAAAGCTGGTCCCGTTTATTGAAAGCTAAATAATCTGGATGATAAGACCATGTAATATGAGCACAGTCGCCTCGTTTGTCTCGAGTTTCTATCTTGGTTACTATACCGAGCTTCAGTCATATAATTTATTCCAAGAAAACATTTCTCTCATTATTTGTTAATGCTAATATCTTTTAAGCATTATATGCTCAATATTTGCAGCTATGATCTTGGCAGCTCAAAGGAAGAGAGAGAATCCGTCAGAACTCGGAAGAGGTACTGTCATATGTCACACACGCACTCTCTCGCTCCATCGCCCCCTCACCCCTGTCCCACAAGGAAACAAACACTATTTGTCTTAAGTTTTCTCATTTTACCCCTTGTTAATACTTGTTCAGTTAGCTATAATTGTTTTCATCGCAGAAAAGAATATGCAAACCTAAGGAGACAGTGCCAGCAAATTGTGAAGCCTACTGAGAGGAGTTTCAATATGAAGGGAACTTCTGTCAATAGCAATGAGGACAGTGGGGATTTTAGTCAAGTTTTAGATTCTCCAGGAGTAGATGATGTTAGTGCCCCCCTTTTCCCTGAAAAAGGAAGCCCAGTGGGTCAGAATTCAGACAACCTTGTACATGGTGCTGCCAGTCAAACATCCACTCCATTAGGGAAAAATATTCTGAGTGGAATCACATGTGAAATTGCCTCCGAAGCTGATACAGACTCGTCCGATTCAGAATACTCCGAGGAGGCTGAGGAGTTGCAACTTTTCCTCACTCCCGAAAGAATACAAGGTGATGTTGATGAGAGTGCTGAGGATCCTAATCTTGATGAGCATATTAAGAAATCCTCCGTATCTGAGGCAGAAAATAGGTCCAAATCCCTGATGGCTGAGGATTTTTCCACATGGCAGCGGATAATTAGGCTTGATGCTGTCCGTGCAAATGATGAATGGACCGTTCACTCTCCATCTCACGTTGTAGTCTCGACCATGAAAGCTCGGCGATTGGCTGAGAGTGTGGGGTTGTTGGATTACGATCACCTGGAGCCGTGCAGAATATTTCATGCTGCTCGCCTGGTTGCCATCCTTGAAGCATATGCTTTGTATGATTCAGAGATCGGTTACTGCCAGGGGATGAGTGATTTACTATCTCCTATCATCTCGGTAATGGAGAAGGACCACGAGGCTTTCTGGTGCTTCGTGGGTTTCATGACGAAAGCTCGCCACAATTTCCGACTTGACGAGGTAGGAATCCGTAGACAGCTGAACATGGTTTCGAAGATAATCAAGGGCAAGGACTCTAATCTGTATAGGCACCTGGAGAAGCTTCAAGCAGAGGATTGCTTTTTCGTGTACAGGATGGTGGTAGTTCTCTTTAGGCGGGAGTTAAATTTTGAGCAGACACTTTGCCTCTGGGAGGTGATGTGGGCAGATCAGGCAGCAATTAGGGCTGAAATCGCCAAGTCTGCTTGGGGAAGGATGAGGCTGAGGGCACCTCCTACCGATGATCTGCTTCTCTATGCAATAGCGGCATGCGTGCTGCAGAGACGGAAACTGATTATAGAGAAGTATAGCAGCATGGATGAAATCTTCAGGGAGTGCAATAGCATGGCTGGACATTTGGATGTTTGGAAGCTTCTAGATGATGCTCATGACTTGGTGGTCAACCTACATGACAAGATATAGAAAACCTGCGCTTTTATGGCCACTCTTTGCTGACTGCTGATGCTAGTTTCTTTTTGGTGGTTGCTTTGGCCATTGCTTGGAAATCTTTAATTCGGTTGCACTGCTTGGAACAAGCAGCTTCTATATTGAGTAATTTATGGAATTCATGATGTTGCCCCGCACTCGGGGCTCATCCGAGTAATAGTGGCAATGTGCAGAATTAGCAACTTTGGATTTCATCAATCTTGTTTTTCTTTACTTGGTGCCATCTCTTGTTTTATGATAAGTCTTTCGTTACACCGCAAAATTATTATTAATAAACCACGCCTGATATCAAATCTTCCAGTCTGCGAGTAAAAACTGATCAAGTATACTTGAATTTAGTAGAAAATAAATAACAATAAAAAGTCTTAACGAGCGCTTTAATTTTAAAAGAAAATGATTGGGTGTATGCCAACAAAAGTACAGGGTCAAATGAGCCTGTTTTATAATGTAGGACTTGCGAATAATAATAGAACACTTCTCTAAAACTATCTCATCTCTCTACCCTCATTAAACACTTCCCAAACTTAGTGCCACCTACCCTTGCCGTCCCACCGTGCATAAGCATGCCTAGAGCGCGGCCGGTCTCCAACATAGTTAGTAAAATTCAGATTCTCGGTTAGTGTCGTTTCCGAGGACACCAAACTTGGGGGTGACAAAGGTGGTAGGTCGATGCTGTTGGGTACAGACGATTTTTCCTTCCTCTTCTTCCACACCCCCCCCCCCCCCCCAACACACACAAAAGAACCCACACCCATAACACCCACCAAAACCACCCCCCATAACACACACAGAGCCCCCCTACCCACCCACCCAACTCACACACACAACACCCATCTCTCTCTCTCTCTCTCTCTCTCTCTCTCACACACACACACACACACACTCTCTTTCACTATCATGACACTCTGCCAACCCACACACACACAACACACACAACACACGTAGTACACTCAACACACGCAGTAGACTAAAACACAAACACACAGACAGCACAGTGCGAGATGCGTTGTGTGTGTGGGGGTGTCGGAGTGTCAGGACGTGCGGGGGGGGGGGGGGAGGGGGGTGGTGTACGCATGTTTGTGTCATGGGTGACAGAGTGTGTCGTGGGTGATAGTGTGTTGTACCTCAGGGGTAGGTGGGGGTGGGGTGTGCGCGACAGAGTGAGTGTTTGTGTACGCGTCTATGGACCTGATTGATATGAATTTAAGAATTTAATGGTCACGTTGACACAAATATCTGTCCAGTGACTAAAGTTAAATTTGCCTAGTAATATATATAATGGTCAATCGAGTAAGTAACTTTTATATATGTTGTCACAATTCTTAAAAGAAAAAATTACACTTCCACAAATACCGATTACCAATAACAACTAAATATTTTAATGGTTTATACTTAGCGATTCTAAAAATATTACAAGAACTATCACTAGAAAAATATAAAAGAAATACAACTAACTATTTTTAGCGACAATTAACTGTTGTCATATGGGAGTTGTAGCTATTTTGTCCGTCCAAACAAAAGTTTTCAGATGCCTTAAAGTGACACTCTTCTACCACCGACTTTGACTGCAATTTTGGTGGCAAATAGCCTACCATTCATGTATAGTGACCACTGTTTACAAACATCTAAAGACAATTTACTTTTAACACTTATTATTTGTCACTGTATATGCAGGTATCTTATGCTCACCGCAACCGCTTGCACCCAAAAGTTTGCCAAAAAGCTTTACCTCTGAATCTCTGATTCGCGAAAGAGGCTTTACTGAACTCCTCCTTGCATTTGTGAATGAAGTGAAGTGCATCCAGGTTACAGTTTTTCACTTCCCATCACAATGTCAGCAAACGGTGAACAATCCGAATTGCAAAACGGAACCGTCAATCCCGAACCGGACACCGATCGAGATCCGAACCTCCACGAGCCCGAGGACACCGCTGTCCAATTAACTGCGCCACCGCCAACACCAGAACCAGCCGATGCAGACGGTTCCAAGCTCCACGAGCTCGCGGTGGATGAACCGATCCAATCAAATGACGCCAAATATGCAGATCCCAAGCTCGACGAAGCCGATGACCGGACGATCCAGTCGTCCGGCGAGAAACCAGAGCTGCAGAAAGATGAAGGGAGCCGAACGTTTACAATGAGAGAATTGTTGAACGAATTGAAGAATGGAGATTCTCATGATGATGACGTTGGCACTCCTTACAGGTTAGTCTTTTTTTGTCTTTGGCTAAATTCTAGATTTCATTTGATTGGTAAAAATTCTATGCCAAGCTTTGAGTTCAGTTCGTGTTTTCATCGCATTATACTGAAATTGAGTGGAATGACTGTTTGGACCGAGACTAGGAGGGTCAAATAGGTGGTGTTTGCAACTACTTAGAACAATTTTCAAACTCCATGACTGCGTTGAGACTAATGTCCTTTAGAATTCTGAAATTTGTTATGTCTGGTTGTTACTTTAACCTACTTCCCCTTGTCGTCCTCGTATCTTGCATGATTGCATTTAAGTGTGTCACTGCTTAGTGGTGTAGTCATTCTTAAATTTGTTCCGAGTATGAAGAAACACGGAGAATGATAATTGAGGAGGCAATGAGACTAGAGGGGATGGTTTTTCACTAGTACGGCTGTCGGAAATGAGGAAGTTTGCGGACTGTGATTTAACTTTGTGGTAGGTCAAGGTGTGGAAAGCTTGTATATATTTCAAGTAGCAATTGAGGAAAGGATTTTAGCCTCCTGTTGTGGCTTGTAATCTGGACTTAGGAAAAGGTGCATCACCGCGTGTCACTAGAACTTCCTTTAGGATTTCAGAGGGAGTGGCTTTTTGAAGGAGTGGGCTTGATTCTATATGTCAGAGTCAGCTTCTCAGTCATCATTAGTGGGCTGTCCTGAGGCTGAGGGTTTTTGGCAAAGCTCGAGGGGACTAAGTTCGTTGGAAGAATTAATGTATGCTCTGATGGACAAAAACAATTTTTTTGTCATTAGAGAGGGAGGTTTGAACGGAAAAAAATTAAAGTTGGTCAAGTGATCTCTTTTGGGCAAGTTGCTTTCTGATGGGTGACAACTATTGTAAAGGGGCATTGAAGGGCAAACAAAATAGTGGATCATCTACTTTTGCATTGTTAGGTAGCTTGGTTTTGTTACCCTCTCGTTGGTGTCAACTAGTCCTGTTTTAGTTAGATCCTTCTTGGGAAGCAGGAAAAATTGAAGTTTGCAAGAGCCACGAAGTGATATAAAATAAGGACATCACTTTGCCTGATCTCGGTGGCGCAGAATTCAGATTGTTTTGTGGAATTGTTCTCTACTAGTGTTTACCATCTTTAGAGCGAAAGGAATTTTTAAATGTTCAAAATTGGATACACGGGAGCAAACATGTAGTTTTACAGAGGTGTTGAACTCTACAGCCAAATGAGATGATCTTTGAGTACTTGGTTTCTTTGGGTGAACTGCGTCTAACAGGAAGAAGTTGTGATTATCCCGTTCTCTTTGAGGAGATTTGCTTTGAGCCTTTGTGCTCAGCCTTGTAATCAAGTTTAACTTTGTGTAATTAAAAGGTCCAAGATAACCTATTTATTTTCCTGCAATATTCAGCTCTAAATAGAATTGTTTGTTTGAAGCGTTGCGATCACAACTTTTCTCAAGCTATGTGAACTGCATCACACCAATTAGGGCTTCCTGTGAATGTCAGGACAGATGTCCAACATGCGGTAGAGGTGTCCATGTCTTTCTTAGTTTGAGTATTTGGGGATATGCTGGTTACACTTCTGTGGAAGAAAAAAGGGGATTGATTTAGTTGTTGGCTTGTTCAATGCTTATCTTGTCTCAAAGCCAGAATGCAATAACAAAGGAGAATCATGTTTCTTTAGAGATGCATAAGTTCGCTCTCTAGCATAAGCAGAAAACCATTTCCCTATCCCCCTCGAACTCCACATTGATGTAAATCGTTGTTCTACATATTGTATGATACTTTTTTGTGGTAAGTCAATATGACTTAGATGCTGAGTGAAAAACCTACCACCCTATTTTGTGAGAGGATATATGAATTTACACCCTATAGTAGCATGAAGTGCTCAATAAAGCGTTGCAGAATCTAATTTGTCAAGGTTGATGAAATGATAGCATTTTGATGAAATGATAGTTGGTAATTATGTTTTGCTAAACAACATGGGTTGCAAATTAGAAAATACGTATCTTGTATCTACCTTTCATGCCTTCACTCTCATGTGAAACGCTCTTGCACTGATTGCTTAGTTGGACGAAAGTAAATATGGGATGGAACCAAGCTTGTACTTAGGGCTTCTAAACTTAATTGTATCGTGTTGCACAGTAGCATTCCTTCTAAAAAAACACTGGACTCGGTTACGGGTGCGGATACTTGGGTACGTGATTTTGTAGAAAAACAGGATGTGGGTGTGGCGGGGATACATAAAACATTACATACTTTTCTATAAATGTCTGGTCAAATGTATGCATCTATTGAATAACAAGGAAAGTGCATAAAGATAAAATTGAAGAAGTTGACATCAGCAGCGTACTGCCAAATAGAGCATAATAGAAATAAGTCAAGTAGCACCAAAGTATTAACGGTAGCAAACTTTAAGACCATCTATGCATTACGTCATCAAAAGAAACAAATAGCCTTGGGCTATTCAGGTTTTTCTTTTGCATCCTTTTGTCATTTGTTTTAAGTAATACTAAGCATATAGAAAGTAAAATTGTATCAGGACCTTCCAAGATTTCTCTAGAAGTATACTTTGTCCTTTCAAATACCCAGTCCGTGTCACTGTGACACACGGTGGTCCTTGATGGCACAAAGGAACCCGTGTGTGGCACTTGTCTTGCCGCTTGCAAGAAGAGTCCGCCAACAAATCCCTATAGTTTATAGCAAACAGTGCATCAACATTGCATAAAACAATGTACAAAGAGTAGCTTTCAATACAAGGGCAAAACGGTCCCAAATATTCTCATTACTTCAATGGCATCATTACAACTTACAAAAGGCTTTGTTTGCATCCACAGTGTGCAATCTAGCTAGACAGGTAAGCTAAGACAAAGCAAGAGACTCTCAGGTAAGGGTGTCTGGCACAAGGCTACGTGACCTCCCTTATAGTACCATAAGGAGGAAAATCCTAAGTGACAGTAGTAGACGTTACAATGTGCGAGGAGTCATAGTGCCCTTATTTGGAGAAATACAACTCGGAATGACTTGAAATTTTATAGGGAAACTTAAATATATACAAGGGTGATCTCCATCAAAATTGAGCAAAAACGCATGCCTGGATCTTCAAATCTTCATGGTTGGCTTACAGTGTGCACGGGCACTGCAATCGGGCGCACGGGCGTTGTGCTTGAAAGGCGCATGGGCGCAAGGCTTGATGAGCTTGCGAGTGTTATGTTAGAAGGGCGCATGGGCGCTGTGCTAGGTGGGCGTGGGCGTAGGGGCGCTGTGCTGGATGGGTGCAAGGGCGCTGTGCTAGGCGGGCGTAGGGGCGCTGTGCTTGTCATGCTTGGTATCAAGGGGCAACTCGTGATATTCTCCCCCACTAGAGCTGTTGACGCCCTCGTTGCATGTGGTAGGCTTCAATTTTGTCGCTGAAGGCTGATAAGTCTGCTGCTCTTTCCCAAGTGTTCTCTTCTTCCGTATATCCCTGCCACTTGACCAGGTACTCCTAATGGCGCTTGCGAGATGCTGTAATTACTCTCTCATTCAAAATAGATTCGGGAACTCGCTTTCCGTGCTGCTTTGGGTTTGAGTTCTGGTCTCCTGATTTGGCCCCTTGAGGGGTCTGTTGTGTCTTCATAAAATGGCTTCAACATGCTGACGTGAAAGACAGGATGGAGCTGGCGACTCCACCAATGTGGCGGATCGACTTTGTAAACCATCTTGCCATCTTCTTCACTATAGTCAAGGGTCCCTCATATTTCTGTAGAAGACGAGAGTTTCTTCCCCTTAGAAATTTGTGATCTTATGGTAGTAGCTTAACCTAACTTTATCACCCGCGTTAACTCTTGAGATCTCCTGTTCTTGTCCGCGTGTTTCTTCATTCTTTTGGCTGCTTTTTCAAGGTAGGAGTGAGCTAGATCTATATTTTGCCTCCATTCTTCGCTGAAACTTATGGCCCTTGGAGACTTTCCTGTGTTGGGGATGTTTACTGTGTGGGGTAGTAACGGTTACTGTCTGTTCACAATTTCAGAAGCACTCTTCCCTGTCGAAGAGCTTTTGCGGGAGTTGAACTTGAAGCATAGTTGGGCAACATCCAGTAGCTTTACCTAATTTTTATGTGTTGCACTGACGAAATGGCGGAGGTACTCTTCTAGCATGGAATTAAACCGCTCCGTTTGACCGTCTTTTTCTGGTTAATAGCTTGAACTCATCGAAAGTTGGGATCCGAATAACTTGAAGAGTTCAGTCCAAAAGTTTCCAGTGAAGCGGGAGTCCTGATTGCTAACAATGTCTTGAGGCATGCCCCAATACTTCACCACGTACTTAAAGAAAAGTTGTGATGTGTCTTCGGCTAAGCAATACTTCGGTGTTGCAATAAAGCTTGCATACTTGCTAAACTGATCAACGACAACAAGAATTGTGCCTAAGTCTCCAACCTTCGGCAAACCAGTGATGAAATCCAATGACACTCTCCTACGGTCTCTTAGGGACCGACAACGGTTGTAGTAACCCTACTTTCTTCTTACGTTCCACATTGGCATGTCTTCACATATTCCGGCACTTCATCCCCCATTTGGGGCCAGTAGTAACCCTGTTGGAGGAGAGTTAATGTCCTTTCCCCTCCAGCGTGGCCTGCTCAAAGGGTGTCATGACATTCTCGAATCAATGTTCGTTTTAGATCATCAACTCTGGGGACGTATACCCATCTTCTTTTGGTCATCAGCAAACCATCTTCTTGCCAAAACTGTCGAGTTTTACCACTCTCGACCAATTTTAGCAGTTGTTGGGCTACTGGGTCCCTGGTGAGGGCCTTCCTGATCTTCCTTGCGATATTGATGGCAACTCGACTGTCTGCCCTAACAATAGCATTCATGGCCATCATCTCTACCTGATCTAATTTGGCCCTCCTGTTGAGGGCGTCCGCTACGCTGTTTGGTTGAGCCTGCCCTGTACTCGATCATAAAGTTGAACTCTGCCAAAAGTTCCTGTCATCTAGCCTATTTTGAGGTGAGCTTCGATTGACTCAAGAAGTGGCTCACTGCAGTGTTGTCTGTCCGCACTACGAAGCTAGAACCAAGTAGGTAGTGCCTCCAAACTCTAGAACCAAGTAGGTAGTGCCTCCAAACTCTGAGACAATGGACTACCGCGAGCAACTCTTTCACATGAGTGGTGTAGCAACGTTCTGCCTCGTTGAGCTTCCTACTCTCGTATGCCACCGGTGCCTGCCACTCTTGTATCACTTGGACTTTAGCTGAGTCCATCCTTATCTGACCCTGTTCTATCACATGTCCCAAGAATTTAATCTTGGTCTGGGCAAAAGTGCATTTCGACAACTTCACATATAGCTCGTGCTCCCTCAGTCGGGTAAGCACCTTCCTTTAGTGCTTCAGATGCTCGTCCATACTGGAACTGTAGATCACAATATCATCAAGATACACCACTACAAAATCGTCAATGTAGTCCCACAAAACCTGATTCATCAAAGTGCAAAACGTGGCCGGGGTGGTGGTCAAGCCGAACGGCATGACCAGGAACTCATACGCACCGTATCTGGTGACACAAGTTGTCTTCGCCTTATCACCTTCGGCAATTCAAACCTGCCAATACCCAGACTTCAAGTCCAACTTGGTAAATACCCTTGCCCTACTGAGCTGATCAAAGCAATCGGCGACTAAAGGGATAGGATACTTGTTCCGAATGGTCACCTTGTTTAACGCCCTGTAGTCCACACACATCCGCAAGGAATCATCTTGTTTCTTCTAGAAGAGAATTGGTGCACAGTAAGGCGACTTCCCTGGAGTGATCAAACCCGCTTCTAACAACTCCGTCAATTGTTTTCTAAGTTCAGCAAGTTCTAGTTGTGACATCCCATAGGGAGCTCGAGCGGGTGGCTTTGTGCCCGGCACGAGCTCAATCTCATGATCAATTGCCCTCTGGGTGGCAATTTCTTCGGCAACTCATCAGGCGTTGTGTCTTCGAAGTCGTTTAATATCATCATTACTTGTTCGGGTAACGGTCCTGATAGTTCTTCGATTTCATCCCACCGTAACATGGCAAGATAGGTGTCTCGTCCCGTTTCAATCCCTTCTTTAACTGGAGGGCTGAGATAGAACGCTCTCTAGCCCTAGGAGATATGGTCGGGATGACACAAGGTTTGTTCCCGAGCATGACCAAAGAGTTGGTGCATGGCATCACTGTAGTCTTCGTGTTGTGCAAAAACTCCTACCCAAGGATCAGCTTAAAGTCGTCCATGGTGACCACCGAGAAGTTGGTCCTTCCTTCGTATGGGCAACTTTTATCAATACAGATTTGGTTATCCCAGCTACTGGCTGAGCGGCAGAGTTGATAGCCTTTACCTGTCCGCATCCTTTTTCCAGAGTTAGACCCAATCTTTCCACTTCGGTACTAGATATGTAGTTGTGTGTAGCTCTTGTGTCCACCATGGCCTTCCCGTTAACCTTTATATCCACATACATCAAGCCTTTCCCTGGTACATCCCTTTTCTCTTCGGCGGCATGTCTTTAGGCTTTTCCCTACTCAAGTTCTCATCGGGGTTCCCAACTTGCGTTGTCACAACATTACACCACTGAGGAAAGGCCCCAACAGCGTCTTCCTCTTCATAGTCTTGTGTGTCTGGTCGTTCATCTGTTGCTGGTTGCCCCAATTGAGAGCTAGATTGTTCCCATGTTGCACCTGCCCAATGTTGTCAAAGAAGGCATTCATCATCTGTCTCTGTGGACAGTTAGCGATCACGTGCGGCCCTTGGCACAAGAAGCAACCCCTGAAAGGAGGTTTCTTCACTTCTCCGCTGGTGCTAGCATCAGACTCAGCTTTGAACCCGACTCCACTCTTCTGTTGGGTGGAAGAATTTGACGCCCAATTGCTCTTACCGCCCCAACTTTGGTTTGGTGATCCCTTGGCTTCTTGCCACCATTCGTCCTGCTTGGATTCACTCTTTGAGGGGGTCTCTGTGGCTCGGCGTTGTAATCTGAAAGGCTCTCGGCAGCAATGATGGCTTCATTAAGGTTATTCACCCGACGTCTATTAAGCTCGGTACGAGCTCATGGTTTTAACCCTTCCATGAAGAAGAAGAGTCTGTCGACTGCGGACATGTCGGTGATGTCCACATCAAGGCTGAAAATGCCTAGCAATACTCCCTGATTGATCCCGTGTGCTTGCATTCTAACAATGCTTTCCTCGCGTTGAATGCGGTGTTCTCTGGAAAAAAACTGACTCTTTAACTCACGTTTAGTATCTCCCATGTGTTTATTACGCAAGACCCATCTTCGATCTCTGCGTACTTCTTCCGCCACCATAACTTAGCATCCCCAACCAAGTACATGGTAGCCATCGAGACCTTTGTCTCTTCCGAATCTACGTTGATGGCTCGAAAGTATTGTTCTACATCGAAAAGGAAGTTTTCTAATTCCTTGGCATCACGGGTTCCTTTGTAACTCTTGGGCTCTGGCACTCGGGGCCTCGATGAGTGCTCCATACCCCCTGCGAGTGTATTAACCACTGCACGGCTAACATGCTTCACTTGATCCTGAAGCTCTTGAAATTTAGACTCCCAGTCTATACCTTCAGCATGCCGTGCATTATGTTCCACTCGATCCTGAAGCTCTTGAAACTTGGACTCCCACTCTATGCTCTCAGCATGACGTGCATTATCAGTGGCTTCGAGATTTACCTCCAACGCGTCAAGGCGAAGGGCAAATTGCTTCAAGATGCCTGGAGCATCATGGTCACTCTTGAACATGTCCCGCATCTGTGCTTCCAAAGCATCAATCCTCTCTTTTGAGTTGGCCATAATTTTTCTCAACAAACTATCCCACAGTATTTTCTTGGCTAAAGCCACGGTCCCTTGGGCAACCGCGGCTCTAATACCACCTGACACACGGTGGTCCTTGATGGCACAAAGGAACCCTTGTGTGGCACTCGTCTTGTTGCTTGCAAGAGAGTCCGCCAACAAATCCCAACAGATTATAACAAACAGTGCATCAACATTGTATAAAACAGTGCACAAAGAGTAGATTTCAACACAAGGGCAAAACGGTCCCAAATATTCTCATTACTTCAATGGCATCATTACAATTTACAAAGGCTTTGTTTGCATCCACAGTGTGCAATCTAGCTAGACAGGCAAGTTAAGACAAAGCAAGGGACTCTCGGGTAAGGGTGTCTGGCGCAAGGCTACATGACCTCCCTTATAGTACCATAAGGAGGAAAATCCTAAGTGACAGTAGTAGATGTTACAATGTGTGAGGAGTCATAGTGCCCCTTTTTTGAGAAATACAACTCGGAATGACTTGAAATTTTACAAGGAAACTTAAATATATACAAGGGTGATCTCCACCAAAATTGAATAAAAACGCACGCCTAGATCTTCAAATCTTCACGTTTGGCTTACGGCGTGCACAGGCACTGCAGTCGGGCGCGCGGGCGCTGTGCCTGAAGGGCGCATGGGCGCGAGGCTTGATGAGCTTGCGAGTGTTATGTTGGAAGGGCTCATGGGCGCTGTGCTAGGTGGGCGTGGGCGTAGGTACGCTGTGCTGGATGGGCACAGGGGCGCTGTGCTAGGCGGGCGTAGGGGCGCAGTGCTTGTCACGCTTGGTGTCAAGGGGCAGCCCGTGGCACCCTGCCATGTCCCTGCTGCAGCCAAGCAGCACCCAAATTTCAGAAAATTAATTTGAAACTAAATAAATTTTGACACGCACCCAATGTGCAGTGCACACCCAGCCGCAATGCTGGTACTTCGGCCAAATGAACCATCCGTGCTTCATAGCTTTCCTGAAGAGCTCAAGTGGTAAGATTTTGAATCTTGCTAGACTTACTATGGCCTTTTCCCAGGCCTTATTTTGAATTTGATTAGTCTGCATCACTGCTATATAAGATTGTGTATTGATAGTTTCGTGAAAATCTGTTTTGGTGTCAAAAAGACGGAAGGCACTTCTACCTATTAGGTTGTTTCCTTATTGAT
This sequence comes from Escallonia herrerae, assembly GCA_033070095.1. Taxonomy (NCBI): domain Eukaryota; kingdom Viridiplantae; phylum Streptophyta; class Magnoliopsida; order Escalloniales; family Escalloniaceae; genus Escallonia; species Escallonia herrerae. Next base: position 372,576 of record JAVXUP010000332.1, on the reverse strand, counting down.
TGAGTGTATACGTACTAATTTCAGTCAACCCCTTGACATACTCTAACTTGGACACCTTAATTGGGCTCCTCCTTAATCAATAACATCATATATTTTGAGTCCACTGTCCAAAGTTTTAAGGTCTGCACATGAGTTATGAAGTCTGTAGTCTATTACTCCTGAGATCATAGTATTTTCGCAATTTTCCCCGTTGTTAACATATCCCATGCATGAACTTTTTTCAGTCAACAAAGCACACAACGACAACAAGAACAACAACATATAGACCAGAATAATGCTGCCATGGACTTGATCAACAGTGTCACAGGTTCTGATGAGGAGGGTCGGTCTCGGCAACGAATTCTTACATTTGCTGCGAGGAGGTAGCCATCCTTTTGCTGACTCTTCATTATCAAATACACTGACAATTGAAACATATACTATCCTTTATAATTTTGATTTACCTACGTTCAATATTCGGAATTTATTTCGAATCACAGTGTATTAAACAGTTTGTGTGTTCCCTTCCCAAGCAAATTCTGTTGAGCTCCATCTATAAGATGGGATATCTTTCTTCACTTTTGAGTTTTTCCCTTTTCAACTGGCTGTTCAGGTTGGTGGAGGCTCACAACTGGTCGTGCTTTCCTCCAATCATAACATGTGATTTTGCTTAAATCTATGTATCAATTTGTTTAGGCTTGCAAAAAGAGTACTTTTTAGTTCTATATCATCTCAAATATCAAAGTTACTGGACTCCCGATGTCTTTAGTATCCAGCACACTGGATATGGAGCTGCAGTTTAATGCAGCTCTCTATTCCAGGTGTAGTAGCATATGTTGGTTATCTTTGGAATGACGTTTGGGCTTTTTTGTACCTCAATTTCTGTCATTTTTCTTCTCTTTATTGTAATTTTGAAATTGATATGACTCTCCGTTCCTTCCAAGACAGAATTTTGAAATTTCAAAGAATTGTTGTTCTTGACGTCAAAATTGTGAAATTTTATGAGCACACATGGATGTTAATGTGCAGGTATGCGAATGCAATAGAAGCAAATCCAGAAGACTATGATGCACTGTACAATTGGGCACTGGTTCTTCAAGTCAGTTCTTTTGCATTTCAATTTTGACTTGTGGTCCTTTATTTCATCATTATCTATGAAGCACGGGTGCGCCAATCAGAGTGAAGCACCGGCATCGGGTGCGCGTCGGGTGCGTGTCGGGTGCGTATCTGATATTATTCATTCATTTATTTTCCTAAATACCGGGTGCGGATCGGGTGCGGATGAGATCTCAGATCTGAGAGGGGAGTGACCGAGAAAGAGAGAGAGAGCAGCGGCGAGAAGAGCCACGAGCGTGACCACCCCGGCGACCACCAGAGACTCCAACAACGACCGGTGACTCCGAAGATGACGACGGCGACTCCAAAGACGACAACCACGACTCCGGCGACGACTCGCTACCCTGGCAACGACCCATCGCGTATTAGGGTTTTTAGACAGAGAGGTGACCGGTGAGAAAGAGAGGAGAAGAAGAAGAATAAGAAAAACAAGAAGAAGAAGGAGGAGGGGGAAGAAGGAGAAGTCACCGTGACCTTACCTGGGCTGTGACTCGGCAGCGAGAATCCTTTTGACAGCCGGACCAAAAATTGCTGTATAGTTTAAATATATTAACTGATTATTAGAATTAGCTTTTGTACTTTAAGAAAATACAGTTATACACGTACACACCAGTGTATTCAGCAATTCAATTTGAAAATTTACGAAAGAGCCCATTAAACTTAAGTTACCTATCAAACTTGATAAAAATATTTCTTTTACATATAAATACATATACATATATATATATATATATGTATATATTATAATATACGCCGTATCCCCGCTGCACCCGTATCCTAATATTTTTAAAATTGACGTATCCGCGTATCCGCACCCGCACCCGTGTCCATGCTTCCTAGATCATTATAATGCTTAGTTGGCTTTTCCTGGTCTTTTTGGGGCCTTTCCAATAAAGTAGATTAGTAACGAAATAAACAATTTCTAGAATGTGATTCATTCCTCAGAGCTGTTTGCTTAAGAATGACAACTAAACTTCTGATAGTACAATAAGATTGACGGTGATAATCACAATAATAACTATTAACTACTCTGTTATTAGTTAGTACTTAGTACTATTATACAGTTGTCGGTAGTAGGTAAGGATTTCCTTCCTTTTTTCAATAGTAGTTTTCTTTTCCTAAAAGAATCAGTAGTTCTAGTTCTGATAATACGCTATCGCACTTCAACATAAAGTGCTATTAATTTGTTATAATTTGATTTTGCATGCAGGAAAGTGCAGATAATGTTAGTCCAGATTCTAGTTCACCTTCTAAAGATGCTTTGCTAGAAGAGGCCTGCAAAAAGTACGATGAGGCCACCCGTCTTTGCCCAACACTTCATGATGTATGTTATGAGATTCATAGTATGCGTGTTGTCAAACAAAAATCTTAACATAGTGAGAGTTTATACAAAGCATGTTAACAGCTTAGTTCACTTATTTTCAATGTCAATTGAGTGAGAAGGAAGAGACTGTGATCCATATGGATAGATGCTATGTGTGGTGTGCAATCTTTCAGCACTTTTAATCTTGGACAGAGAGAAAAAGTGGTGTTGTTAAATCAAGACACCTCTGATATGCAAGCTCAAAATAGCACTTACAAACGCATAGCTTTTATAGCTTGCTTGCTTAAAATGAGATTTTCAGTGGAAAAAGCTATCATAAATGAGTGTCTATCATGTTTCATGAATATTTTTTCATCACTCTGTCATGTATTTTCAAATTTCAGGCTTATTACAACTGGGCTATAGCAATCTCTGACCGGGCAAAAATGCGTGGTCGTACAAAGGAAGCTGAAGAATTATGGAAGCAGGTCTGCCTTTTTGAACTCCCGTCATGCTTTGTTCTTTATGTTCTTAATGTCCAAATTATCGTTCTTTCCCTTGTAAAACTGTTTACGAAAATATTGCATTTTCGATTAAGTAAAGTTCACTACAATCTTAGACTTGTGGTCCTTCATATACTGAAAGTGATTAGAGAATATTTTCTGGACACAAAGGGACAAAGTAAAATATTCTCCTATGTATGGTAAGAATCACCTGGAAGTTACATGGTAAACAATAAGCATAACGAAGAGGCACATGTAATAATCCCTAAAGATGATGGCTCATTATGTATAAACCTTTTTTCGGGTATCGGTAGTCTTATAGAGTTATTGACAGTCCCTCCAACACTCCTTGAGCTCCCTAAAAGGTTACCTAGTTTTAAGGGTTTTTATGTAGAAGATTGAACTTCCAAGAATAACATCTTAATCCTTGAACTCTCTGCGTCATTAGAAATACATATCCTGCCATATGGAACTTTACCGATGCCAATCAGATTATAAAGCACAATATGCTGGGATCCCTCTACTGCAGTTTTCCTGCAATGTTGTTTGATATGAGAAACAAGTGCCACACAGAAGAACAAGTACGTGGATAGCGAAAGATGGTCCAACTGATTGGTATTCGTGTCTTCTGCTGTAGCCACTTCTTCAAAACAGAACAAAGAGAAACTCAAACATAACATTAGCCTTTTGGTCCTGTACATGTCAAGTTCTAACTTGACGCTGAATATGTATTTCGGAGTTTAGAACTTGGAACCTGTAGTTGAATAGTAACAACATATAATGGCATAGCCTTATTTACAGTGAAGACATTCACCATTTATGATTTTAAAATTTGAATAGCTAATGACACTTGATCAGCCTTATTCTTCTGCTGCGGCTGTTCTAGCATTTTAAAGAGTGATATCCTCTTGAACTCGAATAGGCACATACTTTGTCAAATTGAAAGGGTGAAATATTTGTTCTCTCTTTAATTTGCAGGCAACAAAAAATTATGAAAAAGCCGTCCAACTAAATTGGAACACTCCACAGGTAACTTCTTAAGAAACTTTTGAGTGAGTAATATTTCTGAGTGAGCCTAATATTTTAATTGACATGTTTTCTTTTCTTACTTCTGATAGCATCTTTTTGAAAATCATTTAATCATTTTCTATAACTGATTCCCTTGAGTGGTGATTTTTCTTGTCCTTGTTACCTTTGGGATTTCAGGCACTCAACAACTGGGGACTTGCTCTGCAGGTACTTCTGTTTATTAAAATTATGCCTGCTAATCTTTCTGGGTTTATCTTTTGTTGTAAGAGCAATTCAGGAAAGCTTTTAGTTTGCATTTCATAAAGTACTTTTAAGTGGTGCGGGAAACTTAGCTGATGTTATCATGAACCCACTTTCCAGGAACTAAGTGCAATTGTTCCTGCACGAGAAAAGCAGACCATTGTAAAGACTGCAATCAGTAAGGTACTAATGTTAGTTTGAGCCATCATGCTGAAACAAAGTTGTATGGTAAATTTAGCCTACTCCTCATGAACAATATATATTTTCTGTTTTCCTTATACCTTTCGCCTGTATCCTGATGCAGTTCCGTGCCGCAATACAATTGCAGTTTGATTTCCATAGGGCAATTTACAACCTTGGCACTGTTCTGGTTAGTTACTGCTTCTTGCACCTTCCATTTTTTCTTGCGTAACATGATTACGTATTTATTGGAGAGATTGACTTATTGGACTGATCTTATTTTACTTCTCATCTGTGCAGTATGGATTAGCAGAGGACACTTCAAGAACTGGAGGAACAGTTAACGGGAATGAGGTTTCTCCTGATGAGTTATACAGCCAATCTGCAATATACATTGCTGCTGCTCATGCATTAAAACCAAATTATTCTGTAAGTTCATGCTGTCGTTTCCTCATCACTTACTTAGAATCTTCTCTTTCTCCGCTGCTTTTGCGGAATACTGGATGGATCTTTGATTAAAGATCATTCCATCTCTCTTGTGCTTGCTTTAAGTTGTTTACTCTTGCCACTTAGTACACATTTGTCATTGGCTTGCAGGTGACCCAGTTGAGTCTAGTCAGATTATTCTTGCTCTCTCATTATGTGGGTGCGTGTGTGCGCGCTTGTGATTATCTGTGTGTGTGTGTGTGCTTGCACAGGCATGCATCAGTTTGAATGGGAAACTAGCAACAGCATGAGTATTTTTAAAAATCTCTAGTGAACCTTATTAAATTATTTGCTTGTTTCTTTTTAATTGTTCTTAGAATTCAGCAGTATAATTTAGGATTTCATCTTTAGCTGACGTTTTGTTGTTCACAGGTTTACACCAGTGCCTTAAAGCTCGTACGCTCCATGGTCAGTACTCATTTTGCTCAAGACTATCTTGTCTTCTCAACCTTTATTAATACACTGACTATGAGATCCCATGATTCAGGGATATGCATGTAGTTTCAGCATATAAAAGGAAAATAGAACAAGAGTAGTGATAGAATACAAGAGTCAGTGTGTAAAACATCTACCCCTGTTACATTTCTGTTTCTTGAGCAAGTAATGTTTGCTGTTTGCTGTTTGCTGTTTGCATGCGCTTTCTTTTGTTTTTCATTAAGTTCGATCAAAATGGATGCACAATTTAGTTCACCTTACAAGAATTTGTCCACTTGAGTGAGTTTGCAAGTGTGTCTGATGTGTCTAGTTGGGAAGTTAATATTATATTCCTGACCAAACTTATCTATTTGCAGCTACCATTACCCTATCTAAAGGTCGGATATTTGACCGCGCCACCTGCGGGAAATTCTATTGTGCCTCACAGTGAGTGGAGACGCTCCCAATTTGTTTTGAATCACGAAGGCCTTCAACAGGTAAACAAGTCAAAACTTATATTTTACCAATTCCATAGATCTGCGCTTGCGTCTCTGCTGGGATCTTTCATTTGATTGTGTCGACCCCCTTTTGTAGAGAGGAATGCATATATGAACTGTAAATTTGCTCTCATAAATCATTTTCCAGTTCATTTATTGGCAATTGAACAAAGGAAACGAGGTTCCCTCAGCACTTTATTACTAATATACTGCACTTTTGTTGCTAGAGGTTATAAACTTGTCTGATAATAGGCATAATGGTTTTACAAAAGTCATGTGGAGTTGGAATGTCATTTCACACGATACTCACATTGTTTTCAACTATTAGAGAGACATTCTGACACCATAATATATAACCTTGAAACCTGACTGTCACACAGAACCAGTATGACATAGTTTCACAAATCACAAGTATAGGATAACTTGAGTTCGTTTTTCGTGTGTGATTGTTGTATATTCTTGATCAAATATGCGTTTTTAAAAAGTTTTCTAAGTTGAATTTGAACCTTATGTAAACTTGTGATGATAATGATTAGCTGGTTGCTCACTTAGGGCAGATAAATGGTAATGATGCCATTAAAAGGGTAAGAAGGATATACTGAACGCTGTTCTAAAGCTCATTCATCTAATGCAGATTCATAATGTCGAGCAAAGACGCATGTCACGTAACCTTTCCAATTCAGGAGATGCGGTGAAGCTCAATAGATCAATGATCAAAGTCAATGTTCCAGATATCGTCTCCTTATCAGCATGTGCTGATCTGACTCTACCACCTGGGGCTGGCCTCTGCATTGATACAATTCATGGACCAGTTTTCTTGGTAAAAGTCCTCTTCACTTTTCCACTGATTTTTCATCCTCTCTACCAAGGGCGATCTATTAGGCAATGTTTCATGGTTTAGCATCTTTACATTTTATGTTCTTCGAGTCTGAGTAACATAGTATATTAGTACGCAAGTTTCAGTGTGATTAGCACCTAAAACTTATAGCTTAGATGATTTCGTGGCTTGCTGTTATGGGTTTTCATTTCCATGTACTGATCTGATTCTATTACAATCTTCAACTAACGTGTGAGCTCTTATCTATATACCATGTATAATCATAAAATTCAATTATCGTTCACCTCAGGTTGCTGATTCGTGGGACTCTTTGGATGGATGGCTCGACGCAATCCGTTTAGTTTACACAATCTTTGCACGGGGCAAGATCGAGGTTCTCGCAGGCATAATAACTGGATAACTTTCTCCCTTGTAACTTATGTATCACCAATAGCATTTTTTTTACGGTAATTACTTTTACGGACATTAACAGTTGGCTTCTTGTAAGACTCGTGTATATTGTTCAAGTCATTTTTTAGAAGAAAGGTACAGTATTTTTTTTTCCTGGGTCCATCTCCCTTCCATATAATTGTTGTTTTCTTCTTCGGAGTCGTCTCCTGCACATCATCAGAACTGTCATTTTCTTCTCTCACTGATCGGAGAGAATCTGATGGATAGAAATGTACTCGTAGTGCTTTTCTCCAATGACGGATTGATTTGATCGGAAGAGTTCCCTGCATTTTGAAAGGATCCCTTTTTTTTTTTTGGGGTAGAATAGGAGAATTGCATTGATAATTTTAAAAGGATTAATTATACCTATGTCCCTGAGGTTAGGTTATGGGGTAGTTATAGTCAAGGACACAAAGTTTTAAAATGTAACATTCGTGACCAAAAACTTTAATTTTATAACACTTGTGTCTATCTGTTAAGGTTTCGTCTAAAAAGTATATTTTTTTAATGATGTCGTTACGTATTTTCAAAATGGCAATACTGCTCTTTGCAGCATATACTGAATAATTTTTAAATGTTCAAATTAGAGTTTTTATAAGAACCCTAATTTTCAAATTAGTTTTTCAGAACCCTAATTTGAAAATTAGGGTTTTGAAAATTTGATTAGTTCAATATCCTGCAGGCGTCGCCTCCATTGCCGGGGACGTCGCCCTTCACCCTACATCTCCTCTTCCCCCCACCTTGCCCCCTATAGCAGCCCCCTCCCTTGCCCTACCCCGGCAACTCCATCACCCCACGCCGCCGACAGCATACTCGTCAAGGGAAGTAGGATGCTAGCGAATTGAACGAGAGGCATTCCTCATTCGGGGATCACGCCCATGCCCGTGGCACTAACTGCTACTACAGATGCCCCATTCTTAGAGTGACAAACACAGTGGCACAGTCAAAAGTGGAGGAGATAACGGGCAAAGGAAATTCATGAGATTTCGGTTGCCTTTCTTGCCATGCCTGGCCGGAGCCGGGATTTTCCATCATTTTCGAAGCATCAGTTTTGGCCATTCCACCTCTGTTTCTCTGTCAGATTGTGCTGCTCTCGTCTCCATTTCACCGGCGACAGGCCGTACCCTCCCCCACCTTACCTGCAGTCCCCTTCCCCGCCGGCAGTCCCCTTCTCTTCTCTACCAAACAAAGCAATTACACAATTTCACAGAGAATCTTGAGATTCACCTGCCAAGTTTGAGCTGATTTTTTTGCCTCTTATGGGTAGATTTGGAATTGAATCAGAAATTACGTAAGTTTATGAAGAACAAAAAAAGAAAGAGAGAGAAAGAAAGAATGGGAAATGAAGTAATGACATTTAAAAGAAATTAACCTTTTAAGTCAAGGGCATTAAAGTCATTTTCCTAAAATCGTTAGGGTTTTGAAGATTCTGTTTGGTCAACGGACATCATAAGTATAATTTGTCTAAACTATTGTCCTTACCTGTAATTACTCACAAACCTCAGGGATATAGGTGTAATTAACCCATTTCAAAAGGTTACACAAACGCTCTGTTATAGAGCTTACAGATATGATAGGTCACGACATTCCCGTGACTTGGAATATATGATCATATACACATTACAATTGAATTTGAAGCGTGGTCCTTGCACTCGGAAAGGCGTTACACGGGTTCATCCAATGGCGTAGAAGCAGTGTAATGCTTTCTTACTATAAATCACAGTATTTGATAATTGATGTTTAAACATCAACTAGTGAAACTTCTGTTACATATGACGAGGTTCCTCTAAGAAGCCAAAAACTTCATACAGATGGGGGGCTTTACCTTTGCCAAAGCAAGGATTGATGCGGGAAGGATCCATAAGCCTTCGCCACAGATTAGACCAGAAGCAACCGCAGGAACCATAAGCTCAGCCTTCGTACTGTTCACTTTGTGCCAAACAAACACCACCAGAGTTCCCACACACATATCGATAGTGAAGTAGCCGCCGACTAGAAACGGCACTGCCATGGCCATCGGTAGCGGCATCCACTGCCCTATCTTAGGTGGTAAAAGATCTTTCACCAGGTTAATCCCGGCAGCAAAAGCAAAGAAGCCATAGCAGAGCTGTAAGCAGTGCTGTGGCAAAGCCGAGAAGCCTTGAACACCTAGAATCGCCATGTTTCTGTAGATTACAGCATAAGGAGCCTTGAACTCCCCGCTTGGGCTGCCCACATCAAATGCCTTGTAGAATAGAAGGAAACAGAGAGGGGATACAACACAGCCTATGGCTGTACCGATTGCCTGGCTTATCAGCATTGTCCGAGGGGATGTGAGAGTGAGATGCCCAGTTTTCAAATCTTGCATCAGAATGCAAGAAACAGAAACAACCGACTTGATTAGACCGCACCCGACCATTCCTGCCACCACCCCATGTTCTTTTCCGGCCAATGTAGCTAGCACGAAAAGGCCCACCTTACCGTAATTGTATGCCATGTTAAAATCAGTCAGACCAGCTCCATAAGCATTGCAGAAGGCTAACGACGGAGCGAAAATGTAGGCCACGACAACATAGTACCATTTAAGTTCAGGGAATAGAAAAGGAATCGTAATTGTAGTAATAACGGCGAAGATGATGTATCCAGCAGCCCCTATCCACATAGGAATGCTCTCTCTAATGAACACTTCATTTTTCTTTAGATCACCTAGGGCCTGGTTCTGGTCTGCCACAGCTATAGCAGAAGAGAAGTCAGAATCTGAACAACTGAATGAGGTTTCAAATTTCCGTCAGTGCAATGTAGTCCCATTTTACCTGAGTTAAGGTTCCTCTGTTTCCATCTGCCATGAATGCTTACCGATGTGAAGTACAGTATCTTAATGAAGTTGTACAGCCCGTCCCCCAGAATCAGGGCGATGGAGATAAAGACCTGCCAAATAATCTTATAGTCAACATGAAGTGGACAGTCCGCAATATGTTGGATGTAAAGGATTTGGGATTCACCTTGTAACCATTTATGCTCTTCATACTGTGCTCGTCCATATTCGCAGGAAACCAATCTCCTTTACGGTTATCGATGAGCGGCCACATCAGACCCCAAGAGAGCACAGCCCCAAAGAGCAAAGACAAGTTCACAATGTGAGGGCAGATCATTCCCGTTCCCACGTAAGTCAAGCTAAAGTCAAAGTAGAATCTACACAAAAATCCAAATCAGCTTGAAGCGGTCACTCAGACATTCCCAATATTGCTAGGCTCGTAAATCAGGAAATTGCATGCGTCCATTCTGAAGCAGATCATCTGCAGTCCTCAGAGGAAAAGCCATTGGCATTCATTTGTTACTAAGAAGGTATACTCCATTAATAGCAAAATTCAGCAATGCTGTTGCCTCCGAACTGCAGAGGAGCTCACAGACACATGCATATGGAGCAAGACATACGTTTGCTTCCAAGCTTGCAACCCAAAAGTGGGGAACTGTGCGAAGCCACATCCTTCTGTCCCAGTGTAGAACCATTGGAAAAACCCCCACAAGAAACTCAATGAGAAGAACCTCATAAACCCGGAAACTTGTTTCCTGCAAGTAACATGAAGGATCGAAAAGCGCGTCAAGGTCTGCAGCATTGACATATGCAGGGAATTCATAAGAGAGGTCAAGTGAAAGTTTCAGTAACTACTTGGCCATCTCGTCTCCACGGGCATGAAACCCATTGATAAGAACAGCAGTCGCCATGCCACTTGGAAAGGTCAATTTGTAGTCGATAATCAGTATCTGTGGACCAATTACAACTCCATATGACCTCTATTAAATTAGCATGCATTGGTATTGCTCCACTAAATTAGCATGCATTAGTATATTAAATACGGATAACATCGCTAAACTCTCTTGAGTTGGGAGTAAAGTACAGTCAAAACACGGTATTTTACAAAATGAACATCCATATTCAATAATGAACATTTTGTATTAGATTCCCATAACATTAGATTCCCCAGCGGTCAAAGGACACAAAACCAACTGCAACTCATGGTGGTATGATTGGAAAATGGCGAAGAAGGCAGCCTGGTTGTGGCGGTGATTGGTGGCGATCCTGGCAAAGCGGTATTTACGGTGGTGTAGGAGTGTGTATGGCGGATCGGAGCAAATTTTTTGGTGGCGGCGAGGGCTCACTCCGCCGTGGAGACTTAACAGTGTTGAAGAATATCTCGTCTGGGACACAAGGAATGCTAAATTCGTAAATAAGACTTACTTAAATTAGCAAGTTAATATGAATGCAACTTGATAACCTAAATCAGCAAGTCTATGTAAATGCAACTTGTCAACTTGAATAAACAACAAAATATAGAAGATAAGATAAAACCATGACCAAGAGGCAAGAACAACTACTTAAAGTTCCTGGGAGTACCAAGAACTACTACCTAAATCAACATCAATCTTAAACGAAATCAAAGAGTTAGGGTTGCATTTTTTTTTCAAACAACCAGTGCATTTAGACTGCAGAATGAAAGGTAACCAAAGGCGTCTTTCAACTGTGTTCGGAATCCAAACATGCTTCTGGAATTCTTCAAACACAATCGTGACCAGGATATAATTAATTAATCGATTAAGAAGATTGGAAAAGATTAGAGGGTACCTTTCGGAGAGGAATCAGTACAAAAAGACCAACAAAACAAGCTAAGAAAAGGTAGGTAGTCATCCAACCAAATCCCGGTTCTTTGTAACTCCCCGGAGAGTTCCCTTCAGTGTCAACCCCTGTCAGCTCATATGTCTTCTTGTTCAGTCCCAAAAGATAAGAACCAAATCCACCTGAAAAACGATTCCCATGAAAAGAAAAGGCCTAGATTTCAAAGCAAAATCTGTTTTACCAGACTGAATAACAAAAACTGGTTTTGTGAGCTCCAAACCTGCAACAGCAATGCTATAGGATGCAACAGAACATGTTTGAATCATAGTATTCTCGTGACGCGTGAACGGGACCGACGCGATTCCCGCCTTTCTGAGCATATTTGTCCAAGTGCGCATGAACACAAATGCTAGAAGCGCGGCGGAGACGTTGAGGCTTGGAGTGAGTCCTGTTGTGAGGTTTAGCTTCATGGCTATAACACTGAATATGCTCCCAATCAACATGCTTGCAATGACGCCCCTCAACGTGATCTGCTTTGTCCAAGGTTGGAGTCTCTTCGAAACCTCGGATTCATCCTTCATTTCCTCAATCTCTTGGTTCTCCATCTCTCCCTTGGTCATGGCTTCTGTAGAAATGTAAGTCTCCATCATGGATATGCTCACTGTAATATAAAGAATGAATGAGTTTAGTAAAAGTTCTGTACAACTTCTCACTTACCTTGCTTTGATTCAGGCACTAAATTGTTGCTTAAAGTTGAACAAAGTGCTGCCAAACGTTTTCAACTCTTGAGTTAGTAGTTTATTGCAGGTTGCCAGATTTTCCAAAGGAAAGTAACCAATACAAAAGGCTGCATATGGGTTATGTCTCTTTTTCGATCTACTCCTAAGTCTCAAGAATGACTGACATATCTCATTAATCTACGTAGTTCTCCACCAATCAAACCCAGGCTACATATACTTTGTCTGATGCATCATACTGTGTAGATAAGGTACTTGGACTAGCAGCAAAATAATCGTTGAACCGCAACTAAAATACGAGCATAAGCAAGAAGATGGGAGTTGAATACTATATACCTCTGTCAGTCATTTCTCCCATATCAGTCGATTGCGCCTTGCCTGGCTTAGCCTGGACCGTTCAATCATGGGTGGTGGATGGTCCATAAGCCAAAAGAAAGTGGGAGACAAAAATGTATACGTTGTTTCGATCCCTTCTAAAACAGTGTGTCTAATGGTTCAGTATCATCGAATATTTTTTTAAGAATAATGAATGACAATTTATTTAATCAAAATGACGCTAAACTATATTATATTGCTCTGGCATAGCGGCGTATTAGGCCGAAAGGTAATCATGTCAACTAAGATATGAGTTGTGTGTCATCACTGTCAATTTAAAGCCGAGTGAACTGAAATTGGCTGGATATGAAGACCTTATCATTGACCTCTCATTTTTCCTCCTACTCTAGGAGGTGGTATGGATAATGTTTGAGTAGACCAAATTACTTCACTCAAAGTTGAACCATGCGTGTGTGGTTTAAAATGTTAGCTTAAGCTGTATTTTCTGGGTTTGGAAGAGTCTATTGCTGTTAGAAGATGCAAGTGATGAATAAGGAAAGCACACTGATTGATGCTTTGATGGGATTGGTCAAAATGGTAAAGAGATTCCTTTTGTTGGCTCTCATGGAAGATTTTGTTCTTGTTCACAGAAGTCTCTGCATTACAAAGACGTGCGCTACCCTGAGGTTGAATTAGGATGAGTGCATTTGGAGAAGAAGTGGGATCTCATTTCTCTTTAACTTTTCACTGTTCTTCTTTTAGGTTTTTCGAACTCGCGACATTTTTAGATTTATCTAAAAGAATAGCAGCATATTCATATTTATTGCGATAAGTATGTGACGTACATCAAATATCAGTAAACAGAATCCATTTTTTATTTCTTAAGCAATTGAATGTGACCTCAACAGGGTAACTATAATCCACCCCAAATTCCTGAAGATGAAAGTCAAGAAGTCATAATAGGAGGTTCCTCATTCACAAAAGTCAAGTTATGGGACGTATGGGATCTGCTTCCTGATGAAGTGCCTGAAATCCTGTCACACCTTTGGACGTACTGAACAAGTTGATACTGGAAGATACCCTAGTGCCAGCACCCAAAAAGAAGAGGATACCATACCGCCCAGAATTAAAAAGCCCAGTCCCAACCCACTTCGCATGCGCGAAGCTTACCATGTAGTAGCAGCTATCATTCAAAGAGCAAGGTTCTTCGTTTCAGAATTCCATCTTAAAGTGTGTTACCATACTTAAAATCAAGTCAAGTCTGAGATAATAGTGTTACATGTGGAGCCTGATTTTTGAAAGATACATTAGCAATGAGAAGTCTTCGTATGATTTCTTACCTATATTACATTGAAAATCCTTTCCTTAGGCAAAGCTTTTATTAGCTTCTTTTATCTTCATCCGCTCTTGTCCTTCCACCATCACTTCCCTGCTTCCTGTAAGCTGTTACACCTGTCTATCCTTTCATTCTTTCTCTGCATCCTTCCCTGTGTTCACAATGCAACCTCACAATCACCATGAAATTAATGATCTCATTGCTCAAACTAACCGCCTGAAGTGCAGTTTGGAACCCCTTAGCCTGGAATCTGACCCCGACGTACCCAATCCTTCTACCCCTTCCATTCTGGTGGGCAAAATCATCAATGACAAGCTTCTCAATCGAACAGGGGTAAAGAACACTATTCTTAAAGCATGGAATCCCCCATCTGGCCTCAAAATAAGGGAACAAGATGACCGTTTATTGTTTACCTTCAACAATTCGCAAGACCTGCAAAGAATCCTGGACAGACGACCTTGGTCAATTATGGGAACCCATCTCACTTTACAGCCATGGCCTCCTGACAAATCCTTACAGGAAGTTTTTCTAAACAAATCACCCTAATGGGTTAGAATTTACGGCCTTCCACCAAACAAGATGACAAGGAAAAATGCTGCTATTATTGGAGACAAAATTGGAAGTCTTCTAGAAATTGAAGAATCCATGCTTGGGAGAATTGGGGAAAAAGTCTTTATGAGACTCAAAATTGATATTGACATTGAAAAGGCCTTCCCAAAAGGTTTTGTTTTGAAAAGAGAAGGAGATAAAGACTCATGGATCCAATTTCGTTATGAGAAATTACCCAATTTCTGCTTTGGTTGTGGTCACCTGGGGCATGTGCAAAAATGGTGCTTCCGATCCAAAGACCCATCAGCTAGTTGGGAGATTGCAGGCGAACAATGACCTTATAATCCATCAATTCGTGCTGAGTATGAAGGTTTCTGGAATCATACTCCCATCTCTCAATTTCAGAATTGGAAGCCAAGAGCAATTGAACCCCCATCTAGCAGCACAAGAGAAATCTCGCCGCCGATGAAACAGAATCAGGAAAATAGTGCTTTTTCCAATCTTGATCCGCATCCCGAGACAATCTGTCGAGCTACTCGTACATGCAATTCTGATTCTCCTATGACAACAAGCTTCCTTCCTCCAACTACCATCCCATCAGCCACCCTATCCTCCTTGCCGTCTAAACCTCGCTTACCAGAACAACCTTTCCTAGTTCTCTCTCAAAACAAAGCTACCCTCCTGTCGGAGCCCATCGTTCTCTGGTTAGCACTAACCATCTCTCTTCCCTTGTTATGTCTTCACCTGTGAAGCCCATTTCTTGTGTTGACCAACCCATATGTTGTGAAGCCCAAAACCAAAGCCTTTGTCCCTGCCACCCTAATCTTAAAAGAAAATCCTCCTCAAGCCCAAACTCGACCCACAAGAAGTTAAGGCCCAACCTTGATCTCCCCTGTCCAAGCCCAATCCCAAATCTCTTACCTTCCCAGCCTATTCAAACTTTCTCCCACACCAAAATACCAAACCAATACAAAACCAACATCCCTAGAAAACACCTAACTCTCAAACAAAAAGCTCGTCTCCAGAACATTTGCACCACTTCGTCCATACCAAATGCTCTATCTTTTGATCCCATCCCTCAGCAGATGGAAGGAGGTTCCAACCTCCATCCACCTCCACCATGATAGTCATTTCGTTCAACTGTCGGGGTCTCGGTTCTTTGAAAATAGTTCGGGCCCTTCGCCGGCTTGTCCGGAGCTCCACCCCCGATATTCTCTTCCTCTCTGAAACCAAAATTTCTTCTTATTCCTTAATCTCCATCATCTCTTCTCTCGGCTTTCAGTACCACCAGTGTTTTGAGCCTGTTCTTTCAGCAGGTGGCCTTTGTCTAGCTTGGAACTAGGAGTTGATTTAGAAATAGTATCAGCTTCTGCTAATCTCATTAATGGATTAGTTTTCTCCGATCCCACAGATACACCATGGATGCTTACAGCGATCTATGGTCTTCCCTACCGTCACCAGAAACCGTTATTCTGGAATAACCTTTCAAAGATGATTAACTCTTTTGCAGGGCCCTGGTTAGGAATAGGTGACTTCAATGAGATTTTGGCTATTAGTGACAAAAGGGGTGGTAGACCCTATGCATCCCCTTCTCATGGAGGTTTTCCCTCGGTGATGCTTGAAAAAGGCCTTGTTGATCTCGGGTTCTCGGGCAACCCATTCACCTGGACGAACAAGCAGCCGCTTCAGGCTAATATTCGTGAGAGACTGGATAGAGGCCTTGGCAATCCACAGTGGTGCATCCTTTTTCCCAATGCTACCATCAAGCATCTTTCAGCCATCTTATCTGACCATAACCCGATTTCTTTTAACACTGCAGGTAGCAACCAGTCGGGACCTAAGCCTTTCAAATTCTCAGGGATCTCCTCCTTTCATACTTTGTCAAAAAATAAGGAACACTAGGAAGGCTTTAAACTTGTGGAACCGCACTCATTTCGGGCATATTCAGACCAAGATACAAGTGCTTTCTGAAGCCATTGATCAAACCCAGAAGGCTGACCCAACCATTAGAAATTTGGTCCAAGAGCATAATCTGCAAGTGGCTCTAAATGAGGAATTCCAAAGAGAATAAGCAATTTGGTGGGACAGATCACGTCACCAGAAGATTACAGAGGGAGACTGCAATACGCGGTTTTTCCACCTTACAACCATTATCCGAAGAAGACGCAATGCCTTGGACTACATCAAACACGAAGGCAACTGGATCACTGATATAAAGGAAATAGGCAAATGCTTTTCTAATTACTTCTCTCAGATGTATACCTCTGCTAATCCTGCCATCCCACCTGATCTCGACAACTTAATACTTCGTCGGTGTCAAAGGAGGACAATCGAATGTTATGTGCAATTCCATCTGGACAGGAGATAAGCGAAGTTATTAACCATATGGGATCCAACAAGGCACCGGGACCTGATGGAATGACGACATTGTTCTACAAATCATTCTGGAAAACCATCAAGAGAGATGTCGTAAATAGCGTCACATTCTTCTTCTCTTCCGGATACCTTCTTAAAGAGCAAAACCATACCCATATTGCTCTCATTCCTAAATCGAACAATCCTACTTCAGTTACTCAGTATCGGCCCATCAGCTTATGCAACCTCTCTTACAAAATCATCTCAAAAATCATGGCCTCAAGACTCCGATCAATCCTTCACACTTTCATATCCCCGCTTCAAGCAGCTTTTGTTCCCAATCACCTTATCAATGACAATAGCCTTTTGGTTCAGGAACTTTGGCACACGATGAAGGGAAAGAAAGGAAAAAATGGACTCATGGCTATCAAAATTGACATGGAAAAGGCCTACAATAAACTGGAATGGCCCTTCATCTTGTTTGTCATGAAAAACTTTGGCTTTGATGACAAGTGGATTGGCTGGATCGAGCAATGCATTAGCACCACTTCCCTCTCAACTCTTATCAATGGTGGGCCGAGTGATCTTATCAAGCCTTCACGGGGTATTCGTCAAGGCGATCCTATCTCGCCTTTCCTCTTTATATTGGGAGCCGAAGTCCTTACCTGCCTCATTCTTAGAGAAGAAAACCAAAAGAGTCTTCATGGCATAAAAGCAAGCAGAGGCAGCCCAACAGTGTCACATCTTCTCTTTGCTGATGATTTGCTAATTTTTTGCAGGGCAAACAATTCGGAAGCAGAAGCAACAATAACATGTCTTAACAAATTTGAGGAATGGTCAGGCCTAACAATAAATAGAAGCAAGTCCCGTATCTTCTTTAGCAAGAATGTCCAGTCGAATACCACCCGTGAAATCTGCAGCAAGTTACAAATTAGGACAGCTTCGCCCAAAGAAAAATACCTGGGGCTGCCGCTGTTCTCTCATCAAAACAAGAAGCATTTGTTCGCAACAATCGTGGAGAGAGTCAGCCGGAGACTTAGCGGGTGGAAAGCTAAATGCCTTTCTCAAGCGGGACATGGGACACTTATCAAGGCCGTGGCAATGGCGATTCCTACTTACACCATGTCCACTTTTGTTCTTCCTTCCAAAATCTGTGAAAATATTGATGGTGCGTTACGAAAATTTTGGTGGGGACACCAAGACCCCCAGAATCACGGATTCTGTCCAAAGGCATGGATTTCTCTCTGCTCCCCGAAAGCTCAAGGAGGAATGGGTTTTAAACTTATGAAGGATTTTAATAAAGCGCTATTTGCCAAGTTGGGTTGGACAATGTCTACCTTATCTCAAAAGCTTTGGGTGCAAATTATGGAGGCAAAGTACTTGAAAGGAATTCCATTTCTGGAGCACAGCCCGCCGAAATCGGCATCATGGTTATGGAAAGGAATATGCGCGTGCATACCCTTATGAAGAAAGGAGCTTGCTTTGTAGTGGGGAATGGAGAACAAATTGACTTTAGACATGATCCTTGGATTCCTACTTCTCAAGACTTCAAAGCCCATTGCACGACAGAGATATCCTCTGGTGATACCAAAGTGTCTTCCTTCCTAGACCCTCTCTCCCTTTCTTGGAACCTTACGAAATTGCAGAGCATCTTCACAGAAAATACCATCCGTGAAATCCTCAAGATAAGGATCTCACCCTCCAAACCCCAGGATTTCTTAGCCTGGACCCCCTCAAAAAGTGGTATTTTCTCGACGAAATCGGCCTATAACTGCGCTAACTCCAATAGGTTCCTTTCGGCAAGTGGTGGATCACAAACCTTCTGGAAAGCCTTGTGGTGAGCAAACCTGAGTGAGCGCCATAAGATTTTTTTTCTGGAAGATAGCTTGGAATATTCTGCCCATAAGAACCAAAATCCAAGCTTACTTTCCAACCATTGATATATGTTGCCCCCTATGAGAGTCGAACGAAGAATCATTGACGCACCTGTTCCTCCACTGCCCGCTTATGCGTTCAATCTGGATGATTTCTCCTGATGGGTTCAGACCTCCTACCTTGGCCCCTCAATCTCCGCACAGCCCAAGCCCTCCTCCCTGGCTAGAATTTATTCTCTCTCCCTCTTTGGCCTTTAACTCTGAAATTGATACCAAACGCAGGTATACTCTGTTTGCGGTAACTGCTATGGAACATGTGTGGATGAGCAGGAATCAAAAAGTTTTCAGGGGAAATGCTCCAAATGCTTCTGATATAGGTAAAAAGGTCATTTTGGCTTTCAATCGTCAGGTCGCGGCTCTCTTAACTCCCAAATCAAGCACCAATTCTTTAAGGGAATGGCAACCTCCTCCGAGCCAATGGTTTAAAGTTAACTTTGATGCTGCAATTCGTATAACTCAATCTTTCCAAGCGGCGATCATCTGGGATCAGAATGGCATGGCGGTTGCGGCAGAAACAAAAGTTGCAAATGAAAGAGAACCTGTGATTGCAGAAGCAATGGCTGCTTTGCTTGCCATAGAAATAGCCTCACGGATGAAGTGTACCCACGTTATTTTTTAAGGCGACACACAAACGGTGGTTGACTGGCTGAAGGATCATGACTCCACTCCACACTGGAGCTGTTTTGCAATTATTGAGGAAGCAAGGAAAAAGCTGGAATTGTTCATCTGTTGGGATTTTTGTAAAGTTAACAGAACCGCTAATAGTGCGGCTCATAACTTAGCGGCTTGGGCTGATGTCCACCAGTTTTCTGGCCATGTTCCTATTTCATCCATCCCCCCTCCTTTTGTTCATGGATGAAAAGGAACTGGTTTGTACGTTTGCTGATTTTTAATTTACACTTTGTGTTGACCAAAAAAAAAACATGAGAGAGAACCACACAACAGTGCACGAGTAAGGATTTTGCATTGTACACTATAATATTGCTAAACAGTGAATTAGAAAGTATTCATGTTTCATGGACGTAACCATATATTGGTGAGAGCCGTGATAAATCATTGTGTCGTGTGCATTTGTTTTTTACCTGTCTACAAGTAGCAATGCAAGAGGGTGTAGACTAGCACGACAAACACATTAAGTGTAATTGTCACGATGGCCACGGAAGACTTTAAATACGTTCATCTTTGATCGTTATTACTATATACTCTTACAAGGTGATGCCCTTTTGATCTAAGGAATGCCGATAAAACTTATGGGCGAGCAATTACCAACATCTTCTGATAACTTGTTCATCACGAGGTTGAGTGCCGGATGACCTCGTTTTAGAACTTGAGTTAGAGTCAGTCTCACCCAGCCACAGCTGAGCCGAGAGGTCTTCAATTCATGTCGTTGGGCAAAGAGAATTAATCTCTTAGGCCAATGATCTCTCTTACGCCTTGTCATCTGCAGAAAAGAAAACTCATGTAGCTTTCGTACTTAGACTTGCCCTTTTGGTTTTGTGTTTTTTTTCCCTATTGCTCGTTCGGCCGTTCTGGCATTAATTCATACCAAATGATCCGAAGAACAATTTTTTCCTCTAAACCAGCCCCTCCCCGACTAGGTATATTATTAATTTTTTGAAGTAACTCTGGCATCAATTTTAGCGACAAACAAAATTTTGCTCACTAGTCTATAATTCTTGCTAAAGTATAAGAAGAAATGCAACTTAAAAGTTTTTAGCTACAATTTCCGTCACCAAAAATGAGGGTTTGGAGAAACTCAATTCGATCGGGGATTGAGAAAACAAAAAGCCATATACTCACTCCCAGACCTACAAAACCGGTCCCAGTTAAACAAACATCCAAAGGAACAACCCCCCCCCCCCCAACCCAAAACTCCATTACTTTTCCAACATCAAAATTTTAAATCTCAACTCCGAAATGATGTGGCGTTTTTTTTTTCTGGTTATATGTATCTAAAAACATTAGATTCCATCGCTCACAACTCAGATATCATTTATAAGTCAATACATACAGCATTACCAAGTGTTACCATCCACACCTACTTAAGAATTGTGGCCTTGTCTGCGCCAAGTTGTCCCTGTTAAGTAGATCAAAATCTGAAGCTTGCTGGTTGGTGATGTTTCCATCCAAAAGCAAAAAAGAGGAAAGGCAAATGCTTGCATTATATATGAGAGGCTGAGATTGCAAGTGGTCTGTTTGGATTTTGTCCATCTGATAATATTCGGTACAAGTCGTTTGAGCGGAGGATGTAGCCATCATCACAAAAAGGCACTTTGCCAACTTGTGGTTTTGATTCTCCGTCCACTTTCGGTTGGCACACGCAAGTTTATCAACCAGATAGCATGCTGCTACTCAGCCCCTCCTTTCTATTTCTGCTATGGAATTCTAGGGGTGGCAAGTGAGGGGCCTTGATCACCTCAAAAATCTAAAGCTACCGTTGGTTCAATTTTGACGAAGATCTTCAGAATTGGATCCGCCACTGAATGTATTGCAAGTCATATTTTTTTTTTATCAAAATTCCTTCTTTATGTTGATGATCAAATGGCCATCTACTGTCAAAGTTTCGTGACAACCTATTGGCTATTAGGAAGCTCTTTTATGACCATCTACATTGGGCTTCAATTCCTTCAGCTTTGGCTCAAACTTGCACAACAATACAAGTATATATTGCATGGTCTCAAATCATTGATCTCAACAATTTTGACTGTTGGATTTGGAGGACTGATGCAATAGCAAGAGAGACTAGGACAAGCGGATGGTTATGTCACAAAATCACTAATGATCTTAAATGTTCGGGACCATTAGTTCCGGATCACCCAATGTATTTTATACACAATATGCACCCAAGTTATGTAAGTACGATTGTTGACGCTTGAGGTTATGATTAGAGCATGGATGACCTTTTGATGCCAAGGAAAGTGGGTTCGTAGTCGACGTGGAAGTGCCACAAGGAATGCAGTCTGACTCAGATGCCAAGTATGTTGATGTGAGACACAGCAAGGGAAGAGCAAGGGCAGAGACCAAGGGCTTCCCAAACAGAGCCTGAGGGGTGGCAGTGCTGCGAGGGCGATGGCGCAGGATGAATATACGACGACAGTCACAGTCTGATGCTTAGGTCCGAAGTCAGGGTCCTGTATGTTTTCTCTCTAGGATTCTAGAGTGAGAAAGTGAAAGTGTTCTGAAAATGTCCAACCGTCCAAATGAATTCTCAAGACCTCTATTTATAGAGGTTGAGATGATGATGTCATCACGCGACACGTGGCGCTCCCCGGGAGTGACACGTCACCGAGGGGTCCACAGCTGCCGGTGTTCCACGGACTGTCGAATCTCATATTCACCCGGCCTGCCCCACACAACGTTGCTCTGTCTGTCTGGAAAGACTGGCTCCCACAGTGTCGGTGTGGCCAGAGAACCCCCTTGATCTAGCTTCCAATCCAAACCCTTGCAGAGTCCCACAGGCCTGGCAGTGGTAGGGAAGACCAGACGCCCAACTGCCAGGCAGACTAGGCGCGATGCCTTCTGAAGACCTGCTCCTGTTTCGGAGTGACGCGGGGGTCATAGTCCATAGGGGTGCCGACGCAAGCCCCCAGTGCCGAAGCACGTAGGCCAGTCACGAAGACACCCTGGCGGAGATAGTGTCCCGGAGGAGTCGCCTATCTCGCGGGTGAGTCCTTGTGCCGGAGCACTCAGAGAGCGTCAAAGGTAGCATCCCGGAGGAGCTGTCTACGTGAAGGGCTAGGTAGCATCCCGGAGGAGCCGTCTACCTGGTGGAAGGGGAGTTGAAGAGCTCCCTGACGGAGATAGTGTCCCGGAGGAGTCGCCTATTCCGTAGCATCCCGGAGGAGCCGTCTACCTGGCCGGCCGAGGTAGCATCCCGGAGGAGCCATCTACCTGACGAAAGGGGAGTTGAAGAGCTCCCTGGCGGAGATAGTGTCCCGGAGGAGTCGCCTATCCCCACGGTGAGTCCTTATGCTGGAGCACTCGGAGCGAGTCAAGGTAGCATCCCGGAGGAGCCGTCTACCTGATGAAAGGGGAGTTGAAGAGCTCCCTGCGGAGATAGTGTCCCAGTCGCCTATCCCCAGGGTGAGTCCTTATGCCGGAGCACTCGGAGCGAGTCAAGGTAGCATCCCGGAGGAGCCGTCTACCTGACGAAAGGGGAGTTGAAGAGCTCCTTGGCGGAGATAGTGTCCCAGAGGAGTCGCCTATCCCCACGGTGAGTCCTTATGCCAGAGCACTAGGAGCGAGTCAAGGTAGCATCCCGGAGGAGCCGTCTACCTGACGAAAGGGGAGTTGAAGAGCTCCCTGGCGGAGATAGTGTCCCGGAGGAGTCGCCTATCCCCACAGTAAGTCCTTATGCTGGAGCACTCAGAGCGAGTCAAGGTAGCATCCTGGAGGAGCCGTCTACCTGACGAAAGGGGAGTTGAAGAGCTCCCTGCGGAGATAGTGTCCCGGAGGAGTCGCCTATCCCCACGGTGAGTCCTTATGCCGGAGCACTCGGAGCGAGTCAAGGTAGCATCCCGGAGGAGCCGTCTACCCGACTGGCCGAGGTAGCATCCTAGAGGAGCCGTCTACCTGGCGGAATGGGAGTTGAAGAGCTCCCTGGCAGAGATAGTGTCCCGGAAGAGTCGCCTATCCCCGCATGATGTTGCACACTCTGGAGAGTGGGTCGAAGCATGTTCCACGTCCATGGCAGGGGCGCATGGTGTGGTGAATAAGTATGATGCCCGAAGGCCTGCATCATGATTATGGCACATGGGCGCGGCGACGAACATTGTGGAGACAATACTTCGTGCCGGGGCACATGTCATGAAAGTGGTGTGGCGACGAACGTTGCGAAGCAATACTTGGTGCTGGGGCACATGTCATAAGAATGGTGCATGGGTGCGGCGACGAAGGTCACGGAGCATACACTTGGTGCCGGGACACATGTTATGAAGATGGCGCATGGGCGCAGCGACGAACGTCGCGGAGCAATGCTTGGTGCCGGGGCACATGTCATAAGAATGGTGCATGGGCGCGACGACGAAGGTCGCGGAGATGGCGCATGGGCACGCGTCAGGTGTCCCGAAGATGGGATTTGAACTGAGTGTACCTGTCATAACAAAATGATGAATGCAACATGTAGTAATGACAAAGTTGGGAGTGATGGTATGCGGTCGTCGGACGACGGACGTCGCGAGGTTGTGCACGACGGACGTCGCAAGGTTGATGCACGACGGACGTCGCAAGGTTGATGCACGACGGACGTCGTGAGGTTGATGGACGACGGATGTCGCGAGGTTGATGCACAATTGACGTCGCGAGGTTGATGTACGAACGTCCGTAAACATCGCGGAGGTGCAAAGACTTGAGAAAACAAGTGCGCGGGAAAGGGGAGGCCATAGGCCAATATTGGGGGAAGGCCAAGGCCAACACCCCTAGGGTGGCCGAGGGTGACCCCTTGGTGAGGCCAAGGCCGACCCTAAGGGGTGGCCAAGGCCAATGGCCAACTCCCATGAAGGGAGGCCAAGGCCACTCCCCCCTTCGGTGAACTTTGGGCGCGCCGACTGTAGGTGTTTTGATGGTCAATTACAAATCTAAAAGGCGTTGCAACGAGCGTGTCGACGTGAATCGTACCTGTGTGACGAATAAGGTGCCTAAGTCACATACGAAGTGTATGAAGCGAACAAAGCGCGAAAGGGACTTTGCGCGACGAGTGAACAACCGGGGGGAGGAAGGCCAAAGCCAACCCCCCCATGGAGGCCGAGGCCGACCCCATGGGGTTGGCCAAGGCCTTTGCCCATGACCATGTTGCTCCAATTGCGCCGTCGATCGAAGCTTTTGATGAAAAGGTGTTCAGGTGGTCTCGGTGCGACGGTCGCGCTAGCGTAAATGACATTGACGTAAAATAATTGGTGACTAATTCGCGCGTGAGGTGTGTGAAGCAAAGAATGCACGTGACTTGGACGACGCACTTTGACCGGTTCGAAACGTTGAATACTGTGCTTGTGCGGATGTGTCATGCAAAATGGGACTCCAAGTGGACCTTTGAGTGCGACTAGAATAGGTTGGGAACACCTTTTAAACAAATCGCATGCCAAAACGAAGAACAAGCAATGCTGTTGCTTATTGGGTTGTGAACGACCCAAACTCCGAGGGTGGTTACTTTCAAGTCTCGATCAACTCATCTGGGCTAAAGGCTCGCGGGGCTGGAACCATGTTCAGGCTGGTAGCAAGCTGGCAATAAACGCCGAGAAAGTTAACGGATCAAGTGTGTGGTTAGATTAGATGCCAGACAGCAAGAAACTGACCCAATTCAGGAGTCCAAAATGGTGTCCTTTCCCACCAAAGTTCCAACACTTTCTTAAACAAAACAGCTGTTCTTTTTCATATTTAACAAAGGTTTGGTTGGGCATTAATAAGTGGTTATGTCAAGAGTACCTAAAGAACATTGTGAGGGGAAAAAATTCCTTTTGATTGGTATGTGGGAGCACGTACAAGATCAGATTAATTGAGAGATATTCATTTTGTATGATACCCAAGGCATCAAATGTGTAAAATACAATATATTGCCTTTGGAATTGGAACCAAAACTTGCAAAAGTTCATAGAATTCGCTCTCGTCTAAGTCATTGTTCAAAACAGAGGAACGTAGGGGCACATTGTCTCCTTATACCGTTCCTCATCCTTTGGTTGCACTGACAAATCAATTCTCATTATCGATATGCTCGTAGACATTAAAGTTTATGACTTGTCTTTAACTAAATACCATTACATGACGTTAAGAATTTTGTTACCATTTGCAGAAAAGGTGATAATGATGGATTGAAGTTCGGACAATTATTTCTCATAAGAAGTTATTTAGTAGTTATTTTATTTTAGTGTACAATAAGTACTTGTTAGAAGTCACAATGTTAGATAACTAGCAACTTTTACGTCCAAACGAAGATGGCTCTTATCAACGTCTTTTTCTTCTTCTTTTTTTTATTTTTTTTTATTTTATGCTTGAAGCTTTTGCTACCTATCAATCGCGATACTCCACTCTCATAATTAAACAAAGTCATTCATTTGTCTTTGTGAACTTTCCCGCTTTATATGTTAGTCTAAATTTTCATTTTTAGTGAAGGAGGAAGGAAAGAACCATAGTTTAATTATGAGTTTATTAACGAACGCAGATTGTTATTAACGAGGGCAGACGCTCTTTATATCTGTTTACAACGTCGGAAAGATTTTGCCTCGAGCTATTTAACTGAAAATTCTTCTAACACGAATTGCTATAGTCAAACTGTTCTGCCCTAGCTCGAGCCACGCACATTAACTAATGCTGCCAGTTTGCCCATACTACTGCTGTCTTGCAACCAAAAACGCGAAGATAACTTATTCAAGTTGCCAAACTACACAAAAATCAGAAGCTTCCCAACAGGCTGCAAACCTGAAGCCTGCAATCTATTGGCCAACACTTCCACTTTGGCATCCACTTCATCAGCCCACGTTATCAAGAGAAAACCGTGTGCCCTTTCCTCCCAAGGAAATCTGAGGAGGATCCCATGAGCCGCCCTTTGCTTTTTATTTACACCCAAAACAAACCCTCAAATCCCTACGTTACAGCCACCACTTGGTAGAAAAAAAATATCGTGCCATTCGAGATTTCGGACAAGTATGTGTCGAGGGTATCAGCAGAACGAGCGAGACGGGTTGTTGAGAATCAAAGCGTTTTATGTCCGGCTGTTGGTGTCGGATTCCGGAAAAGGGTTACCGGATTCACTGACTCTCTACTACTTGCCTCGTATCAATGGAAGACCGTTGGAGGTCAATGGCACCAAGATCAAGCCCGATTCTCCCGCTTTCGTGACGCTACACCGGGTCGTGTCGGCGGCGGGAGGGGCGGTTCTGTACGGGAGCCGAGAGCGGGTGAGGGCGAGCGAAGGGGTAAGGTTTGAGGTGTTGTTAGGAGATGAGAAGGTGTTGAAGGGGGTGTTTAGGAAATACGGGCGTGATGAGTGGAAGGTGGAGTGTGGGTGTGGGCTGGAGAGTGAGGTGGTGGGGCTGAAGGTGGCCGAGGCGGAGGTTTGCGTGGCGGCGGAGGGCGGTTTGGAGGTGAGGGAGACGGTGGAGATGGCGGTGAAGAGGCGGCGGAGGAGGAGGTCACGGTGGTGTTTTTTGGAGGAGATACCGGAGGAGAGGGAGGCGGAGGTGGAATTGGACAGCTGGTGTTGTTGTTGCGGGGAGGAGGGGATGGACGGTGGAGATGGGAAGGAGGGTGAGGAAGAGGAGATGGGGACTGAAATGGAAGGAGTGAGCTTGGCAGTTGATGTTGGGATCTGGGTGATGTGTTTGGGAGTTGGCTACTTGGTTTCCAAAGCTTCTTTCAAGACGCTGCTAAGGAGGACAAGAATCCTCTGAGAATAAACCATGCTCTTGTACATTATTACTTGTTTTTTATAGCCAATTTTGCATGGAGCATACATTATTGGAAAGCAATACGCTCATAGCTTTGTCCCCAATATTTATTTTATTTGAAGGAGCCAATTTCCCTTTGCTTGATTTTCTTGATTCATTACAAGTTTACGTTGCAGTGTTTGGGAAACTTTTGGGTTTCTTTTCGATTTTGTGGTTAGGAAGCTAACAAAAAATAAATTTGGGTTGGAAGAGGGATCAAAGAGTTCTGAAACTTTTGGGTTTCTTTTCGATTTTGTGGTTAGGAAGCTAACAAAAAATAAATTTGGGTTGGAAGAGGGATCAAAGAGTTCTGAAACTATTTTTTTTTTCTAATACTTTCGTTTAGGTATGGGTAGAATCTTGTTATCTCAAAATTCATTTCGATGAATATCTTGACTCGATGTCGAATTTGTAGCTCCACAAGTATCAATCAAGTGAATTGCGTTCGGAATGGGGTGGGAGGTAGGGTTTGATCCATCAAAAGAAAAGCAACAAAGCATTGCGTCAGTTCAGCTGTACTCGTTCATTTGGAGTGCGAGCCAACTGGTTCGCTGGCTTTTTTCTCAGCTAAGATGAAGCTTTGCAAGTTAGCTACGCCAATAGTAACAACCAGTCTTGAGTTCTCTAAGGAGGTAGTCACCAATACCTGCCTGTTGAGACGATAGATATACTGTCTTCATTCTCCAAAGTGCTTTTAATTTCTCGAAGGAAGTTCTTAAAGGCCACAAACATAATGTTAAATATTTATATGGTACATGCAACTTGCTTTGTTTGGTCAGTGCCACAACTTTGGTTACTCGTCATTCTCAAGACATATATATGGTGTACCTGATTAACTAATCACTCTGACCCTTTCCAGTCTAATAGTTTAACTCCTTAGATCCCAGCTGAGCTTTCATTTGATGATAATTTGATCAAAAACCTGGTTACCAGGAAAAGTTCTTTCCATAGTAGTGGCCCTTGTCAGCTGATTTTCAGTTTGGTTTAAAGTGTTTTGATGTCATTACATTGTTCACTGTCATTAAAATGAAAAAAAATAAAGAAGTGTAGGTATATCGTCATCGTTGTTGGCTATTTAGTTTTGAAGTGTCATGGTGCTAATGCCTCACGAGCTAGTCAGGCTCCTGGCTTCAATCAGATTTTTGTAATTTTTTTTTAATTAGTGCTCTTTATGGACTTCCTGTAGCCGGACTGCTTGCCGTCTTTTTAACTTTCACATATTTTTATTATTAATTATGACCGAAAATAATAATGAACTATCCAAAAATATGCACCTCTAAAAAAAAATCATAGAACGAAGTTACGGCACACCTCTGGCATCAAAAGTGACTTTCTCCAAGTCTTAATCAGAAACAAAATGTAAAAGTGCCTCTTAGTTGTTTTCTTACTTCTAGTTGACGAGGAGATATTCTTTTTCTCTAGACCAATAGTCCGATCGATCATGGACTCTTAGATCGAGAGACACTATTGTAACAGAATCCAAACCTAAAAGGTTAGGAGATATTGCATAATATATCCGATAGTTCATAATTCATCTGGATCATGGACTATTAGATCAAGAGACATCGACGTAACATGACTCAAACCTAAAAGCAATTTAGGATATATTTCATAATATATATGGTAGTCCACGATTCATCTGGATCATATATTATTAGATCAAGAGACACCGATGTAACAGGACTCAAACCTAGAAAATTTTGAGCTACAAATAATATATCTAATAGTCCACAATTCATCCAATCACTTGTCCGCAACTGTTAAAATTTGTATCCTAAACTTTTACACAGCGTGCCACTACATGCATTGTCAATTTTTATTTTTTTTTTGACATGCCTGATCATTCTCAACCAACCTTAATTCAATTTCTCAGTTTCCACTTCCCAAGTTACCATCTGATGATCATTGATATACAATTTCTTCACCCTCTGTCTGACATAGATGATCTGCAACGGGAGTAGAAATACGCATACATTGACTTAAGAGCAAGCACAATATCGAGTCTTAATTCAAGTTTTACCGGTAGTTGGTAACTTTGGCCAACAACCTCCGACAGCAAAAAGTATGCCAGACCCAAGAGATGAGCAGCTAATTTTCACTTGCGGACGGCGTGTGTGGTTTAGTTGCCAAGCAGGGAACTTAACCACATAGGCCGGCCGAATACACTCACAGTTACCAGAATACCAGAATATCCTCTTCCCCGTCCAGACCACGTGACGGGAGGGGCCCAGCCGTCCCCCTTATCAAGCGCTACCCACGTGTCACGACCGTCGGAGATACCGACACCTCAGCACCCGCATCTCTCTCTCTCTCTCTCTCTCTCTCTCGTTTCCGATGGCGGTCAACGGATCAAAGAAAATCCAGCATCTCACCCGAAAAAATTAACATATGTTTCGCTGATTAATCGGAGCATCTGTAAGAGCTCAAGTCCCCAGCTGCACAAACCAGCTCATGATTGTTCTCTCCAAGTAATTTTCCCCCGATTCGAACCCATGGGCAAATTGGGGACTGGCCAAAGGAGCTACTCCGCCAATCAGAACGATTACAAGCTTCTTGAAGAAGTCGGTTACGGCGCCAGTGCCACCGTGTTCAGGGCCATCTACCTGCCTTTCAATGAGGTTGTTGCCGTTAAGTGTTTGGATCTCGATCGCTGCAACAGCAATCTGGTTTGTCCCCCCCCTTTTTTTTTAACTTCAGTCGTGTCATGTGTGCATTTTTCATTTTTCTCTGTATGTTTGCTGACCGAAGTGGAGCTGAATAACCTAGATTTGAGATTCGATTTTTGTTTTGCGGTACCAAAATTTATCGAATTGAGTTTGATGTCTTGTGGGGTGGTTTTGATCTGCGGTTGGATTTGGTGCGATGGATGTTGAATTATTGAATCGACGGCTGAGTGTGGTTTGATTTGGATAGTTGAAAATTTTGAGGCGCTTGCGGTGGTATTAATGAACTTGGACACGGCGAAATGGCTTTTTGGTTGGATTTGTATAGTAAGGAATCTGATGAGTGCTATTAGAAAGTGCGACGAAAGCACGCTTGTCAGCAGTTTATTAAGATTCGGCAAATGGATGTGAATAGCAGTTTCTGTTTCTTAATTAGGTACTTTGTGTTGGTGGAGTGTTCTTTATTTGCGCTCGACGGTTGACACCCTCAGACGCCAATGCGGACAAACGTTTGTCGTTGTACTACTTTGACTGGCGTTTGCGTTTGGAAGCTTAAGTAGAAGTATCTTGCTTTCTTGTTTTGTTGTTGTACGGTTAATGCTGAGGAGGGCTGTAGAATTTGATGGTTCCTAGAATATTATCTGAATTTGAGAAACGAGTTGCATTTGAAGAAAATTGCTAATTATGTCGACTCGCTACTTCATTGGCCTGTAGGAGCTATAAACTGAATACCGTCCGTCCTTAATGTTGCATATTTCCTGTTAAGAGTCCTCTTTCCCTCCCCATGCCGTTTGGCTGATCCCTAATTTGACTCACTGTACGAAACCACTGTTAACTATGATACGTGTAAGTCATCAATGTTGCTTTTCTAAATGTAGTTTTATCTTAATTGCACTATCTATGTACAAGCGAGCCAGTGACAAGGAGAGATCTACGTACACCTCTCGCCACCACAACCCCAAATTTAGGTTTCTGCACAACCACCTTTGATTTCTGTTCTTTATGCTGGCTGCCGCCCTTACCACACTGGAAATTTGTTTGAAGTCAATTCGGAAGTGACTATTTCAAGTATAGGCAAACCAGTTCAACTAGGGTTATTGACTCGGAGGGCGTAGACTGCACTGTGCAAAGGCAGCCTGAGTATACTTTAAATCTTCTTCATACGCAAAGATGTCTTTCTCGGCAGCAAATCCAGATATGAAGTCTCAACCATTCGTTCTTCCTGAATATCAAGGAAAATCGTGTGGCAGTGTTTGAACTTTTCATTAAATTCCCTTTTCATTTTAGGAAAGTTACGTTGGGATATCCACTTCAAATTGTTTCCATATAGCCCACGCGTCCTTTTCAAACTGAAGTATAGTCGCACTCTTATAACTTATTTCCAAATGCGTATTTTATGTTGTATGCACGACCCGTGTTATCAAAAGCGCGACTAGGAGCAAGACGCAGCCCATCGCAGAAGGGCCGTTGGGGGAGGGGGGGGGGGGGATAAAAGCCCAATAAATGAAGTCTTCTGATTTTTTTTTTCCTTTCATAAATCATAAATCAATATCTCTTTTTTTAAAAAAATAAAATAAAACGTCAAATCCCCAATCAAATGATTCTCTTGCTATTGTCTAGTCTGCTAGTACCTAGTCGCCGACTGATGCTTTCTTTCAAGTAGATCTACTCCTTCAGTTGACCTTGTAGATGAAGAAGATAAAATTGAGGAGGAATCTTTACCGGACTTGAAGCCTATGACTCCCTTTGATGGCGTTTGTTGTCTTGGCCCTTACTAATGATGAGGTTGAGATTGTCATGTTCACTTAGGATTAACTATTTCTCATTGAATTTGAAACTTTTTCTAGTGTTGGAAGTTTATTGAACTACCATGTTCTGGAATTTTTTACGTGTTTTTATTGGTTGAATACACTAATCTCTATTTTTTTGTTATATTGCGTCTCACCTCGAAAAGGGCGCGCTTGTGCCTAGGCTTTAGGAACCCTTTGCACCTTTAGTTACAGGATATTGTTCCAACTTATATACTATATTTATTCCTGGAAACTCCCTGTTTTTCTGTGATTTTTCTCACCTCATAAGTAGTAAAAACTGTGGAAGTAAAAACCTGCATCTTAGTTTTTTAATGCATCCACACGAATTTGTGCATTTTAACTGCCCTATAGTGGTATCTAAACAAGTTTTCAAGCGTTTTTTTCTTTTTTCAAAAAGCATATAAGAATATCTTCTGAAAAAAGAAACTGATTTGACAAAACGGTATCCAAAATGTAGCCCAAGTGCTACATACCAGGCAGAAACCTGTAGGATAGACATTTAGCGTGTTTCTCCATTGGTGTAGGGACACAATGGTCTGACATGTCGGCTTTTTTTTTTTGGCTCCTGTAATTCGTAATTTATAAAAACCAAATTATAAACAGACGACTTACAAGAAAACCAGAAAATCAGAAAAGATACATCTAACTGCTAGCCAAAAGGCTGCCAGCAAGCTGGAAGGATACATGTAAAGCCATCTAGCCACAGTAACAGAGCTAACAATCTAGCAAAAGCTACAGAAGCAATCCCAGCTTGGCTGGAGTGAAGCAATTAAGCTCCGAACAAAGAAATCTATCTTCTTTAGTTGGATTGCTTGCGCACCACTTTACCACTTAGTCTGCTCAAAATAGAAGAGTTTTTAAGTTTTGTGGGACCACTAGGGACAGTTATACTGGTAGTTTTCACTCTTAGAGCATGCCATAACTAGCATTGTAGTGACCACGGACTCACTTCATGATCTAACAAGGATATGCAATGAGGAACATAACTTCCTATAGGAACTAATTATGGAAAAACCGCGCAAGTGTTTGCAATCCTATGGGGGCAACAAAAAGCTGGCTAACGTCCTTGCATTCACCCATTTCATATCCTATGTGATTACAAGAAAAAAGGAAGAAGAAAGAAGTAGTCCATTAGATACGTACCACAAACAAATCTGTAATTGCACTGGAGTCAATACATACAAGACCAACAGTGTATTCTTGTGTTCCACACCTTTCACATTACCTAGATGGTCTAAAGATCATGTTAGCAGCCACAATGCTTATATGTTGGTTACGATCACCTTTGTGATGTACATTGTGATACTTTTCTTGAGTGCTTTCATTAGGGGAACTCTACTCTCTTGCAGGACGACATTCGCAGGGAAGCTCAGACAATGAGTTTGATAGATCACCCTAATGTAATAAGGGCATTTTGTTCTTTCGTCGTTGACCGAAATCTTTGGGTGGTCATGCCGTTCATGGCTGAAGGCTCTTGTCTGCACCTTATGAAGATAGCGTATCAAGATGGTTTTGAGGAGTCTGCTATTTGTTCTATCCTAAAAGAAGCTCTTAAGGCATTGGAGTACCTACATCGACATGGACACATCCATCGTGATGTTAAGGTTAGTTAAGTTAAGATATCCACAGTGATGTAATAATTTTCTTTCCTACTGTTTCCTTTATAAATCTCTTAGGCTATGAGATGCAGATGTTTTACTAACAACTTCTATTGCAGGCTGGAAATATTCTACTTGATACTAATGGGGTGGTAAAGCTTGCTGACTTTGGTGTATCAGCTTGTATGTTTGACAGAGGTGATCGACAACGGTCAAGAAATACTTTTGTTGGGACCCCATGCTGGTAAGACTACCAAGCTGCTTTTCCTTTTATGTTTGGTGGCTGCCCCCTTCTTTCTTTACTTTTGTTATTCTTCAATATGACTTGGTATATCCCTCTGTTTTATAGGATGGCACCAGAGGTGTTGCAGCCAGGTAGTGGATATGATTTCAAGTGAGTGTTCTTCTGTCACCACTTGTTCAACCCGCTGTTTTACGTTTAAACCCCCCCCCCCCCCCTTCTCTGTTTCGCCTCACACCAAAAGGAGAAGAAAGAAATTAGTTAAAAAAAAAAAAAACAAATCTTCCCCAACCACATCACAGAGGAAAAGAATTGAAAGAATTACGGGATGCTATATATTTAAGGTAAAGTTCCATCAAGTCCTTCTAGAAAGTCCGTGGTCAATTTTCATCCAAATTGATAGCAGACCTAAATATAAAGGATAAATATGCAACTTAGCTACATTTGATCAAGTGGACAATAATTTGAAAAAAAAATTGACATGTGGTTTAGGCAAGCCCCATCAGCCAATCAAGTGTCTAAAAGGAGTTGTACTCAACTCAGACTCAACCTTTGTGTCGAATTAGTTGGGGTGGAATGCACGATTTCTTTCCTTCCACTTTCCTCTATCCAAGCTCTTGTTCTCTGATAGATTTCTGGTAGTCATATCTATTGTTGTTTCTCAGTCTATCGGTACCTCTTCTTACTCCGTCACAGGTTTTTTTGCTTTGAATATGTTCAAAGCATCTCCAGCGTATGCTTTGCTCCATTTGTTCTTGCAAACTACTTACATGGACTCTTTAAAATGATGAAGTACGCATGTTGACACCTAGAGAAATGGCATAAGATACGTTTCCGAGACTTCTCACTAGACATGCCACTGACATGTCACCTAGAGAAATTGTTAAGGACTTCACCTAGTATGTTTTCTTGGCTCCATTGTTTCTTTAAAACGAGAGAAGTTTCCAGTTTGAGCTTTGTATGGTACAGGAAACACCATTTTACCCTTGGACTAGATGAAGGATACTAATTATGTGAGTATTTCCCACAGCCATTACACAGTTCACGTCAACATGGCTTGCAAGTATCCTTGTTTGCATATCTCTTAGACTCATGTTATGCTTGCTTTACTTTGCTTAGTTGCCTAGTTCTACAAACATACAACATACATTGCCTTGCCCTTGTTCTGTAAAATATCTCAATAGTAGGAATATTGCATTCACAGAGTACTGCAGAAAGAATGTCTTCACTTTATCCAATATGCTCTTGTTCTTTGAGGGAACAGTCATCACTTCCCCTGCCTATTAAAGTATTCATCCATGATATCCCTTCGGTGCTAAGAAGTAACCTTTCCGGAATGACTCCGCTGCAAGAAGAGTAAACGCTCTTTTCAATATCTGTGAAACATCTTATGGTCCTCATGCGTCTTGAATTACGTACTTTATACTTATTTCTTTAGTCTAAGTAAAGTTGCACTCCAGATACTCTATCTTGCCCACTTTACCTGAAGCTTGTACCTTTCCACTTATCCGACATTGATTTGATCCCTATTTAAATCTCATCGATTAAGACCATGTCGCTTAATTGAAGTTGATCCTTGCTATTAAGCTCATCTCGATTAGCGCAATGGTGTCATGTCATCTGATGCAGCGGAAAGGGGAGGGTCTGACCTTGGAAACGCCCGGTGTAAATCAATCCGGGAATGCGCTAATCTCCCTTAGAGCAATGGTTTACATGAGTTCACGTAGGAAAACCTAAAAAGAGTGATGATGACTCAAGCGTTAAGGTTCCCCTAATTCTAGAAAGTTCGAATAAATTTTAAAAATACTAACTTACATTCTGTAGATATAATCTAGTAGTAAGCGTAACTATATACAGTAGAAAAAATAAAATATTACACAAGCTGCTTCTTCTGATATCATTAGGTTTTACATATTACTTGTCTACCATGAAAGCACTAAGTCACCTCAAATTACTTGCACCCTTCTTTTCTAGAGTTAACCCCATGATTTTCTGGTATCTTCGTTACTCTCAGCCATGAAAGTAGCTGATTCTCTGTTACCTTTAGTCTCATTTTTTAGTCTATGATATGTGACGAGTCCCACTATGGTGGTTGCAATTAGCAACTTGTGAGGTTGCTCACGAGCACGGGTTCGAAATGTGCAAACAACCTCTAGGCAATTGCTGTGAACATCTATATATCCCCGGACGACGCAATGGCGGGAGCCTTGTGCATTGGGGTAGCCCTTATGAAAAGATTGTGCCTTCATCGGCGGCATGATCAAGGTTACACCAAACTTTTTTTTGGCGAATGGGTTAAGTAAATATGTAGCAGAAGCACTAGAGATGACCAAAAAAGGCTTATAAATGTGGTTGCCTAATTTATTATTTGTCAGGGCTGACATTTGGTCATTCGGGATAACTGCACTGGAGTTGGCTCATGGTCACGCTCCTTTTTCAAAGTACCCTCCAATGAAGGTATATCTCAGCCCGTGAGAATCCAATGAGCATATTCACACAGAATGCAGATTGTCCTTGCGAGGGGTTTCATGACAACCAATATGAAATCTCTGACTATTACTTCTTCTCTCCTGCACAGGTTCTTCTAATGACCATTCAGAATGCTCCTCCTGGACTTGATTACGACCGTGATAAACGGTTCTCGAAGGTATCATGTTCTTTTTGGCTAGTGGTAGTACATCCTTATATGTACTAAAAATACTAATTAGAAAAATCTTTTCAAGTCCACAGTGTTTGATAGTCTAAGTCATATGGTTGCTAAGTCATATTCCTTCTCTAGATTGATGATTAAAAAATCTCCAGTTGTGAACAGTCTTTTAAAGAAATGGTTGCTATGTGCCTGGTGAAAGATCAAACCAAAAGACCGACTGCGGAAAAGTTGTTGAAACATTCCTTCTTCAAACACGCTAAACCTGCAGAGCTTTCTGTAAAGAAATTGTTTGCTGATTTGCCTCCACTGTGGAATCGTGTGAAAGCTCTCCAGGTTTGTCTTGCACGGCTATTATTTCTTTATTAGTTGTCTTGATATTTTGTTTAATTCGTTTTATGCTAATAATGCAGCTTAAAGATGCTGCACAACTAGCTCTGAAGAAAATGCCTTCAGCTGAGCAAGAAGCAATATCGCAGGTTAGACGGGAGGCATAGCTTAGATTGGTAGAAGAATTTGTTTTGATGTGCCCATTGAACATATTTGATTCCATGAACTCATTTGGTTCTTTAGCCTGTCTTGCTAATCTTTTTGTTTCACTGTTGTGTCAATGAAATTTTGACACCTCTGTCTGTGTTGTGTCGATACAATTTCTTCTCCTCTTTCTGATTGATGAAGTCCTGAAAAGTTTTTCTCCTATTGTCATTTACTCATACAGGCTCAATAGTTAGTCACTGAGAAGTTATTTGTATTCTCTCGTTTTCTCTATTTTGGAATATTCACTCTCCTCTCTTCCGTTGGATAAAATCATCAAATATTTTGTTGTGTTTATCTTGTTAAATAAGGGGGAAAATGCGCGTACGAGGTAGAGGTTAGCACGTTTGTGGTCTTTTTGGAGAGAGAATAATTCCCGAGCCGTTGACGGATCGAGATTCTTCTACACGGGCTGCATTCTTCTTTTATAAAACTCGTGTTGTTGGGTCAAGGAGGACTTCCCAGGATTGTGTGTTGCCTTTTTAGCTCTGTTAAACGATGTTAGCATAATTGGTCTGGTGGAGGGTTGTGGTTCTTTGGGTGGCATTTTTCCTACCTGGGCACTTCCTTAGTGCTTTGGGTCTTTTTGGCATGCGAGTTGCCCCTCCTCTTGGGCCTTCTTTTCAATTTACTACTCATCAACCACCAAAAAAAAAGGAACGAGTCTTAGAGCCCCTCCCAGAGTTTTTTGGGTCAAAAATATTTACCCCAAACAATGTGTGTTATTTCTGTCCATTCACTTTAAATTAGTGTATTTTGGAGAACTTGGCTAACTGTATGCCACATTGTTTGAAGTTGAGATAGGGATGGAGAATGGCAAGCCTAGTTGTTTTCCTTGCTGATTTTGTAGCTCATACCGTACCACAAACAAGTAGTATAGCCATCAGCTGATACACCTTCTCTTGCTTGTTGCAATATGTTTCCAATTCAGCCACCAAGCAAAACATAGGCAAAGCTAAATACAGAGAAAGGTTGTCAATCGCTCCAGGCTCTTCAGGTGTATTTTGTAAATGCTCAGAATACAGTTGACTTGTCTCGAACTACAGATGGGTACTCAGTGACTCCAGAAAATGACAAGAAGAAAGATGAGGGATGGACTGGAGGAGGAGAAGTATATTTAACATTTTTGTTTCTAGCGTGGAATACAATTTAAAGAATTCTCATAGAGCCAAGAAAATGAAGCGGGAAATTTTTACTTGCATAGAAGAAAGAATGGAAAGAAAACAAAGAAGCGACATCTAGTTTTTTCTTTCATAATCTCTCTTCTTCTTTGGTGACAATATCTTGCTTGTCCTTGTCAGAGTGAGTACCAGCGAGGTGTGAGTGCTTGGAACTTTGATATTCAGGATTTAAAAAGTCGAGCTTCACTGGTATGTATACGACACAGTTATTTTGAATGTCAAGATACTTTTAGTGAATTAATTAACAAACAATCTTGAACAATTTACTTGCTTAATATTTGGTGGTAGAGATAAGCTGATCTCTCTAACCATGTGGCAGTTGCAAGATGATGACGAAATACAAGACATTAAGGAAGAAGATGAAAGCATGAAACCATCTGTTAACAATAAGGTAGCTTTCGTCTTCCATATTTGTTTTGAGTTTTTTTAGCCATCCAAGTTAGTAAGAGTAGATGTTGAGTCCAG
Organism: Escallonia herrerae; assembly: GCA_033070095.1. NCBI lineage: Eukaryota > Viridiplantae > Streptophyta > Magnoliopsida > Escalloniales > Escalloniaceae > Escallonia > Escallonia herrerae. The sequence continues at coordinate 334,185 of JAVXUP010000332.1, read as the reverse complement.
ATTTTACCTTCAGCTAATTTACTTCCCTTGGAAAATTTTGGAGTCTTTAAGAGAGTAAGATTATGAACTTGCTCCTTGATACTGGCAGGATGCATCTAATTCAAGATCTTCTCTGGGGAAATCAATTTCCACAAGTAACATTATTCGGAGGTAAATGCTCATAGGCCTGTAATTATTCATAATGGATCTGCAGGCTGACTCCAACTGGTTTGGGACGAAGGCTTTGATGATGATGATGATGATGCAAAATAGTATTTTTCAGTGAGCATGTAGGTGGTGCGGAAGTTAAGAAAGGGAAAGCTCTGGCAAGTGATCTACTGGAGTCTGCAAATCAAGGCAAAGTTGATCCTGTTAACAATGGATCGAAAACTGAGCAGTTACCTTCAACCTCAGAGAAGGATGCAGTACAGACGAAGACGGCCAATCCAACAGGGAAAACTCGGCAAAGTCAGAGTGGACCTCTCATGCCCGGTGTCGTGCTAACGCATTCGACGTCAGACAGAGGGCGCAACATAGAAAGGTTCATCAGAATTCATTAATTCTTGGGTCTTTGTGGCAATTAATGATGTGAATTATGTTAAAATAGAAAGTAATAAAAGTAAACCATAGGTGAAATGTGACACATTAGTTTGCATTACTCTATACCATATACCTTAGTCAGGTTTGCATGCATAAGAAAACCTGTCCCTGATATTCAGTCCCCAAAGAGTCCTTTTCTTTTACTGTGATGTGGGGTTATGTAAAATTTGGTTGGTTGTGATCCGATTTTGGCGTTTACTTGTTCATATATAGGGACGGACTCCTGGGCAGAATGCCGGGATACACCATTTTGATGTGTTCACACATTGCTGTATATTTTTTTTATGCAGTATGCTGACACTTGGAAAATATTCTGTGTTCTGACACATTTTTATGGAGCATGACTTCTACTGCAGCATTTATCATCTTACCATAAGAAAACTCAGAGAATCACATTAGTTTTGACTTAACAAGCAAGGCAGCCCGAGTGAACTGTACATTGATATTAACTAGTCTCTGGTGCAGAATGCTCATCCCCAAGCTATGATCTATGTAGTTTTTATCTTCAATTACACAATTCTACACCAGTTTTTCATGACGCTTCTCACTGGTTATGATGTAGTACTCTGTTTAGGCTAATGCCAAATATTGTTTGGTAGGTTACAATAAGTTTTGTTTAGTAAGAGTCATTGAAGGATTAAAACTTGGGTTACATTTACTATGTTGTAGATTATCGAGAAAATGCACGTAGTAGTTTGCTTGCTTTGCAAGAGTGGAATGTAAACATTATGTACAATTGACTTATAGTTCTGCTATGCATGTTTTAAAAATAGTAGTTTGTTAATTCTTAGGTGTGAGATTGAACAGCAACAACTACCTGAGAAAACTCGTCGTGAAGTACGGAGAGCACCCAGTTTTAGTGGTCCTTTGATGCTTCCAACTCGAGCTTCAGCAAACAGTTTATCAGCTCCTAATCCCGTAAAATCATCTGGAGGTACTGAGTTTATTATCACCAATACTGCCACTACTTAAACTACTATTCAGTTGACAGCTGTAATATAGCAAAGCATTCTTTGCTGCAATATGTTGCATGATAATAGATTGTAGCAAGAAGTATCATTACCTTGGTATATGTTCAACGATATCATTCTTTATTAGGATTTCGAGATGAGGACAAGTCAAAAACCAATTTGGTACAAATAAAAGGGCGGTTCTCCGTAACATCAGAAAATGTAGATCTTGTAAAGGTACCACACACTGTATTCTCGGGATATGTTCCATTCAATGACTCTGGCTAATTTGAATCGTCAAATGTAGGATATTCCTTTATGTTCAGGATCTCGGCAGTCTTCTCAGGTAAGCCATTTGTGGCAATTGTTTTTTATATTAGCATCATTTGAATGCCTGGCCTTGATGTTGTAATCATGTGATTTGTAGAATTCGCCACTTAGGAAGTCTGCTAGTGTTGGCACGTGGATATTTGATTCAAAACAAACGGTTTGCATACTTTCTCATATAAATTGATTCAGTCCAGTTAGATATACTAATTATGTCTATCACTTCCTTCATCTTCTTATTTCATATGATCCCTTGAATGATTAGTACATTTTACTTCAGCCAATTGGTCAGTCGCCCAAGGAAATTAGCAGCAGCGATGTCCCTGCATCAGTTCTCATGCCCCACCTTCAAAACCTTTTCCAGCAGACATCAATACAACAGGTAAGGCGAGGCCAGTTCTCGATATCTAGGTTGATTCTATATTTGGTTCTGTCAAGAAGTTAACTTTGATATTCCAACTTCAATTGCTACTGTAATACCAGGATCTCATCATGAGTTTGTTGAATAGCTTGCAACCGGCTGATGTATTCGATGGTGAGTCGAGGATTCTGAAATAATGTACTCAACGGAAACGTATGTATTGACAAGGTTCCAGATATGCTGATCAGGTTTTGCTTTAATTCTCTTTCAGGTCCTCAAAATGGGAAGTTGCCCCCACTACCTCGCAGTTCAGAGAATAACGGAGTTGTAAGTACATAATTCTACCTTGTACTTTCCCTTGTCTCGTATTTGTAACTCTCATTTGGGAAAAGGTTTGATAAACTTAACATATTTCCATTGGCATGTAGTTCCTATCCTTAAATTTGGTTTATTGTCGGGTGTCTTCGAATCGTGAGAGCGGTGGTGCATTTAGAGTGCACTGCGGATCTAAGTTATTGCTCAGTTGGTCATTGTTAACGAAGGGTCCTGGGAGGGGCAGACTTGTACAGACCTGACCTTTTGGCATCATTTGCACACAGCTGCCCTCATATCTGAATCTGGGTCCTTGTTGTATTCAGCCTAATCTTTTATTTTTGCACCAGACCATCACCCCTGAACTGCAAATGTAAGTGCAGCTTGATATCTTTTAATGTAGTAATGGCTCTGAATTGTAAAATACTCGGTGGTGACAATCAATTTGCAGAAATGTAAGCTGCAGCATTTTAGTTACCTATATATTGGGTGCTTTCCTCGAGAACGGGAAACGATTACATGACAAGTTACCATAGCTTAAATGTCATATTATTTGAGTACTTCTTTGTTTTACCCCTTTGCTCGTCATGAAGGCACTTGAAATGCAACATTGGCAATCAGAGATCGACTGTGTTTACCTTAGCATCAACAAATTGACCTTCATTTGAGTTAATTGAACTTGCTGTTGTTCAGTTATCTGATTCAATCAAATGACTTGGGCAACTTCTTGCTTCTTGGTTGTTTCATGAATACGACCTGTATATCTCCCAAATGTGCTGCGTTCACATAGCAAAATGTTCCAAATATGTCGTGGCATTTGTATATTTCAACATCAGTCTGTCATTGTTTCATCTGCTATATGATAGGTTGAACCGGCAGTTTCTGAAAGGGAGCGGTTGCTGCTTATCAGGATTTCTGAGCTCCAAGCTAGGTTAGTCAGCAAATCAAGTCAAATAACACTGTTGATTTGTGAGCTTAGTAATCTGTATGCAGTTTAGGGGACTGACTTATTGCATTCACCTGATTTATCTTGTGTTCTCTCTCTCTTTTGCAGGATGGTTAACTTAACCGAGGAATTGACTGCTGAAAGGATAAAATACATGCAAGTGAGTTGCTTTTGAATTCTTGATACTTGTTTTCATTGCTATTCTTAGTCGTCGTGGTTGTATATGATGATCTATTTGCAAAATGATTGATCTATCTCACATCTCAGTCTTGAATGGTGAAGAATGAATGATCTACCTGGGCTCCATATTGGCTTAGGATTTTCAGTTCTTATTTTCTTTGGGGTGTACGTTTGTTTATGTTGTGTATGGATGGGGTTCCAGACCTAGGATAAAGTTAGACGTTTACCAGCCCCCCCCCCCCCCCCTCACAAAAGTAGACATGCGGAAGCTGGATAGTCTTCGGTCGGGAATGTGCAGTTTGTTTTGGATGTTGATAGTATTTGTTGCCTTCATCAGTCTTTCTAATAATGAGTTCCCTGCTGCTGGTAGTTGGAACAGCAGCTAAATTTTACGACCACTCAGGAAGATGACGCCGATACCTAAGATGGATTATGTGTGTAATGTGAAACCCATATATATACTGAGGTAAAAGTTCAAATTTGCCGCAGTCACTTCCTTATGATCTTCGTTTGCAGCCAAATGAGATCGCGTTTCACCCTTTTCTTAACTCCACCTTTCATTTTGATTACATAGAAAGAATCGGAGGCTAGAACCTCAGCATTCATGTTCTGGAATGCGATCTTAAACTGTGGAATAGCTTTCTTCAAGGAGGTGCCTCAAACACAGATAAGCAGAATAACGAAACCGTAGAGCGAGCATTTTTTCATTCATTTGAGACAAGAAGCAGAGATTTTTCCCGTGCAGAGTTGTGCTATTACCCCATCGGCAGTTGGCACTGATCAGTTCCCGAACCAGTCAGCATGAGGATGGAAAAACGTTGCTGGGGTGCTTGCTTTGTATTTTATTGATCCCATGTTTTTGTTGAACCGTAAACATAATATTGTATTTTGATTTTGTTTATAGATAATAAAGTATGAGCAATTACCTAAGTTGGCTCTGGTTGATCTTTTAGAATGAAACTAGCTCAGAATCCCATGCAATGCACAAGATTACTTTCATTTTCCCAACCGTGGGTTGCAACTTTGTGATGTTACCTTTACAAAGCAATTGAGGGACGACCGCTTTTTGATGATGATTTTAGAATTACAAGTTATACCGTCCGTCGGTACAGAGATTTAAATTCTGGACCTAAAAGTTATTCTTCAAGGCCTTTACCATTTCACCTTGGGGTTAAGGGATAAACACTTGAATGGTTAATATATGACTTTTGGTATGTGTAGTCGTGGTACGTCATGTCATGCTCTCTAGCAATGAAAGAGAAATGTCGGATTAAATCAAATATTAAGGAACAAAACTTTATTAGAATTCGCACTAACGTTTATTGATTCCGGTCTTTGTGATCATCCCTTTATGTAAAGATTGTGCGTACATTAATCTTATTACCGATATCATTTCCATATGTTAACTGCTGACGCCTCAGATTACGAGAATCACAACAATTACAACTGTCATATCACTGTAATGTGCAACATCACCGTTACCTTTACCTAGTCGCAACGCTACCATTGTCAATATGATTGTTTTCTAGTCACAGCACTACCCGTGTTAGCCTAGTTTGACAAAGAAAAAAAAAATTCAGTTTTGGAAATTGGAGAAAAAAAGTACGTTTGGTAACCATTTTTTTTCCTTCTCCAATTTAAAAAACCAGTTTTTAAACTGAAGAGTAAAAAAAAAAATTCCAAAAACTGGTTTTTTTTTTTTTCACTTTTGATTTTTTTTTTTGAGACCACCACCCTCCCACCGCAGGCAACTGCCGCCGGCAGCCACCGCGGGCCTCTGACAGCCACCTCCGGCGGCCGGCGACCACAGTTGGCAACTGCTGGCAGCCATCGCCCCCCGTCGGCAGCCACCTCCGGCCGCCAGCCGCCTGCGACCACCATTGGCAACCATGCCGCCGGCGACTACCTCCAGCAGCCACCGCCGTCTACCACCACTACGCCCCACCACCGCCACCGCAAACCACCAAAAAAAAAGTCAAAATAAAAAGGGTTACCAAACACCAAAAAAAAAAACTCAAAAAAAAAGGTTATCAAACTCTCACTTGTTTTTGTAAAAAAAATAAAAAATTAAGCTACTCTTTAAAAACTAAAAAAAAAAAAAATTTTGTCAAACCAACCTTTAGTGTTGTGACTACCACCACTATCTTGAACTGCATTGGTTTCAAAAAGAGTGTAACATGTTAATCTTTGGACATTAGTGCACAAGATTGTGAACTTCGGTAAAGCTTATAGAAAATTAAATGTCGCTCAATGTTTAATTCTTTTGGAGTTGCCAAGTGTTCTTTCGTTATTCAATAAATTTTTAGAAAAAAAATCCTTCTAAGAATAATAAAAGTAGAAATAATTTCTTCAGCGTTTTGGGCCGGGAGATGGTTTTAGACGTTTGGAGTGGGGGTTCGGGTGGGGGGAGGGGCGAGTAGTGGATTTTGAATGTGAATTTCTTTCATGACTATCATTCTTATTGTCAGCTTGCGTTGTTTTTGTTCTATCTTTTACTTTCTCTTTATAACATGTTGTTCTCTATTCTGGTCGCACCCAAAGACCCACTTAGGATCCCATTTGCATGACACGTCGACACAAATATTTAACGCTTCCAACAGGTCAAAACGTGCACGCTCAACTCACGTGCACTTCTCACTTTTTCTACGTGACTTCGTCACCAAGAAACTCATCCTTGCGCGACTACTAATTACGCACTTCGTCTCGGCCTCCCCTCAAAGGTTGGTCTTGGCCTTTCCCTAAGGGTTGACTTTGGCCTATCTCCTTAGCATCTGCACTGCTCTTCAAGGGACCGGACGTCACTCGGCGACTCCCGTCGCCCTGGACGTCACTCGGCGACCCCCGTCGCCCGAACGTCACTGGGCGACCCACGTCGCCAGGACGTCACTTGGCAACCCCCGTCGTGCCGGACGTCACTCCGCGACCCCCGTCGCCCGGACATCACTTCGCGACCCAGATGTCACTCCGCGACCCCTGTCGCCGGCGTTCGGGCGCCATACTCCAACACTCCGCATTGCCACTGATACAGTCGCACTCCCTGGCTCCTTGTCAAATTACCGTGCCCCCGGCACTGCACCTCACTCACTCTGCCACGCCATGCGCTGCACCATTGATACAGTCGTGCCCCCAGGCTCTCTGTCAAAAAGTCGAGCCATCGGCACCATATGCACTGCATCGCGCCCATGCGCCACAATCATGTTTCTTGCCCCCGGGGCGTCACACTCATTCACCACACCATACGCCCCTGCCATAGACGTGGAATATGTTTTGACCCACTCTCCGGAGTGTGCACCATCCTGCGGGGATAGGCGACTCCTCCGGGACACTATCTCTGCTAGGGAGCTCTTCAACTCCCTTTCCGCCAAGTAGACGGCTCCTCCGGATACTACCTTGACGCGCTCCGAGTGCTCCGGCACAAGGACTCATTACGGGGGTAGGTGACTCCTCCGCGACACTATCTCGGCCAAGGAGCTCTTCAACTCCCCTTCCGCCAGGTAGACGGCTCCTCCAGGATGCTACCTCGGCCAGTCGGGTAGACGGCTCCTCCGGGATGCTACCTTGACGCGCTCCGGCACAAGGACTCACCTGCGGGATAGGCAACTCCTCCGGGACACTATATTCACCAGGGTGTCTTCGTGACTGGCCTACGAGCTCCGGAACTGGAGGCTTGCATTGGCACCCCTATGGACTATGAACCCCGGGTCACTCCGAGACGGGAGCAGGTATTTGGAGGGCATCAAGCCTAGTCCGCCTGGCAGTTGGGCATCAGGTCTTCCCCACCGCTGCCAGGGCGTGGGACTCTGCAAGGGCTTGGATTGGTGGCTAGATCAAGGAGATTCTCTGGCCACACCGACGCTGTGGGAGCCAGTCTTTCCAGACAGACAGAGCGACGCTGTGCGGGCAGGCCGGGTGAATATGCGATTCGACAGTCCGTGGAGCACTGACACCTGTGGACCCTCCGGTGACGTGTCACTCCCGGGGAGCATCATGTGTCGGTTGTGACATCATCATCTCAACCTCTATAAATAGAGGTCTTGAGAATTCATTTGAAAATGATTTTTTTCCACATTTTCACTTTCTTACTCTTGAATCCTAGAGAGAGAAACATACAGGACCTTGACTCTGGACCTAAGTATCAAACAGTGACTGTCGTCGTATATTCGCATCGCGCCATCGCCTCACAGCACTGCCACTCTCAGGCTCTGTCTGGGAAGCCCTTAGTCTCTGCCCTTGCTGTGTCTCACATCATCATACTTGGCATCTGACTCAGATTGCATTCCTTGTGGCACCTCCACATCGACTGCGAATCCATTTTCCTTGGCATACATGTTAAATATATAATCCAAAGTCTAAAAATGAATGAGTTGATTTTTTAAAAAAATGTTAATTTTTACATTCTCGTATGCTTATTCGCATTTTGCATTTTGCATTTTGAAGTATGTTTGAAATCCTTAACACATTATAGCGACGAACGGAGGACAAATCTTTTCGTTGTACTAAAACCCACCAGGGTTCAAGACGGCACACCTTTCCCGAAAACGTGCGAGAATCAAGAATCTAGAACTGAAAGAGGCAAATTAATTGCCTAAATTTGCCTAAAGCAATGATCTCTCTCTCTCGCTCTCACTCTTGCTCCATTCTCTACTAAATCTCTGCAATTCGAATCTCCTCTCTTGCCAAGTACCCAATTCATACACACATCATAACGAGAATAACTTCAAACAGGTTACCAAGCAAGCGTTTTTTCCTGTTTTCGTTTTCCTTTACTGCTGCAATCGGCTATATGTCGAACCCTAGTTGATTTCCTTTTGAATTGCAGAAAGCAAGGCTCCGAAATGGCACGTGCAGGGCGGAGTTCTCAAACGACGCGCCGTTCGCCGTCGCGATCGGCGCCTGCATTCTCAACTCCCTCGCTTTTCCGATCCCAACCGGTGACGGCGTCGACGACGGCGACTCCGTGATTGATTTGTCTGATGCGAGGTTCGCGGTTATGGGGATCATTAGCTTCATCCCTTACTTCAATTGGCTGGTAAAATAAAAGCCAGCCTTTCTTTCTTCAGTTCTTATGGAATTTGGCTGCTTGTTGTTAAGTTCATAGCATGAATTTGTTTGGTGAATATTTGTGTGTAGAGTTGGGTGTTTGCGTGGTTGGATACTGGGAGCCGGCGTTACGCTGTGTACGCGATTGTTTATTTGGCTCCTTACTTGAGGTTTAGCTCTATCTTTTCTTGTGTGGGTTTGACTTATTATCTTATGTCTTCTGACTTTTTGCAAATTTATGAGATGGTGTAATTGTTTCAACCCTAGCTGGACTTGTCAAGAGATGCTTATTTAGTCTATAATTGGTTTTTGAATGTAATTGGACGTTTACACATACCAAAATCTATCTTAGGATTGTGCTGAAAGGCTTAGGAGATTATCCAAATGGAGCGGAGGGAGTATCTCAGTTGCCTCTGTTTAGCCTCCCTTGAATCAAGGAACTGACTTTGAACAAACCTTTGTGCTCGTCTCTGACATCGAGATGCATCAATAGTACTTCCTACTCAAGTGACTTTTTTTGGCACTCGTTAAGATTAATTTTGTATAAAATTAAGGGGATGTTTATATCCACACCCATATATTGCCTTTATTTGTTGCTAATAGAGTAAGATACCATCCTGGTGCACCTTTTTGGTCACAAAAGATATGTGAAATGCGTACATTGAGTGGATTTAGACTTTTTGTGCAGAATTAAAATCAAGTTACACTTGACATTCCATTCTGATTAGTTTAATTTTAGCGTCCTGTGGAAAGGTTTCAACACTAGTTAATCGCTCTGTGCTTGATTGTTCTTCTTAGTTCAAACTTTTATGGGAATTGAAAAAAAGAAAAAAAGACTAGTCACACTTCATCTCTTTGTCTGAGAATAAGAAAGAGCAAAGAACACGGATGACCTTTAGGAGAAAGCGACAAATGGTGTTCAGCAGTCTCAAATGTCTAATATGTCTAATTGGTTGCTTTTGTACATGTATTGTTAGTGCTCTTTTGTTGGGATGGAATAGGGAAAGAAAAGGGATATGGAATATTTGAAGAGTTGCATCTTTCTTGCAGGCTCACCGTATTCTTTCCGGTCATATTTGTGGGGGCACTATTTTGACTTTTTATTTATGCCTTCCAACATCGATATTCATTGCATCCTAACGGTAATGTAGTAACTTATCAGGATTCTGTTGTTGCATCCTGTTTTCCTTCCTGCTTAACCAAACAAGAAAAGAAAGACTTAGTGTAGCTTAGAGAGTGTTGTGAGGTTTTAGGTACATGGTAGTGTCCATGATGTCTACTTGAAAAAAATTGGTGTTCTTATTGGTCAAAATTGTCGCTGTCGCCCGAGGAAAGTTGGCTGCCTATTGCTAGCATTATTTTCTGCATCAATCACACTCAGGTGGAGGTTATTCCGGTTCTTACTTTCTAAGTTATAAAACATTTTGCTTATTAGTCTTGACACCAGTACTTGTCATTGGCAGCTAGAAGCAAGTATAAGAAATGGAGATCTTGAGGGCTTCAAGCTCTTTAATTAGACTGCAAAGCATCTATCGAGAAAAAACAATATTACAACTGATAACGAGGTAATGACCTTCTTTGCCTTTTCTTAGATGAAAGAATAACCAGCCACTATAAGCACAAAGCAAAACATACCTTACGGGTGCAAGCTTGTTATCAGTGCACTCCTGATCTATGTTTTTCTTTCTTTCGGCGCGTAGGAGAGAAGAAAAAGTAAGAGAAACTTGCCTTCTGCGCAAGAACAATCTAGAAATGCAATACATGGTTGGGGAGTTCCCAAAAAGCCTCCCCAAGAACCTGAGCTCTTGAATGAAGAACAAGAGACTGATGAGGGAAGGAAACACTAGAAGATCCCAGTTCAATCCTTTTGTCACACCAAGTTTGGCTTACGGAGGGATATGCTAGGAAGGGTCCAAGAGTTGACGATTACTCAAATCTGGTAATTTAGAACATGCAATTACCTATTTGTACAATTTTTGAGTGTGCTCTGTAGTATATAGGATTCCCAAAGGAAATATGTATGGTTCTCTACTAACATGGTTAGTTTGGTGGAATTTGTCGGAAAACCAGTGTGCCGATATGCTGTCATAAAAGGGTATATCATTGTGTGATTAACGGAGCACTGATTCAGTTGAAATTCTGATTCCAAAAACAGTATTCACTGACTTCTTGCAAATGGACTATTGAAAACTACACTGCTCGTTCAATTATAACTCTGTGAAAAAAGGTATTTGACTAAATTGCTCCACTTGTTTTTGTAATTCCTTTGTATTAAAACAAGTTATTTCATGTTTTCGAGTTTTTTCATATTTTCAAGAACATGACAATGAAAACAAAGAAACTGGTAACCAAATGAAGTGTCAGTTGCTTCGTGTCTAAGCGTAGGGAGGAAGAAGAATTTGTTTGTTAAAGAGAAAAAACAATTGCAAGACTTGACTTGTCATGCATTGGGTAAATGATTATCAAGAGCCATTGCACCTGCATCTCGTAATCCTGTAATTATATCAGTAAAAAAAGTAAAATTGTTGGTAAAATGCATTTTTAACGACAAAAAAGTTAAAAATAATATTAGGGGTAAAAATAATCTCTTTGTACAATCGTTTTTCTATAAAACGTTCTCGCAGAAGAAGCCACCCAAAAATAAATAAGCAAGTTCAAAGCATCACAGCTGGTAGAATTAGGACCAAAAAAAAAAACCTAGTCCAAACTTGAGCCGAAAGATCTTATCTTACACGCATTTCTTAAGATGAAAGCAGTAGCAGTACGAATGGAGAGAAAACAAGACGAAGTAAATCGTCTACCAGATGATATTATCTGTGTTATATTAGAAAAATCCACATCTGAAGCCAAATGGCGCTTGCCTGCTGCTTGATATCCAAGCGCTTGGCTTCCCTCGTTCCCCTCCAAACTAGCACGGTTTTGATTGATATCTTCGAGTGGAATTTCTTTACAGAATGCATCTGCCACTATCCAAATCCTAAAACAACAAATCGGGCTTGCTCAGTGCGTGAAACTACGAGAGCATTTCATACAGAAAAGGAAAAAAGAAAAAAAAATTGAAATGAGAAGCTGTAATTGGCGGAGGGCTGAAGCTCAAGAGAGTTGAAAGTATAGCACGAACAGAGGCAGACATTTCAAGGGAGAGAGTTGATATCTCAACAAACAGCCTTCGCTTCATTATCCTCTACATCCTTGTTGTACATGCATCAACCCAGATAAAAATCTGGTCTCTAAGATATGCAGATTGCTTTATCTAGTTTCTGAAATTGATCTTTCAATTGGAAAAGAACTTAGAATCCTCATCTTTATGCAGAAATCCAGGCCAACAGCAGCAAAAACAAAGATCAAAACATTCTCCGATACATAAATTGCACCACTGTAAGCATGTGAGAATAAGCTTCCAGCAGTTAACTCCAGAGGTGGTCCGCCCCCCAGTGTAGCAAGCCCTGCTTAGCAAATCGTGATCAGCCCCATGAGTCACCATGCAGTTACCAATTTGTTGCATTTATCAATTTGAGTAGTGAGAAATTTTCACGATATACTAGTTGAAAGGCGCAAAACATAAATTTTACCTTTGACGAATCCAAACGCAGCAGCTGTCCCATTCTTAAGCTGAAAATTGTCAAAGTCTCTTCTTACTGCATATCGGAATGTTACTCCAAATAATGCACAGCTAACAAGGGTGATTGCTGAAGGAAGTATCAGTTGAGGAAAGCTAGTCACTTGTGTTAAGGAAATGGGAAGCCCTGCTAATGTGCCAACAACTGCAGAGATGGATGCTGCTTTTATGGACTCCCACCTCTCTTCATTTTTGTTGACTGCTTCAAGCTCAATTTCTGTAAGGGCATCTCTGCCTCCAACCCCATCAACAGTTAGCGAACGCTCCGCTTCCTCGACCAGCGCTCTTGCTTCCGTGATATCCCTCTGACATTCTGCAATCTTTAGCATGCAAAACATGAGATACCAGCAGCAGTAAAAGAAATATGCAGACAAGAGGTCAAAACACAAAAAACATTCTGTGGAACCCTGTTGGATTAGTCATCCTACCTTCAGATGAGAAACTTTACCACTAGACTTGACATGATCACAGCTGTTCAAGTTCAGTTATGCTTTCATGTTTATCTTTTTCATCTTGATATACAAAAAATAAAGTCACTTCCCAGCAATTGCCAAGTTGGCAAAGAGAAATCAGATCAGGTTACTAACATTTTATTAGAAATTTTTATAATGGCCAAGTTACATATATGATTGCATATGCCGGAATAGCTTCCTTACAGATATACTTGAAACCCCAAGCAACCTCACCTCCAGCCCCACCCCACAGAAAAAACAAGGAGTTAGAGATATTAGGATGAACTTTGGACCTATAATTAGGTCTTAAGTTTCTCGTTAATATTCAAGTTTCAACAACCAAAAACTCCTTTACACTACAATGTTACTTGCCAAGAAGAACTGGTGGATACACAATTGTAAGGACTTCAGACTCCTTGCATCGAAGTACGAAATTTAACACGCGTGCGCACACGTTAGATGTGCTTCTATGCACAAGAAAGCTTATGGTGGTCCCTAAATACAACTACAAAAGTGAATATCTTCATTCGATTTAATGCTACTATATACACATGCTAACCCATATTTGTATTATACTACTTGAACAATGAGTGCTGAGAATGGTCAGTGAAGGGTGACGTGCCCGAGATGGACCAAGTCAAAAGGTCAAAGAATTGAAGCTGCCGAGGTTCCCATGGCTCAAAGAGGCAAACAGTGACCCATCACAACCGGTTGACCAAAGAGAGGAGTGCTACTCTTAACTAGACGGTCAAGAAATCCCTCGAGAGGCATCGGCCCCGATGGTGCCCATCCCTCAAAATCTCCAATCCGTCATCGATATTAGCCTTGAAGTGCAGTTCGTTAGACCCATCCTCGAGGAATGGGACGCGAGGCCTCTCACCGGCGGCGGGATGCGAGGTGGTTCTCGATTCCTTGAAGATAAGGTCCCGAGGGTTCCAGGGGACAAGCAGTTAGGTGGCAAGGACTAGGAGAGTCACATTGGTTATAACCTCATGTGAACCAAGCTGCAACTAAAGATCAGAACTTAGATTTTCATACACCATAAAGCCCCATCCTCTCGATGACACATGACACATTTCTAGGGGGGAAGGTCACCCACCTCCTGATTGACCATCCCCAAAGGGCTGTCTCCCAGATCCGCCTCTGTACGGAGATGGCATAGACCACCTTTCAACCACCCCGCACTGTTCGTCACTGTCGAGAGGCCGGACAGGTAAGGCCTATGGGCCCTCTTTGCGGGGGCTTATGCCCAGACTTAGAATAAATAACATGCGTTAGACACCAAAAGATCAAGGATCCAAGAGGGGAGAATCAATAAACAGCAAAAAGGGTAGTCATTCAAGGTAACCTCGACCAAATGCGCACACACGCACCTCATCTCACATAATCCTGCTGCCTACGTTAGTCTCAGCTCGTAACTGGTCGTCATGCCTGCTGCTCGTTCTATTGGGGCCGTGTATTCTTGAGTGTCATGAGGCCAGCCACCCAAAGGCTCACACGGGCATCAGCGCCGTGCGACTCCCGAACTCAAGTCAACAAGATTTATCTGGATTGTTTTATAATTATACAAATTATCCATTCAAAACAGAGGCACAATTGCATATGGCATTTGTTGTCACTTGGAAATGAAACTTTTTTCAAAGTCCTACCGAAAAATGTGGAGCAGGCTAGTTCATGTGTGCAGCTGTAATATCATGGCCCTAACCCTAAAATAGAGAAACATTTTCTTGTGTAGCATTGTGTGTGTGTGTGCGCGCGCGCGGGCAGATGAGAAGGGGGAGCACTAGTAGCAGACCTCGGAGGCTCTGTTTTCGAGCTGATTGATGTAATCCCTCAATTTCTGTGCCTCAATTTCTTGCTTCTTGATCTCTGCCAGCTCTCTCCTCGCTATCTCCACTCTCTCAGTTGCCTTTCCCAACCCATCTAACAATCCCCTGTTCTCTTCTTTGTTCAACAGTTCCTCTACCCGTTGATCAACCATCCCAGATAGCACATCCTTGAGACTGCCCTTTTCGAAAGGGCTGCTGTTATTATTGTTGCTGTTGCATTTGACGGTCTGGGGATGGGACCTTGATGATAATGCTGGTGCATTGAAGGGTCTCGTGCAATAGGAAACTGTGATGTGGAGTCTTTCTGTAAATGGGCTTCTCGTTAAAGCGTTTGGAGAGGAAATCAAGTTGGGGTTGATTGTGGTTGTCATGGTGATGAACGACGATTGCTCGATCCCTGTTTGTTTCAAGAATTGGGAGAAGGCTGTTCTGTTTGTATCCAGTGCCATAGGTTTTGCTTATCCTCTTACATTAATTGCTTCCCACTTTTTCTTCTCTTGGTTAAGTACTAGGATTTACATCCTAATAGCAAAGCTTAATTAAATTCACACTTTAATAAACTCTAGTGGTTTTCTACACCGAACATAATAGTTGAACATAGTAGTAGGTAACAATGGTCGGCCGGTGTGTTGATCGGAAAAATTCTCGAGAATTTATAACAAACGTTAAACAATTCTCAAAAATAAAATAAAACAATTCCACTAAATTTTCTTAATTTTCAATTGCTCTAGTAGACCGGACAATAGTATTAAACTTTATATTGTAAGTTAAACTTAAGGGAAGGAAGACAGAACTGATCTCGAATGAATGCCGATTAGTTTAGTTTTGTCTAGACAAACTCGTGTCAAGGTACTCTTAATATTGTCGATTGAGTCGATTAGCTAAACTAGTTTAATTATATTCGAACAAGTTCATGTCAAGGTACTTTAAGATTTGTCTCTTGAGTCGATTAATTTATTAATTTAATTATGTTTGAATAAACTCAAATCAACCCGCCTAAACAAAAAACAATAGTTTACATATCCAAGTAATCTCTCAAATGACGTCAAATAATTTTATAAGGACTCTTTTCTTGTCCTCCTCAATTCTACTTTTCTCCTTTTTGAGGCTTTGAATTTCTGTCACAAGAAAATGGAGGGTCAATTGTAACAAAACACTGTTGAGTGCCCACCAAACCAAATATAACGGGGGGAGCTTTGGTTGTGAAGAAACAAGAGGCATGCTCACAGTAGCTAGAGTACTAAACCATCACAGGCTTTTCGTCTCCCACACTCGAAAACACTTCTCTTTCTCTCTAATGGCCAACTCTAGGGTTTCCACCTTCTCCACCGGCTCCCCAACCAACGCGCCCGTTAAGCGCGTGGGCACCCACAACGGAAGCTTCCACTGTGACGAAGCACTTGGCTGCTTCATGATTCGCCTCACCGACAAGTTCGCCGGCGCCGAAATCGTTCGCACCAGGGACCCTCAGGTTTTGTACACCAACTGCTTGTGGAAATTCCTACTCTGTCTCTCTGTGATTTTTTGGGTTGGGTGTTAAGAATTAGTGTATTGTGTGTATCTTTGTATGTGGGCGTAAGGGTTAATGTGCTGTGTGTGTGTGTGTGTGCGCGCGTGTTTGAGTTGCGTGTTCGAACCAGGGACGGACAGGTTTGCACACCTCCTGTTTGTGGAAATGCCTCACTGTGTGTTTTCGAGTTGAGTTGTTAAGTTCATGTATTTATTGCAGGTATTGGAAACCCTTGATGCTGTGCTGGATGTTGGTGGGGAGTACCATCCGAGTCGAGACCATTACGACCACCACCAGAAGGGTTTTACCGAGGTTTTTGGTCATGGCTTTAATACTAAGCTCAGCAGTGCTGGTCTTGTTTATAAGGTAATTTATATTTTTGTGGAAGCATGGGATGTAGTTCAACATTTAGCACAAGTTTCCATATAGTCATGATAAACCCTTGATTATTATATGAAGTGAGTTGTAATCTGGTTTTTAGTTTTTTTGCTTAATCAAGTTGAATTAGTTGCATTTTGGGCAGTCTAACCTGCAGTTCTTCTTTAGCATTTTGGGTTGGAGATAATTGCAAAAGAGCTTCAGCGTGATGAAGGGCATCCAGACGTGCACAGGCTATTTCTAGCTGTGTACAAAAGCTTCATGGAGGTAATAAACATGGCATCCACATTGGCTTGCTTTGAACTGCGTTTAAATTTGATCCTCTACATACATGGTGAGTCGCGACCAATATTCTTATAGAAACAAAGCACTATTCAGAAAAAGAAAATCCTTGCTGCTCTACGGCTGAAAGTATCAGTTTCAGTGTTGCCTTGTCTCTTGTTGTCTTTGAGGTGTCTTTATCGAATGTGTTTCTGATCAAATGGAGTGATGTGGTCTTCTGCTTGGAATTGCTTTTAAGTAGCATTTTGTTTCAAGTAGACAGAAAGCCTACGGGAAATCCATGATAGGGTTAAGGGCAATTGTGTAAGAGCAACGTTAAGTATTGTCATTAGAATTATATGCCATGTTCGTTTCATGTACTCTACTACAAGACTTACATAAAAAGCTTTTAACTATTGTGTCTGGAAATTTCCCTTATAGTGTTAGAAATTATGTATGATAGACCAGAATTTTTAGTGACTCCTTTTTGGCAACATATTATGTAAAGCGGCTAAAGTTGAAAATGTCACATTTCTGACAAATTTGCTGAAAGGAGCTGAAGGAAATTTTGTAAAAGTATTGCCAAGGCCATGAAAGTATTGGTATCTTAGTATGCATGATTTGTAAAGAAAAGTATCTGGTACCTCTCAGAGCTGGGTGCTGACACGTTTCATTCGGCGAGATTTGTGGTAAAAATCTCTGGTACCCCTTGAGCTGGATTTAAGTTCTTAGCACTTTTATTACCGTAAACTGAGATCCTGCTAGTTTTAGGGTACTAAAGGATGTAAAAAGTCTAAACTCCTATACAGCAGTGATGGGAATTTGGGAGCCAAGGTGCCTCTTCTCTATGGATCAGATGATTGGAAGAGTAGGATTCAACTAGTTTGAAAGAAAGGCTTACTTGAGTTGAGCTGAGCTGAGCTGAGCAGACTAGGATGTCTAACTGTAGTTGCTAGCCAAAGATGGGCCAAGAAAGGAAGAGCTGAGGAGGGAACGTTTGGTATTCACGTCATTACTAAAACGGCTGCTGTGTGCATAGCTTAGTTCATATACGATCAGCGGCACAGGAGTTTTGAAATGAAATTGAGCTATGCTAGTACCTCCATTAATGGTATAGGTGGGTACCAAAGTACAGGAAGGACTTTTGAAAA
This sequence comes from Escallonia herrerae, assembly GCA_033070095.1. Lineage (NCBI taxonomy): Eukaryota > Viridiplantae > Streptophyta > Magnoliopsida > Escalloniales > Escalloniaceae > Escallonia > Escallonia herrerae. The sequence continues at coordinate 316,290 of JAVXUP010000332.1, read as the reverse complement.
CTTCCCTCTCTCAAAAGGCTTTGTCTTTTTGTGGCTAGCACTCCTTTGAATTTTAACAACTAGTGTGTCAACCCTGAGTACCTCATTGGAATCTAAAGTCGTTTGTTTCTATAATGTTAAACAGTGTTTCCGTTTGGTTTTCCAACCTAGGGTTGAGGTCCAAATAGAACTCGAATAATTTCATCTGTGGCTGTCATCGTGGAGCTTAAAAATACTTGATGCAAGAATTATCCCAGCAGTGCTGGCATGAATCATTAATATTATCGTAGTTGTTTACTTGTTGCAGGCAATTGATGCAGTCGACAATGGAATTAATCAGTATGACACTGACCAGTCTCCAAGATATGTGAACAATACACACTTGTCTTCAAGAGTCGGAAGGCTTAATCTGGATTGGACTGATCCTGATCAGTCTGCTGAGAAGGAAAATGAGGCCTTTCAAAGGGCAATGGCTCTGGCTGGCAGTGAGTTTTTAGATGTAAGATCACCCTTGTGCGTATTTATTCAGTTGTGGGGATTTTCTCAAGCAACTTTCCAGCCTTTTCTAGTTCAAAAGCGTGGACACGAGAAAATACGAATTTTCACTTACAGATTTGTCGATATACACTAATTTCTCTTTAGTTTACAACAACTTTTTCTTATTTGCAGAATGTTCGATTTCATGCAAAATCATGGTTACCAGCACGCTCAATCGTCATGGAATCTCTTGCGGTTACACGAAATATTGATCCTAGTGGAGAAATTATGGTTTTGACTACGTTTTGCCCTGTAAGTAGTTTTTCATTACCTATTAGTCAGCTGATGTTACCTCTGTTCTTCGTGCTTTCAAGTATACATGAGTTTGATGCTTCGTTCTCTTAATAGATGATTTTTTTTTTCCTTTAGATTTTCATGATTTGTTGTAAACTCTGTTATATCATATTCCCTCCGTACCAAAATTTGAGAAGTCTTCCTTTCCTTTTCTTTCCAAACACCATAAACAACGTGATGTGTTCTAATTAGCACTTCTTGTTTTGAAGTGGTATATATAAGTTCCGTGAATTGTAAGATATTTGACTTTGAAAGGACTTGAATTATGGCACAAAGGGAGCATTGATGTAAAAGGATTGGTGCAAACCTACTATATAATCTTTTCTGGACACAACTGGCATCTGATGGTTGCGGCGATAACATTCTAGCGAAGAACTGCCACTATCATCTTTAATGTTTTGAAAGAATGCTCTCTTACGTGCCAAATTAGTCAATCAGTTAAAGTGGCAAACTTCATGAATGACCTCAAAATTGCCGATCAAGCTAAAAAACATCTTGTCTTTTCCTTTCATTTTTGTCTTTGGCCTCAAATGAAATTTGTGTTTGTTCTGAAGAGGATCCAAACCGTGCACCGTACCAGGACTGTACAAGAAATCCTTCGCTTCAAGTGAAGTTGTGATTGGCACTATTGTTGTATGTTAGTGGTTCTTAGCTTCTCCCAGCACTTAACCTCGCCCACCAGCTTTTCTGACTAACTGAATTTTGTGCTAGGATGGCATGATAATTTTATGAATTTTAGAACAGCTAAATATTGCAAATGTCCTGTCTAGAGTTTTCAGAATATTGTAATTTGATTTCATCTATCCCACAGTGGAAGCTTCACCTATTTGAGCTCGAGCAGGAGATGAAGATTGACCCGCTCATCAAATATGTTCTTTACCAGGTAAATGCGACCATCTTCTGCTCTTGTTTCCTTTTTATAATTTTGTGACTTTTTTCTAGAGAGAGAGAGAGAGAGAGAGAGAGAGAGAGAGATGTTTAACAAGTTCCTGACCTATTGTAGCTAATGACTATGCAATATCCAGGACGACAGGAGCAAACACTGGCGAGTACAGGCTGTAGCAGTATCTCCAGATAGGTTTGAGAGCCGAAAACCCCTTCCGTCTCAGTGGCGAGGTTTGAGAGATGAGGAACTCTCGAAGGAGGCAGGAATTCTTGGTTGTGTTTTTGTCCATATGAGTGGCTTTATTGGTGGAAATCAAAGCTATGAGGGTGCATTAGCAATGGCAAGAGGGGGCTTGAAGCTCTAAAAGCTCAGAAAGTATCAGTTCGTCCTCGCTGCATTCTACTAGTAGCTGCCCCATTTGCTGCTGTTTCTTTCCCTGCTTACATGTCAGAGACGGCGGTTTCAAATCATCAACCGAACCATATCTGTAACCTTTCCCCCTACTTATTTTTCGTTAGTTTTTTCAACTCTTCAAGGCTTATTAAGGTAGTTTACGTTCTTGGTTTAGAGATTTAGCTTCCATTCTGTGTTTTGAGCCTGTAACATTTCTTTCTTGGTTCCTTGATTTGTCTCGTGTCTTATTTATTGTTGAAATAATTATTTTAATCATTGATGGATTTGTTAAAGTTATTAATCCTTATTAATTTTTTGGGTAAAATGCAATAAATCATTGATGTATTTGTTAAAGTTATTACTTCGTATTATTGTTTTTTTTTTTTGGGTAAAATGTCTTCTATTGCAATTAAAATCAAAATTATTGAATAGTATAGTATTCAACAGTACTCCATCTTCACTGTATCTGCACGTGACCCGCTTCTTGTTCCCTACAAAGTTACAGCAGTTCGGTTTGGAAGATTAGCAGCAACCATGGCCACCTTCACTTACCCCGCTTCTTCTCTCCTAACCCTAAGAAAAACCCTCTCCAACAATCCCTTCCCTCCCAAAACCCTAATTCACCTCCCTTCCACATCCACCCGTTTCCCCAAATTACCATCACCCTCGACAACCCCACTCAAAACCCTATTAACCCCCAGATCCGCCGCCGCCGCGGCGCCTCAAACACTAAAGTCCCGCCTCAACGATGGCGACACCCTTTACGGCCTCTTCCTCCTCAGCTTCTCCCCCACTCTCGCCGAGATCGCCGGTCTCGCCGGCTACGACTTCGTCGTCGTCGACATGGAGCACGGCCACGGCGGCGTCTCCGACGCCCTCCCCTGCCTCCACGCCCTCGCCGCCACCAGCACCCCCGCCATCCTCCGTTTGCCGGAGTCAAACCCCACCTGGGCCAAGAAGGCGCTCGATCTCGGCCCGCAGGGAATCATGTTCCCGATGATCGACAGCCCAAAGCTGGCCCGCAAGGCGGTGTCTTACTGCCGGTTTCCGCCCAAAGGAGTCCGTGGATCGGCCCATACCGTCGTTAGGGCTTCGAATTACGGCATTGACCCGGGGTATCTGAGTAATTGCGAGGACGAGCTGCTGATCATGTGCCAGGTTGAATCTGAAGAAGCGGTGAAAAAGATCGAGGAGATCGCAGCCGTGGATGGGGTTGACTGCATTCAGATGGGACCGTTGGATTTAAGTGCCAGCATGGGGTACTTGTGGGATCCGGGTAACAAGAAAGTGAGGGAAGTGATGAGGTCAGCTGAGAAGGCCGTGTTAAAGACCGCCGGCGGCGGTGGCGCATTCTTGGCTGGTTTTGCGATGCCGCATGATAGTCCCGATGATTTGAGGGGGAGAGGGTACCACATGGTGTCTGGTGCGGTGGATGTGGGCTTGTTTAGGAGTGCTGCTGTGGAGGACGTGAAGAAGTTCAAGATGAGTCTGATGGCGGGATCGAAGGATGATGATGAAGAAGGGAGGGGTGATGGCAAAGATGGTGATGAGAAGTACTGGAGTGAATGATTTTTGGTTCATGGTTTTGCGAAATAATGCGGGGTTGCTCTGTTTTGTTGTATATACTTTGTTTGAGAGACTGTTTTCGTTTTTCTGAAATTTGGGAACTGATATTTGAAAATATTTCTACGAGCTCTACTACGGTATATACTCACTTTAGCAACACTTTGTCACTCAAATGGTAAAAGTTGAATTCTCCTAATTTGCCCGTCTGTCAATCCCCGTCATCATCGTTGCCGTTGTGGACTCCTCGTTACCAATTTCTTTTAAGATCCACACAACTCTGTTGTCGCGGTTCGTCCCCACCATGAGTGCTGATTTTGTGAAATTTAATTGAGTGGTGATGATGCGGGGCACCATGAGTGCTGATTTTGTGAAATTTGATTGAGTGGTGATGATCCGGTATTAACTGTTGTAGTGAAGTTTTTCTCGAAAAGCTGAGATTTTGGTAAATTGAAATGGGGATTTGGATTGCAGGGAAATGGTGGTTACAAGGCAATATACATTGGTAAAGACTAAAGAGTGTGTAAATGCAGCATTTGATAAATCATGAGTTACTACAAAGATGATATTTATATAAATCGCCGATTTCACAGGGTTGAGAACAAAAATCCTCTGGCCCTTCACTCACTCCCGTATTCTATACCCTCTGTATCATTGCTTCACAGTTTTTGGTCACTAAAAGCTACGTTAGTCACAACTTTTTCCATGTTAATAATAGAAAGGCATGAATTAAAGGACGGGCGTGAATTTAATTCCACCCAAAATCTAATTTTGTTGCAATGACAAATTAAACTGTCACAGTATTGTGAAACTAAAAAGGTGGTTAAGGAGCTTATAGTATTGGAACATGTGAGATAATGCTTTAGAAAGCATACTAATCAACTTTATGGAATTAGAGATTGGGATAAGTTAGATTAAGATTTTAAGTTATCTTGTAGTGTATTAATTATCTGTCACACTTTATTCCTTTCAAGTCCTTAGTGGTAAGTTATAATCAAGAAATGAATAATACATCGGTTGTTCTCTCCATCAATTCTCTGTTACGCTGAATGCCAGCCGTCCATCTTCATAGCATTATTTGTTATTTTTGCAAACTTTTTTGCTTGAAATATCCTTCTTAAAAAAAAAAAATTCTTATTACAACCTCTCACAAGTCTAAATTGCCTTCATATGCCTTTCTCTAAAATCTTGCAACTCAACTAAAACTTGATATAGTTGTTGCCTTTGTGTCATTTCACTTCACCTTCAAAGATTTATTTAATATTTTTTTCTCTCTTTCGCTTTGGGGTAGTAACATAGTCATCCACCAACGCAAATTCTTCGATGATCTTGGATGACCTTTTCAGTTCATTAGCCCATTCTTCAATGCTACTCACAACAATAGTTAATCATTATTTCGCGTTCCACGTCTACTAATCAAGTTTTGAAGCAAACCCCCTAAGTTCAATAGGAGTATTGGAACATGTGATATAATGCTTGAAAGGGCATATCAATCAAGATTTTGAAAGTTAGAGATAAGAATATGTTAGATTAAGATTTACTTTCTTCCTATAATGTCCTTAATGGTAAGTTGTAATTGAAAAAATAAATAAATACATTTTATTTTGTGAAACTAAAGAGCTAGGAAAGGAGCAACAGAACTGATTTCCCAACGAAACAAAAAGGTACCTATCTCAATGTTAAGGAAAAACCCTAATCCTTAATCTAAAAACAGTATCCTTAGGCTTCTACGAGGGGAATTGATTCTTCCATATCAAAATCTCCACTTAATATCCCTTAAAAAACTCTGTATTCTCAATTTTAAGTGTGAACAAACCACTGCCAGGCCTCAAGGCCAACAGCAACCAAGATATGTGCTCCAAGAGATAAAGGTCAAGCTTCTGACATCCAACTTCATCTCAGTGATTCAGAGGCTCAGTTTCATATTCCGTGTCTCTCTCACTGTCTAGTGGCCCTGTGATATAACGCAGGAACAAAACTCTAAGAATGTTGAGGGTATGTGCAACAGCAAGTAATAACCATAGCCGTACTGGATATTTTAGTGTTGATATTTTGACATGATTATGCAATAACATCAACATACCAGCCTGAATCAGAATTTTTTTCTTATTGAGAATAAAAAGGTACAGAAATATTTGTAGGCAATAAGAAACGTACTAGACTTTTGCCTTTCTGCAATCACCATGAGCCGCCTCTGCAAGATAGATGCCACGAAGAGGAAAATCGAGCACATGCCAAACATGACAGTGATTGGGAATGCATTAACCTTCAAATAACAACAAGAATCAGATCATGGGAAGCACATTTCTGATTTAGCAAGTCCAATTCGGAGGATATGAAGGCATGAGGGGTTACATGTCCTATGTAACTGCATCATGGGACACAAGTTTCCCATTTGCCCTTGTTTTTTTTGGGTTACATTGTCGTAAAGAGATATATGTGAGAGAGAGAGAGAGAGAGAGAGTAATATAACTAGTACTCACATTGTACAACACTACGCAAACAAAGATGTTCAGAGGAATGCGGAAAAAGTTCATAATTGTGCTTCTTGCCTCCTCAGGAATGTACTGGGACCTCATTTTCATAATAGATGGCCAGAATATTCCAACACAAGCTTCAAAAGCACAGAAGCCAATGAGCTGGATAGAACCTGAGAATGATATGCTACCACCTTTCACTTTAGAAGGTGGCACCAACATCTGTTAAAAGGATACATATTTGATTAGTGATAAATAAGATACCAAGATTCATGCATTTGGTGTAAGTTGAAGGAATTATGCCATACACTGGTGACAACTGGAAGCAAGAGAGAGGCAGCAGAGATAACAAACACAATCTGCATGTAGCTCTCAACTTTTGGGTATGAACGTGCCATCAATCGAGATGCAAATGAACTTCCCAACATTGAAGCCAGCATAAACGTGGCAAAAATGAAACCGTGTGGGATATCCTCCTCATTTGGGCTCAAAGCAGGAGTCCAGAGGAATACAAACGTGTACATAGAACCTTCAAATAACGACTGTATGGCACCCAGCAAAGCGATTTTCTCATCTGATTCCAATTAAAATAGTGTCAGAAAGTTCTTCAAACACGTGTAAAAGAAGGAAGCAAACATAAAAAACACTTATTGACAGACCATCAAAAATTCTTATTTCATGAATAACTAGTGTGCCTGCCGTTGCAACAACCAAAAAGCATTGCAGGCAACAGTACTCTAGGATAACACCTAACATAGAAGAATTTACTTTTTGACCTTGTGACCATAAGGTCACTAAAATCAATTTTCATAAAAGAACATAACATGAGTTTAGACTTTACCAGAAGCAATTGCTGCAGCAGCACCTTTGAACTGACTCAACAAGTCCTTGTTTTCCGAAGGGTCGCCATAATTTTCTGTCCAAGATGACAATATAATTGCCATGCCAATTGCAAGAAAGCATGCAGCCGCATCAAATGGAGCAACAGGGCCCAAGCTTAGTGAATCCACTAATATGTTCCCAAATAATCCAGACAAAATGGCAACAAGACCGTTGCCAAGAAATATTGCCTTGGAGAATGTTAGTGATAGCCATTGTTGTTCAAAACCCCTCTGCAAGGGTCAAGATAATACAAGGTCAAGAAAAAGAAGAAAGATCTCAATAGGTATGACAAATGTTACTGGGGATCTCAGTAACGTCAAGTGGACTAAGCTGTTTATTTATTTCCAACAGATAAGCCATCTGATAAGCTTATATAATGGCAGTAATCAAGGGAGAGTATAGGCCATGGAATCCATTCAGTAATGGGCTCCACCTGGCAGGGAATGTGAAGAATTTAAGAACTTTTCAAATATGGTAGTGTCCTTGTTATACTAAAGGTATGTGATATCAAGAACCTCCGAGATGCCATTAGTTAATGCAGAATGAACGTGATTGAAATTTTGAAACGCCATGTAACAGTCACCCCTCACCTTATTGTGTTCTGCGACAAGCCATGATTCAAAGGCCGAAAACAAAAGGGAAGTGGCAATTCCACCCAATATGCGTCCCAACATTAATACTTCATACAGTGGAGAATGCTTGGTGATGCAGCTCAGTACGTAGGTTATGCAGTACGTAACACAAGCTCTTTTCCGACCCCTGAATTTAATATATAAAGTGTCAAGCAATAAGTCCATCCAAAGTGAATCTTGTAAACAGAATATACGAAAAAGAGTTATTACTGTTTATCAGCCAAGGATCCGACAATCGTCCCAAATAACATAGAAGAACCAAAACCAGCAATAAAAAGCTGCCCAATCTCCCCTTTCCCATAGCCATATTGACTGTAGAGGTAGTAGACATATGGACCCTGCAACCAATCACCGGCTATAGCCACAATGCATTAATAGCTCTGCAAAAAGTTTTTCTTCTTGTTTTTTTTTCTTTGTTGTTGGGGGGGAAGGGGGGGGTACATTCTTGGTGATTGTATACTGCCCGTGCAGAAACTTTACTAATTATTATAATGCTTGGGCTCGCTTCATTAACTTTTTGATCAAACACACAGACACTAAACCAAAAGAATCATTTCATCGAGACAGAGAGGAGTATCAACGAACCAAGGCAAATAAGTGATATGAATACTGGAAGATGTGTTATAAGTATTTGGTGGTATATGAAGAAGTCCAAGCTGTAGTCAAATGGACACTGCCTGCCGCTTTTGAAATGAGTTTTAGGCTGCGTAATCCCCATTTTTGGAAAGGCTAATATTCAATCTTAAAAAATGGCATCTTTCAAATTAGCTAGGGAGTTGGATGCAGAAGAAAGAAGTATTAAGGTAAGTATGATTAATATCAAAATAAGAAATAAAGCATCAAGTAAACCAGATACTGGAAGTAGCAAAAAGGCGGAGCACCTACAATTGACAAGAAGACCGTGATTAGGGAGTAATTGTCATCGATGATCGTTTCTCATAGCACAAGACTATCTATCATCTAAGAGGTAAAAGGATGGGACAATTTTAGAACGGCATGTTCGCCGGCATAGTTCGCCAAAAACAATTTACATCTCATATATGTACAAGCTTCAGTAGAATTCCTTAAGAACATATATTACATAACAAAATAACTACATTCAACAACTGGAACAGGCTAATCCAATCAAGCTTCATATTGAGCACACAGCATGTTCAGTAAATTCTAAAAAGCATTGACATATCCCCTTGACTGCTAAGAAGCTATAAAAAGCGCAGCCTAGTCCACAAGGCTCATGCCATTACGAGAGGTCCAGGTTGCGGTGGAACAACCTTACCACTTGCCAAGGCTCACCCTCTAATAGGAAAATGGCGGCTATTGAGAAATTTCATTGTTCACCATATATGAGAAACAAGTACGAGCACTTCACTTTTTCGTATTACAGACCTTAAGAACTTATCTTCTTTTTCCATTCGTTTGGATTCAAAAGAACATAAATGAAGAAACTCGAATTATGATTAAACCAAGCAGTTAGTGAAAGCATTCCCTAATAAGTAAACCCAAGTTAAAGTGAACCAACTGAATTGAGTTTATAGAGGTAGACTATATAAACCGTTTGAAGCCTAGATCGACATGAGTACAAACTCGTAATCATCAAGCAGCAATGGTTGAGATACATTCTCATAGCACGAAAGTAAAAATTAACAATTCAACATACATGCCTAGTAGGTTATGCTCTCATTGCCAATTGGTTTTTGATTACTGCTTTCACGTGGTATCAGGGTCGATCCAGGCCCAGTTGGTCATAAGAAGGATGTTATCATGCTAAACAGCAATATTATTGACGCTAAACCCAGATCCAACCCGGTTCAGTACGCGCCACAATAAACCTAATGCGGCAGGCATTGTAAACCAACCAAGAGAAGTGAATACAACAATGTTGGCAAACGGGAAAGGATGAAGGGCATACCCATCATGAGAGAGTAGACAAGGAGATAGTTGCTCTTGAAGGCATTGAAAGCGGTTGACGTGTTGATTCGATCTTTGCCTGATTTGGTCAGCTCCACTGCGGCCACCACCGCACCAAGACCCCCAAACACCACCCAATAGAAAAGCTCCATTGCCTCTCCAGCCCAGATCCCCGCAGAGAGAAGTAAAAAGGGTGAGACTAATTGTACAGCATACGTATATCAAGTTTTGATTGGTTTCTCTGATTTCCCGGGGGATTATTCAGCAAGAGAAAAGATTTCCCGGGGAATTTACTTTCCATTTTCTTAATCTAGTAAAATATGCCTATGTGTTTTTGTGCACATAATCAGTCAAAAGTTAATATTAATACCCAAAATGACTAAAAAGGTCAAAAAATTTGATTACAGCTTTTATAACAAAGGGCGTATTGCACATTATTTTTGGTAAACTTCCATCTGGGTGCAAGCCGTTTTACTTATTAAAATTGACTTGTGATATATAAATAGATGTGAGAAAGAAAAGAGTGTAATAATAGCCTTTAGGAAAATTTATAAAACTGATATCAAGCTACTGCAGTAAGCCAAAGTGTAAATGTTTTCCTTTGGTCTTTGGATTTTAATTTTATTGATAAAATGATGTTTTTACTTTTACCTGTATGGTCTGATTTTCTGGAGTAATAACATTTACACTTTGACTTTCTATACTTGCTCTCATTTGCGACATGACCCTCTTATGTTTAAAATTGTATACTAAATTTATATTCACTCACGAAAGTTGTGCATATTGAACGGATTCTTTCCGACTTAATCCAATCTTTGGATGGAAATTGTTTGGCGCCCAAAATCATATCTTAAGGACCATGAAACCCTCGTGATCTCATAGAATGTGATATTAGCTGTTCATTTACAGTAATGTCATTTCAAGTGGCAAAAAAAATATATGTTTTTCAAGGATCATTTGTCGTCTCACCCTAATAGAAAAACATAACTCAAATACTCTCTCTCTCTCTCTCTCGCGCGCTATCTCTCTCTCTTCCACCCTCCCTCCAACGGATCTGGATCCCCCCCGCCGTAGGTAGGGTTACGGCAAAGGTGCTGTAGCCACTGTTATAACCGTTGGATCGAGATAAGTGGAGATTAACGGCTGAGATGAAGCCACGTCATCAACTTTCGGGAGAGACAGCATTTACACCGGGAGACCATTCTTCTCTCTCCATTAATGACTCTCTCTCTCTCTCCAAACCGACTATAATTCCAACTCCCCACTAACCGGCGACGCGGCTTCATCTCACCGTCCGGCGATGCGACCATCTCGGAATCACCGGCGAAAGTCGCAGCGGCCTGAATCGGTGATTCTCTCTCCAAACTCAGTCGTCTCTCCATCTCGCTTCCCCCGATTCCATCTGCCGCCCCCAACGACGATGATTCAACTCACTTCCGGCGACGATACGTCCATCACCCATTGGCGACAATGCTCTCTACAATCTCTCACTCTTCTCTGAAAATCGAAGCCACGAACCATCACCCATTGGCGACGACGTAGCGAGATGTCGCATCTGCAGATCTGTTGAACCCTTATGGCGGCGACGTAGCGGCGTCAGTACACCATTCAACCAGCGTCGATAGCTCCACCTTCCGGCCAGCGCTGCCATGGAAGTACACCGTTCACCGGCGACGACACCGACACCTTGTGCCTTTTCCACTTCCGGTGACGACACCTCGTGCACTCCCCACCTTCCGGCGATGAGATCTACAATCTCTCTCTCTTCTCCGAAAATCTCTCTTTTTTCTTGGTTCGAATGAAGGGCAGTACGGCGAAACACGGTATATCACTTCGCACACTCATTCGCAGGAGTGCTGATCTTTCAGGTCCTTGTTTGCTGGTATACCATGTATATTTTACAAACTCTTAGTTGTCGGCACTCCTTGATCTTATCCCTTGAAACACCAATTGGAGAGCTGATCCTACTATATTTACTTGTAGATGACAGGAGATAGGCAAGGTGCTGTATTTGGCGGGTTGCTGGAGTGTCCCTTGAAACCCACTCCTAAGAGAAAGTATCAAGTAAGTTACTGAGGTGTTGTCATTATAGAATTGGGATCTATTTGGTTCGGCAAATAACATTTTTAAGCATTCGCAGTTCCTAATTGCTCCTGACAATCAGTCATGCTAATTTTGAAACCATGCCAAATGTTTCTCACAGGGGACAAATCAAACGTTCATATTCATGACTATATATGGTGAACCAAGGCTATTTAGACCAACCGGTAAGCATTCCAACTTCCAATATACTAGAACAATGAATGTGCTTGCTAATTTGCTATATGATCTAATAGAAGATATACTCGTCTGTACTGTATAGCCACATATCTGTATGCTTGCTATTCGATTGATGCACGCTTTTCCTAAACATATTCTGTGGGAGTGTGGGGGAAGGGAGGAGATGGTGGGAGGGATATCTCAAGCCCGGGCTTGTCAGTGTTATGTGCCACAGATTGTGAAGGCTAACATTTTTTGGTCACTAACTTAGGTAGTTTTTTGTTCGCCACATTTGTTTGTAAGGAACTGACTTTTTTGGCATTTGTTAATGTCATAGTAGCTTCAATTAAAATGGAAGGATATGATTCCTCGAATAGAATTTATTGTTCGGTAGTATGCCACAGAAACCTGAGATCTAAGGATATATACAAAAGGAATCATCACTTGTGAGAGTTGTGTGTTGTGCTACCAACAACATCTAGCGCCTTTGAATCATCTTTTCTTTCACTGCCTTTACTCAGTTGCTATGTGGAAGAGTGGTTCCTCGTAATCAACTATCGTATGCTCCAAGGTCACAAGAGACTGTGAACTGGCTCAAAATTACGGTGGATCAACTTCTAAAGCTAAGGCTTGCACAGAGCTGATTTAGTTGCAGTTTTGCTTGGAGAGATATACAAGAATTTTTTAGCCGAAAGTGAAGACTGGATAGTTTTGGCTGTTTAGTTTTGATTATTGGTAGTCTGTCTTACTATTAAGTATTTGTGGATGATGATGTATAGAGTTTTATGATTTATAATAATACATCATGTTTGATTGAAGCTTTTAGCTATCCGTAAGCTATGTCAAGTTCATCTTTACTTGGAATCATTAGTTGATAATATTGAAATGATATTGTTCAAACATTTTATTCTAATCTTCTACTTACTGCTTCCCCCATTTGGAGTGAAATAAGTACTTTGAAAATTATTTGAAACAGTTTGGGTTAGTGTTCTATCAGCTTGTGCTCATCTTGGTGCATTAGATCAAGGGAAGTGGATACATACTCTAATTGATATGTATGCAAAATGTGGGCAAGTAGATTGTGCAAAACAGGTTTTTAATGGGACTGCTTTGCCTTGGCAAGGGGGTTTGTGGCATAAAGTTGAGCAATCAGCCAGAACTCTCCATAATTAACAGCAAAGGCTGTTGGGATGTCACCAGTTTTGCTTCCCATTTTTTACTCGAAACCAGGTTAAGTATCACCATTGTTGTTGAATGTGCATCTGCTCCACTAGAGCACCTGCATGCCAATTGCCAAGCATAGGACTGCTAAAGGGATCTTCTTACCTGAACAAGCACGATAAGGGGATTTTCAATGCACGGGCTTGGTAGGGAAGCTCTTGAGTTGTTTGCCAGAATGTTAGCAGAAGGCATTAAACCACATAATGTCACTCTATTAGTGTTCTAAATGCATGCAGTCATTTTGGCAGAGTTGAAGAGGTCCTTTCAATCTTCTATGAAATGGAGCATTCAATACGTTCAAGAATCTGTTAAGATAATGTACTGTTCAAAAATACGTTCAGAAAATATTTGAAGATAATATACTGTTCAAGAACAAGGTATTTCTCATATTTAGGCATGCAATAACTTCGTAACCGTTAACAACAAAATAATTATCCATAGTTTAGGCATGCAAAAGTTTCAAAATAGGAAATGCTACATAGGTCCTATCATGAACAATTTTCATTTAAAAATGTAGCTTCCAAGTGACGTCGAGACTTGACTCGAAAGCACGTTGAAGTCTCCAAATACTCTTTCGTCGTTCGACTGGATATGATTTGAACCTTGCAATAAACTTGAGAGCAAATTGTCATCCAAGCCGGCCTACAATGAAAAAACATGAAGATAAAGAAATGAATAAATTACATGTTTGCACCCAAAAAACAACTAGAAATGTGAAAAATGGAACACTTACATTTAACATTTTGGGAAAACTTGATCGATATATATCTTTTTCCAGCATTGCCATAATTAAAATGACTCCCTCTAGATGCTTGAGGTGTCTCCATGCACTATAAAAAGCTTAAAATAAAAAAAGTATGCATACATATATGTTATTTAAATGCCTCATGATGTAGCGATGGATCTTGATTTTCCTTGTCATTATTTGGACATCCTAATGAGTTAGTCATCATTTGTTTCCTCTTCCTTGGTTGTTTCTCTACTTAACTTTTTTGTCGTTTACCTCCTCTCTTTGGTGGACCACCTCTTTTTTTTATCCCCTTCACATTCCCAATAAGACTTTCAATGGCATTCTTGTCCACACTGTCACTACCATTAAGTTCACAGCCATGATCTATAAATTCATAATGCTTCTTCTTAAGTTTTTCAATTTCTTTGTCCAATTCTTTCATCCTAGTTTTGTAGAGGATGTACCCATCCTTAAATTCGGAAGCCTTATGTGCTAATCTCACCGCATCGGGCCAAAGCTCTCTTTACTGGTCACTTATATTCAAACCTTCACTCCGATGAATATCTAGGCTTTCATCCTCTAGTGCACAACCATCTCTTGCTCCTCTTTTCCACCTCTTGAGAATATGCCTCCGGAATATACTTAATGTCAAGCACATCGAGAACCTTCAATGCATGCCCACAAAGTATCCCAACCGTTCCAAATTTTCTACAACTACATGACAATGTTACATCCTCTTCATCATGTGTCACAACATACTCTCCCTCCTCATCAAAAGAAACAATCAAATATTCTTTCAACCTACATTTTCTTGTTTGTTTCCAACAAGAGCTAGTAAACTTTTCTCCCATTGTTTTTGAAATAACTTAAATATCTTTGGAGTGTAAACTTTTCCCGCTTGCTTTAATAAAGGCAAACAAGAAACTTTTACCCTAGGCATCTTTGCCTTCACATTGTACACCGCTTCTACCTCTTTGTATCTTTTTTCACTTACAACCATGGCAAATAGCTTAAAAAGGGTAGAGATGTTAAGTTTAGATTTCAATGACTTCTTTAACTTAGCATACATGCTCTCACTAAGTTGTGTACTTCGCACCCCCAAAGTGACCGTTGTCTTCATGTAACCTAGCCCACTTTTCCTTCAAGGCATAAGTTCTCACTAACCAACTATTTCCATGTACTTTGTACCTTTTAAGCAATGCCTCCCACTCCTTTTCAAATTTTTTCACATTAGGGCTTTAAAATCACTCAAAAAACATGAATCATCCTTCATCAAATTGCCAAGATGTTTAATAACATTTTGTATAATATGAAAAGTACACAAACTATGTCGCACCTCCGGTATCACAACACGTACTGCATTTCCCATTGCTATATCTTGATCGGTGAAGAGCGTAATAGGCTTCTTAAATTTATGTGCCTCCAAAAATGTATTAAAAATCCAATCAAACGCCGCTTGTGTCTTATCGTATAATAAAAAAGCTCCGAAGATAACTTGTTCTTTGTAGTGATTAAATCCAATAAATACTCCAAGAGGTCTATGATCTTTATTTGTGGCATGTCAAAGGTAATAATATCACCAAAAAGCGTAGTCCATGCACATCCTTCCATCCGCCCAAAAGATATTAGTAATTTGCTTCTCATTATCCAATTGAAATGCATTAAAAAATGACGGATCTTGTGATTCTTGATTTTTAAAACTCATCAACAAACTTCTCACTTCTCCAAATTGCAATCCTATTTCTCGTTTGGTCCGAAGGTAATTTTTTTGATCTAGCAGAAGGAATCCAACGTGTTCCCTTCCCCCCGATTTCATGCCAAACAAATCAAAAGCTTTCTTTTGTGTAAGCCAGGCATCATATGCCAAATCAACTTTTATCGCTTGACTTTCGGTTATATTTCCTTGACTTCGCAAAAGATGAACACATATTGGAGGGTAAAGATCATGATTATGCTCTCCATTAAAGTCCGAAAGATGATACTTACATTTCTTTCGATCAAATATAATTTTCATCCCTACAAGACAACCCGTTCTTGTCTCCGCTCTAGGAGCTTTAGACAAATGATCATGTTTATCAATCTCTCAAAAACCCTCTTTGTTGCACACAAATTTTTCAGAGGTGACAATTTCATCTTTTCGGCTTTTGTTTGAATAATCCTTGCGCACACCAAAACCCATTTTCCCTCCATAGTCCACCCAAAATTTCCATGCCTCATCCCGGCTATCGAATTCCATACCATTTTTAGGTATCCAATCATTTAATCTACATTTGAATAGAGGTTCATTACTTCATGCTTCAAGAAGTTTACTACGTAATCATAACAACATACATGCATTTCACTATATTTAACTCCATGAACAATATGCATTTCCAGTGAGTTACTGAAAAAGGGAAACAAACAATTGCTCAAATCTCCAAATTTCCAGTAAGTCACTGGAAAAGGAAACAAACAAGTGCTCCAATTTTCTAAAATTTACTAAAACAGGGAGACATTATGCTAATTAAATACGAGAAACTAAACAGTAAACATGATTAGAGAATCAAATTTGAGCAGAAAATCAGGCAAAGTTCTGAAATCAATATAAAAGCATGGTACAATTAAATCAATAAAACGGCATTCAAGATACATAGATTGAATATTGATAATGTTCAATTTGAGAGTTGCAGGTTATGAGCTCCCATTAATGTGTTCACCAAACAAGTAGACAATAATCTTCTCGTGAAGTAGAAGTTATTTTTTTCTTCCAGCATAATGGTATGAAACGTGAAGAAATGTGCAGACTATGGTATTAGCAAGTCACATGTCATATGATTTGGTATTATGCAAGAGAAGTTAATAATGACATACAGTGAGAGGCAAAATTAAAAGAATAATGAGGAGAAAGAAAGAGAGGGTCATAGAGAGGAAGCTGGAACTAGTTTTCAACACCAAAATTCAAGGGTAGTGACCCAACACAATGCCTCGCAAACTCCAGGGATTCCATTAGGGATTCCATCATCAATCATTCACTTGTAATATAGAAACTACTCCTTGAAAAAAAAAATAGTCTCAACTCTACTTCTTGACAACTCTACTTCTTGACAGAACACATGAGACTGAAATGTTGCTCTTTGCAATCAGTTCCTCCATCGTAGATACCAAGCAATTCTGTACATTTTCAGAATTGATAACAACATACATTATGGTGTGTTGACGAGAAATGGTCTTCCATGGCATGTAGACCGATTGGAGGAGATGTACTGAACTAGATGCCGAGTGGAAATCCAAGTTCGTCTGTCTGAAAGCAGGCTTTTAGCGGTGAATCGTCTGCATCAAAAGCTGCAAATAGCCTAGTCCGCAATTCTTTCATCGCCGGTGGATGAAGGTCCTTCCACTAACCAAAACTGCTTCCAAGTAAAAATGAAACAACTAATGAGAGGGAACATGAAACAACTAATGATTCCGATAAAAATGAACTTGGCATAGCTTACGGAATAGCTCAAAGCTTCAATCAAACATGATGTATTATTAGAAATCATAAATCTCTGTACATTATCATTCACAAATACTAAGTAGTAAGATAGGCTACCAATAATAAAAACTATACAGCCAAAACTATCCACAGTCCTCACTTTCTGCTAAAAAATTCTTGCATATTTCTCGGAGCAAAACTGCAACTAAATCTGCAGGAAAAAAGCCTTGAAGACACCACCAAGCTCATTCTCCTCCTCTGTTTATAAGCTGGATATTGCGCAAGCAAAAATGAATCACATGATCTTGAATAACGGCAATTGTTCTTGACACACTAATAATAGACACACTCTCTTTTGCAAACAAGTGAAGAATCTGCTTTTAGAACTGCCACAAACTTTAGAGCATTGTTCAAAGTAGAAACTAATAATTGAGTAATTATGAAGGATGAGGAGCAACAGGTAATCGATCACAGTTTCAGCATAGATTTTCAATAGTGTAGTGCAAGAAAAGTTCCTTATATTACCTTTTCTCTGGGAAACTTGTACACTAGATCTTTTCTCTGACAATTTCAGCTACAAAAAATCTTTCAGGGTGCTCACTAGTAATGTGATGTGGTTAGTATCATATAAGTAAGTGACTTTCTATCACAGCCAAATTGAAGGGGAGGAGAGAAAAAGAGTGGGTCTCTAATATCGTAATCTGGAATAGATATCATGAACTCGATAGATCGCTCATGAACTCATTTATTTTCATTAACTTTGACGAGAATAAAAACTAGAATGAGGGGGGAATAAAAGCTAGAATGAGATAAACGAATTTTGATACTCAGCTCTCAAGAATTTATCATCACTTTATGCTCATTCTCAATGTTGAAGTCATATAACCAGTAAGTATTACGGTTTTTCTCCACTATCTCAATTATGCAGTTATACATTGCATTGAACTTATCCTGGAGGGCACGTAAATTAAAATAAAAAACTTTCTGTCATCTCCTACTGCAAAGTAAGCGAGTGACCAACTTCATTATTTATTTATTTATTTTTGTAGCTGTCTCTCATCCTATTACCCTGATTTTTTCTCATGGTCGGGTTGTGACAGATCATGCTCGCACATTTTAGATCTTCGTCTATGGTTTTCTGCAGTGATTTGATTCAATACTTGTGTTCATAACCAACAAGTTGTCCTAAAGTTGGCTGTGCTTAACAAAGCATAGGGTCCTAAGGTAATGTAGTAGTGCCAAACCTAAAAAAGAAATGGGACTAAACTTGTTACATGTGCCTGCACCTCCTTGGACAGATGGAAACAGAAGCAGAAAGGAAATAAAAGCAGATTCATGGATACTTGACGTGGTGTGTACCATATGGGGTGAAGAACCTTGTTTCAGGGACAAAAAGTTTTACCAAGAGTAGTGAAGTGGTACAGTAACTGCGCAATTCTAGATTCGAAGCTTAAAACTAGCATATATTCTTTGTATTCGTATAAAGTGCATAATCGGCGAGCGCCCACAGGAGGAAATATGACAAAATGAGGTATGGTGATAAGAGGGATCCAACAAGTTCATGAGATTGATATCAGAAAGTTCACGAGGGGTCTATGATACCGTAAAGTTCATGAGGGATCTATCTAGTTCATAATCTTTATTCCAGATTACGATATCGTAAGGTTCATTTGAGGATGATTAGACTGACTATTAAAGCCTATAAAAGACTGAATTAATGGCAAAGAGATCAAAAGGAAAGCCAAATTTAAGGGGATCAGAAGACAATTAACTCAAAAAATATGCATTATCCACCTAACAAGAGATTCTCATGGCAGAAAACACTAAACGAATTGCACTAATCTTAATGTAAATAAAATATAGCTTACCAAGCAACTAATCTGAAAATAGACATCAAAGTCCGCAAATAGCCCAGTCCACAACTCTTTCGTCGCCGGTGGATGAAGGTCTTTCCATGGCGGCGACGGGATTTCAGGCCGCTTTGATGTATAATCGTAGATCCCGTCGCCGGAATCGCTACGTCGTCGCCTATGGGTGATGGTTCGTGGCTTTGATTTTTAGAGAAGAGAGAGAGATTATAGAGAGCGTCGTCGCCGATGGGTGATGGACGTGTCGTCGCCGGAAGTGAGTTGAATCGTCGTCGGCGGCGGCAGATGGAATCGGGGAAAGCGAGATGGAGAGATGTTTGAGTTTGGAGAGAGAATCACCGATTCAGGTCGCTGCGACTTTCGTCGGTGATTCCGAGATGGTCGCTCGCCGGACGGTGAGATGAAGCGGTATCACCGAACGGTGAGATGAAGCCGTGTCGCCGGACGGTGAGATGAAGCCGCGTCGCCTGTAAGTGGGGCGTTGGAATTATCGTCGGTTTGGAGAGAGAGAGAGAGAGTCATTAATGGAGAGAGAAGAATGGTCTCCCAATGTAAATGTTGTCTCCCCCCAAAGTTGATGACCTGGCTTCATCTCAGCCGTTACCCTCCACTTATCTCGATCCAACGACTATAACAGTGGCTACAGCACCCCTGTCGTAATCCTACCTACGGCAGGGGATCCGATCCCCTTCGAAAACTCTCTCTCTCCCTCTCCTCCCCTCTGGTTTACCTTGCCACCACCGCCACTACTTCTTCCTCCTCTTCTTCCCTTATAACCACCACACCTCACCCACACTCACATCTAACCACCACAACCACCAATCCTGCCGCACGAAAAACCCCTAAACACACCACCTACCACCACCACAAGTTCATCCACACCCATCTCCAGCTACCACAATAAACAATTGCGATCTCCTAATCAACTCTCAAATGCATCACCTACCACCACCGCAAGTCCACCCACATTGTTTCTATGAGAAAACTTAGGTGCAAACACCTATGGATATGGAAACCGCGGTGGTGGTGTTGCTGTGGAGGTAATCGGGTGGCGGCTATGTGGTGGTGGGGTAGGATGATGGGATGGATTGAGGTGGTGTCGCGTTTGGCAGCGGTGGAACACTAAATGAAGTGAAAAAGGGAAATGAAGACCTTAAAATAGTTAAAAGTAAATAAAAGAAAACGCAAGGGCACTTATGTCCTTCTAATTATCCCATAACAGTTTTGGTTAATGTGCACAATAATCTGGTGTTGCACAATAGTCAGCAAATCCACATATCTACACAGCCTGGTCTAAAAATCACATCTTCAAGATTGGAGACTCTCTTTGTAAGTTTTTCTGGGTGTTGTTTACATAACCGTATCATTATTTGACTATGTTGGACTAAATCAAGTTATTTCTCTTCAGTGTTCTTATACCCACCAAGTCAAGATTCAGTAGTTCAAGTCACCCAGCAATCCTTCAATGGCTGCAACGTTACAGATCCAATCTTGTACATGAACAACGGCAATTCCCTTTTCAACATCACTTCAGAAGGGGAGTTCTACTTCACCAGCGGAGTAGAGGGGCACTGCCAAAAGTCACAGAAGCTCTACATTTCTGTGGGAAATGTGTCTTCATCAATCTCTCCCTCTGATGGTCCAAGTGCAGCCTCACCTTCTTATCCAACCGTGTTTGGCTCGATCCCGGCCCCGCCTTCTTCTTCACCGTTGCTGGAAGTTCCGGTCTTAATGTCGGCAGCCTTCGTATTTTGGATATGTGCACTAGTCGGTGGCACCATATGATCACAAGGTCACTGTTACTGTGAAGATCTAATGTGCCATATAAATTTCGAGTTCATACTGATGTCTTCATCTATTTGCTTCAACATCTTCTTCTTCTCTTCAGAAGTAATTTTGAGCTTCTCTGTCTGTAATTTTTTTCGTAAGATTATTGATGGCCGTGTAATTCTTTTTTCTTTTAATTTTGGTCTAAATGGAGTTCTTTTTCAGCAATAAAAGAGATTATACAAACATACGTTACTTAATTTTGTCTTCCACAGGTGCATGTACAGCTTTAATTTGGGTATGAAAGGGTCCAATATCATTAAGATTTGAAAGACATCTAACAAAAAGCACTACTACACAGGGACACAAATTCCATCCTCTTTTGCTCTTTCCCATAATAAAGTAAGCACCCATTTCAAAGTTTCTTAAGAAACTGGAAATCATCGTTGGCCACCGTCTTTTTGTTACATTATGAGAAAATGGCAAGACGTGCAAGTTGGGGTATATAACACAGCACTATCAGCGACTTCAAGCAAGTAGACTGTCATTTTAAGGAACATTTTAAGGAACATTGAACTTCAATAGGATTTAATTGCTAAAAACGTCTGCCATTGATGGGTTCTCTTGACCTTACGCAACAACTGATTTTGTTTTTTGTTGCCAAAAGTGTCATTTTAAGGTTTCACAACTATTGTTGTTAAAAGATTGATCGAAAACAACAACTTAAAATAATAACCAGCAAGACACGAAAAGCGTGACCATCGGGTGAGATTCCGACAGAAAACTCTCTAATACTTTAGTTGAAACACAACTAAAGGGTAAAACTCTAAATAATTAGAATCACAGTGGCGTTTGCATGTGAATAGTTGTCTAAATACATGAAAAGGTCCTTTATATGGGTATATGTGCTTTTTAATAGAATTAAGAGTGACGGCTGGACCTTGAACCCTATCAGTTGGGAGTTTATTTTTAACTATATCAACAACAAACAAACAAACATGAATAGATACAATCACCTGAAGATGGTTTACAGGATAAATGGCATGCAGGTGCGGTCGTTCTAACGCCCTAACACCTACCATTTTAGGAAGCCGTTAAATGTTAGCATTAGAAAGCCGATATCTAGCCGTTCGCATTTTGACACGGACGGTGAACCTCAGCCTTTCTTTCCAAATTTACCCAACTGCCCAAAAGAGGGGCAATCCCTGCACAAAGGGAATAAAATGCCTCCCTACGCACCCACACCCCTTCACCATCCTCACCTGTTGCCCACCGATCTCCCCACCAACCCCCGTCCGTCAACCCAATTCCTTCCCCAACCATCAACACCTCAGATCAAGCCTCACCGCCGTTGACAACATGGATGGCATGGCATCTCAGCCATCTCCATCGGCACCAACACCGTCAACTCTCTTCCTCCCTCCCTCCATCCACAACCTCCACCCCTCAACCTCTGCTTGCGCAAGATCTCTTACAGAGATTTGTCATCATAACGTCTCTGAAGGTGTTAGTGTTGTGCTGGTGGATTGACGGGGTGGTGACAGGCTGTGATGTTGACGGTGTGGTGGTGCTGCGGTGTAGTCTACAGACCTCCAATGGATAGAAAAAGCAGAAAGTTCTATAATGTGTTACAGCACCCAAGATGGTGATTTTACATGAATTGTTCTTTATAATCACAGTCACATACGAAAATGAAAGAGGGCTGAAGCCACAGATGGTAAATATGTCGAAAAAAATAGAACTAACAGGACAAGAAAATTATTACAACAAAAAACTTGTACTCTTGGCCCCTTGGGGACGATCAGCCGATTCTCATCTTACCTGTTAGTCTGTCATTTCCACATCAACATTCACTGGTTTCTCTTCAGATACATAGGCCGTCTCTGGAGCTCTGACATCTGCAAACTGTGCTGATGTGGACTTTGACTCAGCTCCCACAAGTGGACTCCTCATTTGAGCTACACTGGTGTCCTCTTCCATAGCAGAAGCCCTAGGAGGAGATTGAGGCTGCACCTCAACTTCTGGGTAAGCAGCTTTAAACCTTGCCCGTAGTCCTTCATCAACCAATCTTACTCCGCTCAATTGATTACCTAGTGACATCCACCTAATACATCAAAATTATCAGTAAAAGAAAGTTTTTAGATTATGTTCAAGGAGCTATAGAAGTACGCAGAAAACTGAGAACAATTACGAGGGTTACACTGTTTAAGACAACAGTTGCAAGTCATAAATATTCTGCCAAGTGCAAATTCATTTACTTCAACATTTAAAAAGTAAGAAGGATGATAAATTACGAAAACATACCCTGCATGTGTGTTATGCATGCGAGCAAATAACTCCAGCTTTCTTGTCCTTGGACTTATCCTCTCCAGCATGGGGTACATCTGCAAGGTTAAATATCTTACTTCTAATTCGCTTCACCATGGTTGTTAGTGTTTTAACTTATCTGAGCATTACAGTTACAATACAAACATAAGAGATACGAACTAGCATGAGGATCAACAAGATACGAACCTAAGAAGCATGGATACGGGTGCAGATGTGGATACGACACGGGTGCGGATACGCGGATACGGCATTTTTGAAAATTCTAGGATACGGGTGCGGCTAGGATACGGCAAAATATCATATATATATGTTTAATATATTAGACTGTACATACACAAAAAACACCTTCGAAGCCAAAAACCAAGTCACAGCAGAAACCAAAAAAAAGAAAAAATTGAAGACAAATGAAAGTCAGAGACATACCTTCGAAGCAATGCTGCCGGAGGTTAGTAGGGTGGTCGCCGGAGGTCCCCGATGGTTTTCGGTGCTCGCGGCTGTTCGATGGTGTCGACGGTGGTCGCGGCTGTTCGGTGGTGTTGTGGGTGGTCGTGGCTGTTCGATGGGTGTCGCGGGAGGTCGCCGGTGTCGACGGAAGTCGCCGGTGTCGAGGGAGGTCGCAGCTGCTGCGATCTCTCTTCTCTCTATCAGATGAGTGTGCCCTAATTTGGTAAGTAACACTGATTTTATGTTTTCATCCCTACAAAATTTAAATTTCATGTTTAACCCCCGAAATATCTTCTGGAAATTATGTTTCAACCCCCGAAGTGTCGGATCCGCACCCGAACCGTATCCTATCCGCACCCGAATTTCGACAAATAAAAAAAATAAATATAAATTAACGGGTGCGCACCCGACACGCACCCGAGCCGCACCCGTGTCCGATGCGCACCCGACCCCGATACTCCCCCCTTTTGAAGCACCCGTGCTTCATAGATACGAACTATAAACTGATAACTTGAATCTATCGTGTCCAGCAATACCGGCTTCAATAGATGTTATCCATCTTGCGGTATGCATATGATGCTACCAACTCACAAGCCGTAATTTTATTTTCTTGATAAGGGCTTTTCAATAATCAAAATCTGTATTACCTAGGGAAACAAATGGTCTCTCCAATTAGACAGAGTACTCCAGGATTAATGATGGGAGATGACTTCTTCAAATGTTCTGTTCTCAGGCGTTTTATGTATTATTTTCTGTATTTGAAGATAGCAAACTGTATATAAGTACAGAGAACAGTACCATTTGAAAATTTCGATGCATGATTTAAGTCTTGATTTGACAACGACGACTTTGAAAAAAAGCCAAGAATAAACATACTGCGAAGACATTAAACAGCAATAGCAGGACACAATAACTGTAATGGATGAAATGTAGTTGTCTAACCTCGTCTGGCTTCCGACTTGTTTCTCGAACCTCAGCAACAATGACATCAGTATCAATGTTCCTGTTTACTTCAGGGTTACCTTTTATCCCAACAAGGCAATGCTCCTTACTATGGTTGAGCCAATGGCCCGTGCGCCCTGTTCTGATTATTCGCTGAAGTTGATTGGTCTTCACCCAAATGATCTCTTCACAACGCGTGTACCCCCAAAGTTCTAAACTGCAAGAAATAGATCAAGACCGCACGTGAGGCTTGAGCTGCAAATATACATATAGCCCATTGCCCCGTACTAGTGTTGTTCCTTTGAGCTTGGTTACATACAGGACGGGATGCAGTGAGATTAGAAATACTACATTTGGTTTTATAAGCATGAAACACCAACTTCCTCCGAACCATGTCTAGATATATCCAGTTAGAACCATGAGCGTCCTAAGGATTTTATAGCATCAACTTGCACTATGTGGAAGGCTTTTGAAGCAGATACATGAAGCACCAGCTAGATGTTTAATCAACTTCATAAATAAAACAGAGATATCTTGACCTACCACTCGCGTCCAAGCTCCATAGCCCGTCCTGTGACCCAAAGAAATATCAGACCATCAGTTTGCAGTGCAGGAACATTTAGATTGCGCATTTCATCATCTGCCATCGTGCCGTATGGCAATTCCATATGAATGTCCCATGGTGGATCTGCCATTATAACTCCATATTGCCCTAAAATATCCATTCTAAAATTACGAATATCGCAGTTAATCCACTGCGATTCACCGAGCTCCACTTCTGAACAATACTCAGCACGCTGGGGCTTCAATGGTTTGGGGGGAGGAAGAGCAGCAGCCCCCGTCATATGCGGCATGTCAGGTGTTGAGTCAAGCTCGTAATGAACATACTTGCACGTCTGTAATAGCAAAAGAATAAGACTATTATTGCCAAACTAGGTAATGGAAGAAGTCTAAAAAATTATACTAGCATAAAAGAAAAGATCACCTTCATGTGGCGACAAGTGTCCAGGAAAGAACAGTCCCCCAAATTAACGTCGGTGTGGAGAGCAATAATGCGCCGAAAATGAACCTAAGCACGAGAAGGATTCAGTATAACCTATAATTACAAGTTTACAGCTTATAAATCAATTCAAATAGTTTATGTACAAGAAAATATAACTTAAGCAAATCTAAATATCATATTCATACGTTTTATAAAAAGAGGTTTCAGAGGAAAGGGTTACAGACTACATCACTAAATACTTCAGCAAGTATGAATGGCCAAACTTGTCACACAAAATTAGATAGAATCAACTTGATCCTATTATATCACTGTTTCATAACCTGAGGTGCATCACTAGAAGCCTTCTGCAGGCATCCATATGAAACCTTCTTACAAGCAATATAGAACTTTAAATTTCGGAATCGTCCATGTAAAACTTCATATCGGGTAAAGTAACAATAGAGAGTTTACCAACCTTCTCACAAGCAATGTAAGAACCGGACTGACGTCGGCAATCTTCTTTTGTCAATGCTGTACAATACTCCTTTACTTGGGAACCACCTTTACTTTTGAACTGAAACAGGATTTGGCAATAGTGGCTTGTCAAAATGATTATAAAGGTTTAAGTCATAAGATGAGTGAAAGAAGCATATGTGCTCATGTATTGTTAAGCAGGAGAATTTTCCAAAGCATGGGGCCTGAACATGAAGACTGGAAGAAGTAACCCTTATTAAGATTAGTCATGCCTTCCTAACAGCTTAAGCGTTTAGCATCAAGTGGTAACGTAGCGAGAGGTCCTGAGCCCTGAGGCAGCTGCTGAGAATAGCGCAGGAGCGTTATTCCTGCTCGTCATGGCCGGCAACCCACGGAGATGGGGTGGACCACAAGGGACCTACTGGGGATGTGACCTATGAGCTGGGCCCCCCGACTGTGGGTGGCAGAGGTCCACTAGAGGGAAGATGCAACCTTAAGAAAAGTAACGCTTACGAGGATTACTTGCACCATTCCTAACAGCTACAGATTTTGGGAGATTTGCTTGCATTGTCCTGCATCATATTTGCAGCTCTAAACATTCCTAACGATGCAGTGTAATGAATTTAGGGGATGCCGAGTATTCAAGAGCTTCTTCCAGATCCAATGCTAGAGTTTCATTTGCATTTTAGTAAAGGTGGAAATGCTAATTAGGAAGGACATAATATGAGGAAAAGGGGAAACCATAGAGTTTCAAATTTACTCGGGCAAGGCAGCAAGCAAAACTAAACCATTCTGATCCAGGTATATCATTACGACATCGTAAAAGGACATGTCTTTCTAACTTCCTAGTCCATCTTCGTCATTCTCCTGGTCCGTAACTTGAAAGCATAGAGGGAAGTGAATGATGCTCTCAAAGTAGGCATTCTCCCATTATATGATAAGTCAAATCTCCTTACAGTTGAATATGCATCAATTTATCAACTGCAACAAAGATGGAATTACAAACTACAAAATAAGGCACGTCCAAATTTATATAGAAAACTCAGGTATAGAAAAACCTTAGCAGCAACAGCAGTTTCCCTTGCAGTGGGCCGGTGAATGAGGTCCAAAAGCTCCTCACCAGTTTTTGACTTCTGCATCTCCCTAAACGTCTTCTTGTTTAACAACGCCTCGAGATCCTTCATGTCATCTTCCTCAGTCCGAGCCTTCAAATGCGCATTGGGACTAGATATTGCCGCATTCGACCCCAACGGAGGTCTATGAATTGGATGAACGCCCATTCCTCTGGCCATCCCCATCATACCCCGAGGTCCACCCCGAGGTCCCATCATCATCGAGCCCGGCCCTCCACCTCCATGAAAAACCAGAGGCAAACCGGACAAATGCGGGTCCCCCGGTCCCATCCACATGTCCGGCATTACCATTGGCCTTGGCATTGGCCCTCCCATTCCAAACCCTCCACCGTTTGCCTCACCCCCGCTCATCCCCACCTGTTGAACTTGAACCGCATTCCCGTTACCCAAACTCAACTCGTTCTGCTTACTCTCCGGCAATTCCTTCACAAGCCTACTCCGGTCGATCGCCATCACCATAACCCTAGACTTCCCGCTCACCACAAAATCCTCCAGCTCAACTCCCCCATTATCCTCCGCCATTGATCTCAACGCCATCTCCACCGCCAGTATCGCCCCCGACTCCCCTCCCAGCTCCCTCAGCGCCGCCTTCTCCCCCATTGTCACTTTCTCATCGCCCTCCAACCTCCTCAGAACCGCAGACGAATCTGTAGGCTTGAACGCCATGGTTTCCAACAAGCACACCGCCACCATCGACCTCACTACCGCTAACGGCCCTCCACTCTCATCAATAGAAAACATGTCCGCTACCTGTAACCGGCTCGAAACTTCAGGCAAGGGTTTTACCCGCTGGTTGCTCTTCAAATTGCTGGATTTATCAGGGGTGTGTGGTGACTGGAACTTGGAGCTAAAATTGGGGTTAGGGATAGGGTTAGGGTTTCGGGGGAGGGGGAGGGGGGTGAAGGGGCGGTGGTTGAAGGCGGAGATGACTCTAACGGAGAGATCAATGGAGGAGGCGATGTCTGGGATTAGGGTTTGGAGGGAGGAGATGAGGTCCAGCTGGGCGTTGTGTAGGGTGTCCACACGGGATTCGATCTGTTGGCGCATTTCCTTGACGGCGGCAATGTCTTCGTTGCCGTCCGATTGGGTCTCCATCTCTGTGATTCTTCTCCTGTGGGGTTGAAAGCTGCTGTACCGGTGAACTCTCGGTAAAAGTGCAGGGAAGGATTTCTCTCTGTATAGTTGGGGTTTATGAAGGTTTATGCCGAGCTCTACTGCACACTCTGGGCTGAAGAGCAAAGAAAGAGCAGACAAATTGGAGTGGTTTCTACAAAGAGGTTTTTGTTTTAATTTTTTCTTACTGCGGTTGAGAAAAGACCTTTTTGTTCGTAACAGCAAATATGCTGTGCCTAATGTTGGATACAATCCGTTTAGTCTGTCGCTAAAAAGGCTAAGTCAGATAAATTGTTTATTCAAGAATAACAACCGATTGCCATATATAATTGTCTCAATGTATCAGTTAAAAACTTGAACATAACCTGCAGTTGTTAATAACTTCCACACAACAACATGTATTTAAAGAGTACATGACTCGTGATAATGACGTTCTTTTTCCTAATATGCCTTTTTGACTTTTAGTTGTTTATAACTTTCACACAACGAGCGGGTACATACGGGCTGTCCTGATATAGCTGCGTTAAACCTTAGTAGAAAGAGTTTTGCCGCCCACGTAATCCTATCCGGCTCGAAAGGTGTAAAAAATCTTATCACCCTTTTTTCACCAAAAACAGCGAGCGGGTACATAACCCGTGACAGTGCCGCTTTTCTTCATAATACGCTTTAGTTTGATACAAGCATCTTGACTTTGTGTCTATAGCTGATAATGAAACGTCATATTATGCAATGAGTTCAAGAAAAAAAAAATTAAGAAGAGTAGCATCATTCTGCAAAGACACTTCTAAAAACTATGTACAGAATCCAGTTCTACATAAAGAGCAAGGAAAAAACACATAAACAAATGTTCCTTTCAGTGCTACACCTGATCAGAGGCTCACCAAAGAAATTTTCCTATTCTATCTTCAACCCTTTGTTGCCACTGGGATGTGTTTACAAACATGAAAATCAGTTACACTAAGTGCAGATCTTTACAAGTGAAAGCAGCAGTTCAAAGCAGACGACACCAATTCTGGCTGTCCATAATTAGGAGACGACTGGGCAGCCTTCAACCACAATCCCTTTGGCCGTCGGACAGGTAGCATAAGGACACCCATCAAGGTCATTTCCCCACCAGTCAAGACTGACATTTTCCAATCCCAAAGAAAGGTACAAGAGCACCCCCATGAATGCCAAGCCTGCATCAAGTGCACCAGAAAGAACATAGTTGTGGCGCTGCCACAGATCCGGTCTATATCTGTAGACTACGTAGCCAGATAGAAATCCTACGACGATCCAAGTAGTGTAGTTAACTGCAGTAGCAGGGGGCATCGATCCTGTGGCGCCTATCAAGACCGGCATGTTAATGAGTGTTATCCATTCTTGACTGGGGAAGGCCCTGTGAGCAAACCAAACCAGAACAGGAGCAACTGCTCCCAGCAGGAAGAACCAATTTACCAAACCATAGGTGCCTTCGTCTCCAAATATTCTGCGCGGTCCAAGCAAACCCCAAATGACAGATGCATCATAGAATACGTGATCACTTGGGCAAGTCCAGACTGAACTCGTCGTCTGGCAGATGTCCGGGATTGTTTCCATTAACCACCACGCAGTTCCCAAGTAAACCAAACTGGCTATCAGGGTTCCAACGATCTAGATAAACAAACAAACAATCAAACAAACAAACAAACAAAGTTATTGGCTGAAAAGAGACCTCATTTTCCATTTTGCATGTCCATTAAAAGAACATCTTGTATAAAAAATACATTGAAAGAAGAAAAAAGCTGAAGACACCAAAAGGGTGAAGAAAATACTATCGAAGGTGAGAGTAAATGTCTGTTGATTAGTAAAATTAGGGCCCGAGATGCAGACGGCCAGAGAAGTAGAAGGGATGCGACTGACCTGCGCCATGAACATTGTTCTTGGTGGAATTTTCATGTAGTGCCAAGCTTGAAGTCTTGCAAGAATGTAATGGCCTGCGTCATACTAATGTAACCATAGACCTTGAAGCACATATTCGCAACTGGATATCCAGGGTAGATGTAACCAATTATATATTCGGTGATGATATTCAATCCTGGTGTCTGTGATCAGCACAAATGTAAAACTTGCAACTAATTTACAAACACAAACGCCAAGAAAAGTAATGTGTAAATAATGTGGGAATCACCTGGTTAGTGATGGCAGTAATGATCCCAATAGGTAGAGTGAAGAAAATAGCAATCACACAAGCTAGTATGACACCCCACCAGGGCAACTGAAGTTGCTCATTGTAGTACTCGCAGGCAAAGATAGTAGGTGCAACGTTGCCGAAAAGGATGCACCAAAACCACCACTCCGGAACTTGTCTATATTTGCTCATCAGTCTTGTGTGTGTGTCCATTTTCTTTTCTTTAAAACTTGATTTGCTTTGCTCCCATATTTCGCTGCGTTCCATCACTAATTACAATTAGCTTTGAAAAGATGACTTAAATCCCTTAGAAGTACGACTGTAGGCATTGTAGTCTGTGCACTTAACTACATCAAGGGATCGATAAGAAAGATTTTATACAGACGCGATAGAAATGTGATAGGGACAATCTTGATAGTACCAAACACACACTCGTTTCTGGTAGATCTCCAATAATAACAGACGACACATAATCGTAATCCAATTGAATATATGTATCAAGCAAGACATACCTTCCATGAAACAAGAGAACATGAACAACCGTAGCAGAGAGAGCAGCAAAGCCAACGCCATATGTCATTGCAAAAAATGTGCTGAGATAAAGAGGTCCCTCTCGATCATATGCAGCGATGTCAAGATGAAAATTCGTGTCAATGATGCTTGTAATATTGTATACTTGACCCGACGCAGTGAAAAGGTCATCGGAGAAATGGGGAAGGTTTTGGCTTTATAGACATTCAGCCAGTAGCTGAGGGGAGTCAAGACGTACATAACAAGCACGTATCCAGCAGCAACATTGGCAGTGGCAAACGAAGGACTTGCCAGTGGGCTTCCAAGGTAGGAGGAGATGGTAGACCAGTCCAACCCAAGAGCACCAATTCCAAGCCCATAAAGTCCTGAACCAAGTTGTTGAGCTAAGACTGATGTGGGGAAGATCCAGCAGTCCAGGAGAGGGAGGTTAACATTTGAAAGAGGTAGCCAGGGAAGACGTAGTAAGCAAAGCTGCAGATGAAGGAAATTATGAAGAACTGTGTGCGGGTTACTCCACCCTTGGGCCTTTCTTCCTTTTCATGCAGAGCCCCGTAACAGCATACTGTAAGCAGGCATTTGCTGGCTATATATAGTTAATCCTTTGAAGAAAATGATGGCAGAAAAACCTCTATCTGCTATATTGCATGACGGCGTACAGTCATACAACCCTGCATAGCTCGACAAACTTACTTTTTCCTTTCTGAGAAAGGCAAAAATTCTAGTGACTGAAATGGATCTCATCAGGTTCAAGAGCAGTCTTTATAAATCTATCCTCATTGTAGTACAGATGGATATATCATGACATTTGTTGATTTGATGTTGCTATTGCTGAAATATTATTAATGCAGCAAGAACAAGCTTTGAATCTATGGAGTTACCTATGAAGTTATCGAATAAAATTTCGCTGCTGACTGGGTAGCAGCGTGTTCCTGCTACCCTGCCACGTGCAGCTTCTGAGTGGTCCACGGTGTCCGGAAGCCATCTTCATCCCCGTGAGCAGCCTGGCTTCAGATAACGGCTTGTTGCCGTTAAGCGGCACATCCCTACTTTACCGGCTGATTTTAGGTTATTAACAAGCTGTTAATTACGTCTCTCTCTCTCTCTCTCTCTCTCTCCCCCTCCCCCTTTTCCCATCTTCTTCCTCCAAATTACTCATCTCGTGGGGGCGCTGTTTGACAGGATTGTGTCGCAGAAGTACTCAGAAGGAGGCCACGGCCGTGGTCAGGCAGATTGCGAGCGGGCTGAAGGCGCTGAAGCGTGAGAACTGCACCAAGAAACATCAAGCTGCTTGCTCACAGGGACGTGAATCCTTAGAACAGCCTGTTTCTGAGCCAAAGCAAGGACAATATTTGTTTGCTTCAGCAGCAACCTATTTGGTTCCCATATTTTTCATTTTCCTTCAGCTTTTCCAGTGGTAGTTTGTGATGGCTGTCATGGGAAACGGAAGAGTTTTCGAGATCCAATGATCTCTCCTACAACTTCAGATGAAATATCTGTCGGCATCGACCAAGACGAAGACATGGCGAATCGCCTGATTCGTGTAACTTCAAAGTGGTTGTCAAGAGAAGATTATAGTCGAAAGCTACATGTGCAGGATGTGTAACCGGAGCTTCCCTTCATTCCAAGCATTAGGTGGACATAGAGAGAGTCACAAGAAGCCCTAAGGCATGCAAGAAGAGAGAAACTGTAATGTTAGCACCATGTTCCGAAAGGATAAAGGGTAAATGTTAGCACCATCCTCCCAGGCTTAAAGGATAAAGGGTCATCCCGGCATTTTGGATCCCTGCCAATTGCCCAGGCATTTACCAATACTTGTGTACCTTTGGGTATGTCGTACCCCATGAAGCTTGTGTCATGAGTAGCCTTTCGAGGAATCAGAAATGGAACTGGAGGATGCAAACGCAACGTTTCTTTCACCACGGCTTGTAAATAGTGTAGAACGTTGATGTCGCACTCTTCGATTTCTTGTTCAGCCCTACGACCTTAGCAACGTTTTCGGGATCCAATGATCTCTCCTACATTGGATCAGAAATGGAACTGGAGGATGAAAGAAACATTGCGTTTTGCATCCCGAAAACGCAATCCGGTCAAACAGCTCGCCCGCACCCCACAAGCTTGTTAATTACCTAAAATTGGCCGGTAAAGTAGGGATGTGCCGTTTAACGGCAACAAGCTGTTATCTGAAGCCAGGCTGCTCACGGGGATGAAGATGGCTTCCGGACACCGTGAACCACTCAGAAGCTGTCACGTGGCAGGGTAGCAGGAACACGCTGCTACCCTGCCACGTGACAGCTATTGCAATTTCAACAATCGATAGGATAGCTGATAAATTCGGAAGTCTTATTCTTTGTCTAACCATCTTTTAAATCAACCAGTAGTGCGTAATCAACTACTCCTATCAATTACCATTTGACCAATATGATAAAAATGATCATTATGACCAGTAGTGCATAATCAACTACTCCTATCAATTACCAGTCAGCAGTGAAATTTTATTCGAAGTTATCTATGTATCTATCAATGTGGATACTCTTCATTGAGACATCAAGCAAGGGTTATTCAATTAAAGTTAGGTGGGCATTTGGATCAGTGTCGTTTATTATTAAGCAGTAGCAGAGTTGTTAAGTGGAGTATATAATAAAACGGATTACTAAACAAATAAGTGAAATCAATTGAAGATGAAAAATTCCTTTTTTAGTATCTGTTTCACTTAATAAGCTAATATAAAATTCATAAACCGAGCATTCTCATTATTCACAAGATTCCAAAGTCATTTAATATCAGTGACAGCAATAACAGTTAACACAACCAAAAAAAATTAAATATCTTGCGTCCACCACAAATATTAATAATAATAATAATAATAATACAACCCAATGCCATTTGCCACCAGAAACTCCACCGGAATCTATGGAAAACGGTCGGAAAACTGAGGCAGCCCACCCCAAAAGTTGGCATTATTAGAAACTTACAGTACCTGAATAAGGAGACTTGGACTAGATTGGCCGGCCACCACATAGCCGCTGGCTCCACTAGATACCGTCGAAAAATCCCGGCCCAACCAAATCCCAGCACCTACCATTCAACAAACTCAACTCAACTTCATTTCAAACATTGATCAGAAAGTGATTCTAATTTGAAAAGTACCCATTGAAACTTTGTTTTTCAGATGTTCAAACGCAAAAGCAGTTTGACAGTCCAACTCAACAAGCAACTGCCTTTGCAAGTCGGACAATTAAACAAAGTGCTGATTATACTCAATCTTACCGGCTAGTACCTGTGTGGTTATAATGACGATCAAGGAGACAAAGAAGGTGATGTGCTGCTTGTAAAAAACCTTCACCACCGTGACCACGTGAATGGCATACACGCTCCCAGCACCGGAGTTCGCAAAAATGGTGATGAGGACATGCTCTGTTAAGGAATTGGATCACATGAATTATGCTTATCATATCCCACTGATAGTGGATCACATGAATTATGCTTATCATATCCCACTGATAGTGGATCACGGGTTTTATGGCTTATAATTAGGGATTAATTGATTCTTCTTGTGTATATAAATACATGCTCTTCTCAATGTAAAGACACACAGAAAACATTCAGTCAATTCTCTCTTTATGTCTTCATTTATCTCTTCTCTTTATTTTCTTAAGATGGTATCAGAGCCATTCTTCTAGTATTTGTTTTCATTCCAAATCTTCAATCATTCCAAACCTTCAAATACCAGCAACATCAATTTCAGCATGGATCCATCAAATTCATATTTTATTCATCATTCAGATCATCCTGGTCACTTGCTCGTACCCATCAAATTAAATGGAACCAATTATCCATCTTGGAGTAAATCCATGATTCATGCTCTCACAGCCAAAAACAAAATTGGCTTCATCAATGGATCCATTGAGCAACTTTCAGAAAAAGATCAGCCAACAGAATACACTTTATGGAACCAGTGCAACAGCATGATTTTATCATGGCTTACTCACTCGGTAGAACCGGATCTAGCCAAAGGAGTCATTCATGCAAAGACCGCCTATCAAGTGTGGGAAGATTTCAACGACCAGTTTTCACAAAAGAATGCGCCAGCTATCTACCAGATTCAAAAATCATTGGCTTCTTTTTCACAAGGTACCATGACTGTCTCAACTTATTTCACAAAACTCAAAGGCCTTTGGGATGTTAGTTAGATACATATCGAGCACTTCCCACTTGTAGCCAGGTGAAAGCACATGATGAGCAAAGGGAAGAAGACCGTTTAATGCAATTTCTCATGGGTCTCCACGACACTTACAATATTGTACGTACAAATATCCTCATGATGTCGCCACTGCCTAATGTACGACAAACATATTCCCTTGTTATTCAAGAGGAAACACAGCGACAAATGACATCGGAATCAACTGAAAAAAAATTCATCACGGCTGCAATTCAGAGACGTGGAAATAATTTTTCAAATAAATCTAAAGATAAGCATTGCGAGCATTGCAATAGAGAAGGTCATACAATTGAAAGTTGTCGCACTCTGAAATTTCATTGTAAGTATTGTGATAGAAAAGGTCATACAGAGGACAGATGCAAATTTAAAAATGGGATATGGGTTTCCAACAACACAGGAGGCCAAGGTAATCGACACAACACTTCACAACAGCGGCAACGTGGGTCTCAAGGAAATGCATTCAATTCATTTCATGTTGCGAATACAACAGATTCTTCTCAATCTACACATGGGGTCCATTCGCAAGACACCAACAGTTCACCCGGGCTTTCCACAGATCAACTTCAACAACTTGCTCATGCCTTGTCTATGATGACTCAAAATCAGAAGTCTCCTGGTAATAGCGATGCTTATGCAAATGCGGCAGGTCTGTCTCTTTTTCAAAATGCTTCAATTAATTCTGTATTTACTAAGCCTTGGATTTTGGATAGCGGAGCTACTGATCATATCACTTCCGATCCTACGCTTTTCACTCAAACGAATTCCTCATCAATACCCTCTATCAATTTGCCCACGGGGTCATCTGCCTCAATCAATTCCATTGGCACCATACCATTTAACTCAAATATCACATTAGACAACGTTTTATGTGTTCCTTCTTTTCGTTTAAATTCGATGTCTGTTAGCAAACTCACCAATGATTTAAATTGTTGTGCCATTTTGTTTCCTTCCTTTTGTGCTTTGCAGGACTTGGCTACGGGGAAGATGATTGGTTCGGGTAAGCAGCGTGGTGGTCTTTATTACATGTCCCCAATACAACAGGCACCTGTTTCTCATCAAGTTTCACAACCCTCAAATTTGTGGCACATGCGTTTGGGACATCCATCACCATTTCGTCTAAAATTAATTGCTCCATTTATTGCCTTCTCATAATATTCATTTTGATAATAATTGTGTTGTTTGTCCTATGGCTAAACAGACTAGACTTCCATTTCCTTCAAGTACTATATCAACTCGTGCTCCATTTGATTTGTTGCATTGTGATATATGGGGTCCACACAAAGTACCCACTCATTCAGGGGCTCGTTTTTTTCTTACAATTGTGGATAATTTTACAAGGTGCACATGGTTATTTCTTATGCAATACAAGTCAGAAACTCAAAAATTTTTACAGTCTTTTATTGCATTTGCTAAAACTCAATTCCATGCTTCGGTCAAAGCAATCAAGGTAGATAATGGTAAAGAATTCTTGTCCATGCAAATTTTTTTTCACTCTCATGGTATTGAATATCAACACACTTGTGTTTCAACTCCACAACAAAATGTGGTAGTTGAACGCAAGCATCACCATATTCTAACTGTAGCACGTCCACTACGCTTTCAGTCTCACTTGCCCCTTACCTTTTGGGGAAAATGTGTATTGACTGCTGTCTATCTTATCAACCGATTGCCAACCCCATTGTTATCTTCCAAGTCACCTTTTGAATTATTGTACAATCATCCACCATCATTTGATCACTTGAAAGTCTTTGGTTGTCTGTGTTACGCAACTGTTGTTCATCCCACATATAAATTTGATTCTCGTGCCAAACGTTACGTATTTGTTGGGTATCCTACTGGTCAGAAAGGTTTCAAACTTTATGATTTGACAACTAAAACATTTTTTATTAGTCGTGATGTCAAATTTTCTGAAACTATCTTTCCTTTCATGTCGGCTGCACATCCAACTTCCACATTACCCTATATTTCTCCTGACTTCATGGACAATTGGCAATCTTCACCATCCTTACCCGCAAACATCCCCTCTTCCCAACCTCAACCCACTGATCCAACAACCATACTAGAATCTGCCTCTTCCATACAATCTCCCTTAGCTGAACCAATGGCTCCAGAGGATATTTCTCCCAATCCTACCCAGCCTCTTACATCCTCGCCTCCAGCCCAATCCGCTGAACCTATTTCAACCTCTCCAGATTCTATCATTCCT
This sequence comes from Escallonia herrerae, assembly GCA_033070095.1. NCBI lineage: Eukaryota > Viridiplantae > Streptophyta > Magnoliopsida > Escalloniales > Escalloniaceae > Escallonia > Escallonia herrerae. The sequence continues at coordinate 278,919 of JAVXUP010000332.1, read as the reverse complement.
TCCTCTCCTCCCCCGCACCAATCCCTTCGGCCCAAGCAACCTCCAACATGGCATAGAGACTACATACTGTCAGCACAGGTCAATCATCATTCCACAGTGCCAAGTTCTACGCCAGGTACTCGCTATCCTCTTTCTCACTTTCTTTCCTACTCTCGTATCTCTTCTGCCCATTGTACTTTTTTAGCCAACATTACAGGTCATACCGAGCCTCAGTTATATGCTCAGGCTATCCTTGATCCACATTGGCAACAAGCAATGAATGCAGAATTAGAAGCATTGCAACAAAATAAGACTTGGAGTTTGGTTCAACTTCCTGATGGTCATAAACCTATTGGCTGTAAATGGGTTTATAAAACCAAATACAGATCTGATGGCACAGTTGAGGGTTATAAAGCTCGCCTTGTTGCAAAGGGCTATACTCAAGTTGAGGGAATCGATTATCAGGAAACATTTTCTCCTACAGCGAAACTCACTACACTTCGATGTCTTCTCACTATTATTTCTGCTCAGCATTGGTTCGCCTACCAATTAGATGTTCAAAATGCTTTTCTTCATGGCGACTTGCAAGAAGAAGTCTATATGGAACCTCCACCTGGTCTTCGCCGACGGGGGGAGAACATTGTATGCCGGCTCCACAAATCCCTTTATGGCCTCAAACAAGCATCAAGAAATTGGTTTCTCACGTTTTCAGAGACTATTCAGAGGGCAGGTTATTAACAATTAAAGGCTGATTATTCTCTTTTCACCAAAGCTAAAGGTACTTCATTCACTGCGATCCTCATCTATGTTGACGATATACTTCTCACTGGAAATGATCTTCAAGAAATTGAACGTCTCAAAAAATTTCTTCTCAAACGCTTCCGCATCAAAGATCTTGGAGACTTAAAATACTTTTTGGGTATTGAATTCTCTCGTTCAAAGAAAGGCATTTTCATGTCTCGGAGAAAATATGCACTAGATATTTTACAAGATTCAGGACTTCTAGGTGTACGCCCTGACAAATTTCCAATGGAACAAAATTTGAAGCTCACTCCTACAGATGGAATTTTACTGAGTGATCCAACTAAATATAGAAGACTAGTTGGCAGACTGATTTATCTTACCGTCACAAGGCCCGACATAGTCTATTCTGTTCGGACACTAAGTCAATTCATGCATGAGCCTTGTAAACCTCATTGGAATGCAGCCATACGAATCCTTAAATACATCAAAGGTAATCCTGGTCAAGGTTTACTATTTCCTTCCACAAACAATCTTGCTTTGAAAGCCTTTTGTGATTCAGATTGGGGAGGTTGTCGTACCACAAAGAGGTCAGTCACGGGATATTGCATTTTTCTTGGAAATTATCTTGTCTCATGGAAATTCAAGAAACAAGCTAATGTTTCTAGATCATCAGCAGAAGCAAAATATCGAGCTATGGCAAATACATGTTTAGAGCTAACGTGGCTACGTTATATTCTACAAGATCTAAGAGTTCCACAGGTAGCTCTCACACGATTATTTTGTGACAACCAAGCAGCTTTGCATATTGCAGCGAATTCTGTTTTTCATGAATGCACAAAGCACATTGAAATAGATTGTCACATTGTTCGAGAAAAACTACAAGCTGGAATGATCAAACCATCATATGTGCCTACCCGCTTTCAGTTAGCAGATGTCTTCACAAAAGCATTGGAAAAAGATCAATTCGAGACATTACGTAACATGTTGGGACTTCATGATATTGACTCTCCAACTTGAGGGGGAGTGTTAAGGAATTAGATCACATGAATTATGCTTATCATATCCCACTGATAGTGGATCACATGAATTATGCTTATCATATCCCACTGATAGTGGATCACGGATTTTATGGCTTAGAATTAGGGATTAATTGATTCTTCTTGTGTATATAAATACATACTCTTCTTAATGTAAAGACACTCAGTCAATTCTCTCTTTATGTCTTCATTTATCTCTTCTCTTTATTTTCTTAAGGTGCTCCTTCACGTTAAACGGACCGGGGTTCAGCGTGAACTCCCAACGCTTCCCCTTGAAGAAAACCCGGTCGGTGATCTTGGCAGCCATGAGTTGTCCGAGTGGAACCACGGCGATCTGGGCAGAGATTGCCGTTATAGACAGCGGCTCTGTTCGGTACCAGAAGAACTGGTTGAGGAAAGACAACAGAGCACATGAAAGAGTGCCTAGAACCCACATTCGGAAGGTGAGAACCGGTAAGGATGGGTCGTCGGCGGTGGAGACTGTGAGTGCCACCTGCCTGATTGGGGAGTTTTCCTCTGCTTCTTCTTTCTCGATCTCAGATTCTGAGGCTGCTTCTTCATTTTCATTAACATTCTCTACCTTGGAAACTGCACAATCAGAAAAGTGGCTAGAGGGTTAGCTCCAGAGGGATTCAACTGAAGATTAAGATTTCAGTTGGGAAGAAAAACTAACTCAGAGGAGCTCTGATTTCATCTGAAGAATCCTCCATGTTTTGTTTCTCTTTCATGCTCTGTTCCTTATGTGGCTCTGCCGAGATGAGAGAGATTGTGTTTTACTGTTGTGGCAGTACATGCCAATAATGGTGAATCTGGCATTTTCATGCCTCGGAAGAATCAGAAGCTTACAAACCAAAGGGTTAGTTGATTGACAAAGTGGGATTATGGTTCATTAACCTTTACTGGAGCTGAAAATTTGAGGGAAACTACATATGTACGGAGCATATAGATGAGTTGGCAAACATGATACCGTAATAAAATTAGATGAGCTGCTGCAACTGCTGACCCACGTGCTTTTACCATTTGGTATTCTCGGGTTTATTTGCAAGTTGAAGGTGAGATGTTGATTAAACGACCGACTGTGAAGAATTATTAGGTATGAGGTTTCGAGTGAGGAAATGCGCCTCAAGTTTTCAATCAAGGACGGCAGTTTACTGTGGTATTATCATGCACATTGTATTAGATCGACAGAGAAGTTAATGAAGAAATTTTGGCGTTTAATGCTCAAATTATCCCGTTAATTGAAACATCCATATTGTAACAGAATATCAAAAGGAAAAACTCAATAAGCAATCTTGTGTCGCAATTTCGATCCATCATTGATTATCATGTGGCCATTTATGTACAACTAAAGAACCGTCGAATTTTGAATCAATTCACAGCACCTACAACAATAAAGGCTAGATTCATATCAATAAATTACAAGTACATTGGTTTCAAGATAAGTAATTTTCCCGTAAGAAGATTGAATCTAGATTAGTAATTTTCCCATCGTGCAAACACAAGGCTTGAATGGAAACCATGTTGCTCAAAAAAACCCTTAAAGCATCGGTAATATCATGTCATTACCCTTGACATGGTATCATCGTCCAATTAACATTTAGCAAATTGCCAATTAAATACCGCAATAGCCGTCACCATCCACATCAATATCCTGTCACTCTACCTGATCTGACAGCAACTTTTCAACCTTTTCGATGAGCAAAATCGAACGAACGAACGACAAACTGACAACGGCGAAAAAATTGGACATGAGCGAAAACAAATTGGGTTAGAGAGAATAGATTGGTTTTTTTTTTTTTTGGGAGTGGGGGTGGGGTGAAGATACTAGCAAGACGTCATCTTCAAAATCCATGGCCATCGATCCTATCGAGTCGCTGGGAGTCGTGGTCCACTTTCTGACTACCAAGGTCCGTGGCTGCTGACTTGTCGAGTCATTAGGATTGTCGATCCCTTCTACTCGTCGTGGTCATGATTTTGTTGTCGTCGTTGCTATTTTGTTGTCGTTGCCGTCTGTCCACGTAAATGTGGAAAATAAGTTTAAGACGTAGGTCGCATTTGATAATACTTTCAATTTTAATTTTCTGTTTTCAAAAAAATAAAAATTAAAGCATGTTTAAATTTTTTTACAAAAATAAATGGTTGTTTGATTATCCAGTTTATTTTGAATTTTTTCTTTGGTGGTGATTTGCAGTGGCGGTGGTGGGGCGTAGCGGTGGTCGACGGTGGTGGTGGTCTGCCGTCAGCGGTGACTTGTGGCTGCCGACAGTCGCCAGCGATGGCTGCCAGCCGTCGGTCGGCGGCTGCTGGTGGTGGTGGACGGTAGCTGCCAGTTGTGGAAGGGTGATGGTGGTGTCAAAATAAAAATCAAAACTGAAAACTCATTTTTGGAGTTTTTAAAAATAGTCATATTTTTAAAACTGATTTTTAAAATCAAAAAAAAATAAAAAAATTATGTGTCAAACGCGTTTATTCTTTTCAGTTTATAAAAATGAAGAAAAAAATAAAAAATAATAAGTATTATTAACCGGAGTCGTAGTTATTATGTAATAAATTATTTTCAGCATAGTTAAACGGTGAGACCGCGTGATCGCCGTTAGTTCGACGTAATTTCTTTAGGGTCCCCGAGATTCTGAGAGATTCCTTGGTATTCTAAGCGGATACGACGTTGCCACGTTAAGATAACGACACTGGGAGATTTGTCAAAACCTTTTTTTTTTCTGGTTTACGTAGCAAACTGTGACGGGGCCATGACGGGTGTCTTGGGGCTTGATTATAACTCTGCTGGTCCACAGCCTGAACTCCTTTTCTCTTTTCTGCCAGAGTCCACAAAATGATGATGAAAGAAAGAGAGAAGGCCATACGTGACAACAATTAATAATAATAATAATAATAATAATAATGCTACTTAATTTGCATGGGGACAACCTCTCCCCATTTTTCATTTTTTACGGACCTTCAGCTGGCTCTAGTTGTTGCTAAGGCAAGCCATGAACAGATCGGTTCGTGGTCTTGATTGAGGGTCCGTAGAGGATGCGTATGATGCTTTTGGTAGTTTCGAGAGGCATTCAGCCTGCAGAGACTTTCGTGACTGTCAAACTAGATGAGCAAACATGCGTTATCGTAAAAGATTGATAGACATTAAAAAAATTAAATTTTAACCAGTTAAATAGAGAATGTAGCATGATTGAAACAGTAAAATAAATAGAACCAAAATTGAAACATTAAACTAAAATGTATACCCAACTTCAAACTAAAAGTTTTTTTTTGACAAAAAGGTCTAAATACTAAAGAGAATGTACATTCTTATGTTTCGGTATGTTTTTCTATATTTTTATTTATCTTTAAAAAAATATTTTTGTTATTAATATATGTTTTAACGACAAAATAAGATTGCGGAAAAAGCATGTAGGGTGAAGAAAGACACGCTTTGGATTCTAAAATGAGTAGACTATCTACTATTTGAACAGTACTTATTAGAACATAAACCATAATTATGTGAATATTAAATTTGAACTCGAATAACAAGTACAGAGTAAATAGATATCTTTTGACCTGGGTTATTGCGGTAGTAAATAGATATCTTTTGTCCGTAAAAAAGTTGTCCGCTACACAGTGAGCGGACGAAAAAATAAAAAAATAAAAAAGGACACGCAAAATAAAACAAACAAAAAGGTGGGGTGGGGGGGGCAGGGGTGGGGCTAGGAAGAAAAAAAGAGGAAGGACAGAGAATCGCAACAAGAAGTTGCGGTTCGGGGAAGATAACAAAAAATAAGGACAAAAAAGGAAGGAAAAGAAAACAGGGAAATGACAAAAAGAAAAAAAGAAAATAGGAAGGACAAAAAAGAAAAAAAGAAGGACAAAAACGGAAAAAGAAAAAAGGAAAGGAAAAAGAAAACAGTTCGAGGTGGGGTGGGGCCGCAAGCACACAGACAACCGCATCTCCTTGTTGCGGTTCGGTGGATAACATCCACCGATCGATCTATATCGGCTCCCTATATATATATATATATATATATATATATATAACATAACATAACCATTCACACGCACATGTATTAAACCCAAAAGTACCATCAAGGAAAAATGGTAACACAAATCATCCACCCAAACCTCATCACCACTGTCGATTCTTTTCAAAAAAACAAGTTCATTAGAAGAAAAAAAATACGGAAAATAAAAAGCCAGGATCTCAAAATCTCAGGAACCATGGGATACAAACATAGGGGGGGGGGGGGGGGGGGGGGGACGTGAGACTATATTGGATGTTGTTGGTATCCAAAAAATTGTTGTTGAACCATGTTGGAGGTTACAGAATCAATAGTATACCATTTTTACCTCTACAGGGATGTCAGTGTGCTCAACTGATTCCTATAACATTTCGAATGATTTGCCAACAAGGATTCCAACATTGCCTCTCCAACCCAACCCCTCCGCACCCCACCCCCCAACTAGGGACACGCACCCCTACTTGTATCATGTCATTGGCGAGATTATAAGATCTTATTGGTAATGACAGGTTTGGAGTAGTGACATATAATTTGTGCGGCCATTTTTCCGTGACATATGGTTTCGGGTTTCACACGTGTGCATATGAATGATTATGTATAAATTTCAGATATGTATTAAATAGATTGATATTAGGAGCAGGTTGGTTGGTGGCATACGATAAATTATGAATTGTTGTAATGGTAGAGTAACGGGTGAAGATGGTGAGTCAAAAAATCAGTTGACTCATCTAATGAGTGATCTCATCAGAGAGTCGTGTAGTTGACTCAAGCAATAGACTCTAGTATGTTCTTGACTAGAAAATCGGACATTTTTGTCCTTTAAAATAGATCACATGTTTATCATCTGACAAGTTAATAAGTTTTCGGTAGATGCAAGGAACATCTTGGTAACTGCAGTGGAGATCAAGAACATATTTGTAAAAAAGTCAAAGGATGAGGACCGGTTAAACATTTATTGCAAACTCAAAGGAGCAAAATTATAATTTACAAATTTGGCTTTTTATTATTTTGTCCCTAAAAAAAGATACATGCCACTGATGCCAGGAATGTGATCACTCAACTGGATGGAAGGATCATCCAGTTGACAGAAAGTTAAAGATAAATGAATCAGGAACAAATTAAAGGATGCTGATGATTTCAACATTCAGCCCGAAGTTAAAGAACCAAACGTAAAATTTATCCATATTTATGTATACTAAAGCCCCGTTTGATAGAGTTTTTTTTTCAATTTTGTAAACTGTAAAAAATAAACGAGTTTGGTGCACAATTTTTTTTTCTTCAGCTTAAAAAACCAGTTTTTAAATTAAAGCTGTTTTTTAAAACTCAAAAAATGAGTTTCGATTTTCAGTTTTGATTTTTATTTTGAGACCACCACCTTCCCACCGTCGGCTGCCACCGCCCACTGCCACTATCTACCGCCACTATCCACCGCCGGTGACCACAGCAGGCAACTGTCAGTGGCTGGAGACCACCGGCGGCAGCCACCAGCCACTGCTTGTAGCCACCATATGCCACTACCGGCGGGCGGCCACCACCACTGTCAGCCACCGCCACTCCCCACCACCACAACCGCAAACCACCGCCAAAGAAAAATTCAAAATAAAAACTAGATAATCAAACACCTAAAAATAAAAATTTGGTTAACAAACACCCACTTGTTTTGCCGCCAGCAGCCACCAGCCACTGCTTGTAGCCACCATCTGCCACTACCGGCGGGCGGCCACCACCACTGTCAGCCACCGCCACTCCCCACCACCACCACCGCAAACCACCCCCAAAGAAAAAATTCAAAATAAAAACTAGATAATCAAACACCTAAAAATAAAAATTGGGTTAACAAACACCCACTTGTTTTTGTAAAAAAAAAAACTAATTTTAATTTTAATTTTAATTTTTAAAAATAAAAAATCAAAACTAAAAGTGTTGTCAAACGGAGCCTAAGTCTATTCTACAAATTTACTAAAATAAAAAGGCAAAAAATCAGATGAAATTGAGAGAGAGTCGTAATTGCACTTGATCATTTTCGTGAACTCCACCAACTGGGGAGAGCCAAGCCTTTTAAGCTTTGTCTCATTTAACTTATTGAACATTAAATTTAAAAAAATTGTAGCCAAATATGCATGTTAGTGGCTACCATTAACTCTTTAGAGACAAAGGGAGTGAGGTAGAAGTCTCTCCCTTAACTATGCTTGTAGTTGAATTGATTATCTCTCAAGCTTGATAACAAATAAGTGATATGAGATTGAGCTTGAGCTTATCATAACTGAACTCAATAAGTTTTTAAGATTGATTTATCTATCTCATGTTAAGGGGATGGGGAGGGGTGGCGGGGGAATGCAAGCTTGAAGAACTTAAACGAGTTTGCTTATGGGTAATATGCTTTGACATTACCCATGTGATTGTAATAATTTGCACATACATACCGGGGTTTGACTGATCTGAGTTTAAACACAATTTTGTTAGAAAAATAAGGTAGAAATGAAGAAAAACAGCAAGAAAGTCTAAGTCGAATGCTATGCATTTTGTCTTTAAGACAATATTTGCTCCCTTATAATTTGCTTAGAGTTGCAGCAAATATAGGGAGAGGCGAAAGCACTATTGATTACAGCAGAAGCAATCAGTAAAAAGAAATGTATACATGCATGAGCTCGCGCGCGTGTGAGAGAGAGAGAGAGAGAGAGAGAGAGATTGAAAACTAAAGTGAGGAATGCACTGCCATTAGCTCTCATTTGTAGTACACCAACAGATGCCTTGAACAAGTGCAATCAGTTATGACAGTAAAATGACTATGCAAACGTCATTTAACAATCACAATCTAACAGCCACAATGAATAGGTGGATCTTTAACAAAAGACACCATAAACAAGTGTCATTTGAATTTAAACAGAACAAAAAATTCTATTTAATTCACCAACAGTCACATTGTTTCTATCCAAAAATCACACCTACTCTAGTTCACATGTTAAATTTGTCGCAAAAAGTTAAGGCAGGGCTTCTAGTGACGATGCATACGTATGAAGTGCAAAGTAGGCCTAAAAGCGCCAATAAGGCCTTTACACCCTTGCCTTTTCCCTATCGGGAGCCCACGCGCTTGCATGTACGGTGCATCCTACATGTACGAGTTTTTAGAACAATGAGGTATGTCTCATAGATCCTTAACCTTTCCATTTTTCAAGTTATGTGGGAACCATATAGTGACCATATTTCAACCTTATTAAATGCCTAACTTAGAGACTTTATATATCTTTAACCAATCAATGATTGATTCCTTTTGAATATTAAACGTTGTAGTGTAGGGTTCAATGGTCTAGGGTCCAATTATGAATTTTTTTTAAACAATTTTAAGCGTAAAAGGTCCAATGTTTGGAATATATGTCTTCTAATTTTTTTAATTAAACAATCAAAAAGGACTTGGGAAAATATGTCAACTGTTGGTAGACAATGAAAAAAATGAAAATATAAGACCGAATTGTTCAGTTTTACACACTGGAAAAAAATGATAGACAATGTTCTTTTATACCAGCTGTTAATTTGGACTTGTTTTGGAAAACTCTATTTTGGACTCTTGAATTTTTAGTTTTGAGATCCAACCTTCAAACTTCACTATAAACAATATATGAAACTGAACGTAAGAAAACTCACTCCATAGGTGGTCACTTCAACCACAACGACCATTGACCTCCAACCCCAACACCCCACCCCCATACAGACATTCCATGACCACCAGCTGTATCAGCACCCTTACCACATAATCTAAACCCACCGCCACCATATAGTCGCTGCCCACATATTTACGTAATCTAAACCCATCACCATGATCAATCAATGCCTTAACTGTCAGACTTCTATGCTCGACGCCACCATCACCATCCAATCTGTGGGTTGCAACTGTCCATCATGTCATGTCTTAGACTGCGGGGGCAGGTAACCATCGTCGATCGCGAATCAATTCATGTGGTGCCGTGGTGGGCCGCAGGTGGTAATATTTTGAATTTCAAGGTGGTGATGGCAGCGTTGGTGTTCGTTGAAGACATGAATTAGAAAAAGAAGTGTGAGAAGAAAACAAATACTCAAAAGAGAAAATTCAAAATTAAAACTCTCGACCAAATACTTGCCTGCTGTTGTAAAACATAAAAATAAAAGAGAGTTCGAATTTTCATTTTTACCCATATGTTTATCGCGCTCACCGAGTATTTTTTATTTGAGAAATCCTATTTTATTAATGTCAAAAACGACGTCAGTTTACCCGGGTAACAGTCAACGATTCTTTGTCATCTGGAGTCAGTCAGAGCCCCACCAATTCCACCAAACTCCGACACCGCTCAGCCGCCGGTGAACAGAAAAACCCTTACACACACACACCCCCCTCCCTCTTTCTCTCTCCTCTTTTGCCTTTGTGTGTAAACCTCCATCGCCAATTCTCACACCCACGTCACCACGTACAGGTTCCTCGTCATTAACGACAATTCTCAATCATAGAGTACGTACATCGATACCAAATTCTACTGTATACTCACATGTACCCACACCCCGGCTGGTTGAATTCACAGCTTGGATCATTAGCTTCATCTATAGCATTTTTTGGCAAGTGGGTCTGGTTCTTTTGTTGCTTGATTACATTCTTTTGATAATTCTTTAAGTTTGTTTATGGTGAAGCTGTCTTTATCAAAAAAATTTAATATTAATTGGTATCGCTGTAAGAGATCATATTCGTAATCATCACTGAATTTGGCATCATTGGCCGTTCCTTTGATAACACTCTTACATAAAAAGTTTGCTGTTGTTATCTCTTGAAAGCAGATATTTGGTCAAAGAACTCGGTTAACAAAAGGTTATAGCTCGTGGACTCTCTTTCTTGGTGATATATACAGGTAAGTTTCTTGTAGAATTCAGTTATATGTTGGATGATAGTTTGATTGTTTGATCCCCATTTGGTTGCAGAGGATCTTGATTTCGTACAGCAGTTAGTGAATTGGTTTGATCATCGATGGCGGAGATGATTGGACCGAGGTTGTACTGTTGCTGTAATTGTAGAAACCATGTTGCTCTTCATGATGATGTCATTTCAAAAGCTTTTCAGGTATAGAACATTTCGGCTTATTCTTCCTTTTTCTCTCAAGAATTTATTGATCATAGTGTCGAATTACCGGATCGCAACAAAAGGGCTGGTGATCTGTTTGGCGGCTGAGAAAATCCAGGAAGAATATGATAAAAATTGAGTACTTGGTTGTCAATTGTCAGGTTAAGGACAACTTTTCTTTTTGTTTTTCTTTTTACATTCTGAAATTGGGTGAAGTTGATGGCGAAGCCACGCTCTCCCTTAAAACTTTTTTAGCTTTCTCTGTTGCCAAGCATGCGGTAAACTACTATCATAAAAGAACAGAGGCTACCATTATTTCATCCGTGGATATAGACTTGCTAAAGCATTAACAGATTGCAAATGATGAGATGAATTCTATGCATAGATCAGAATTAGCAGAACTCAACTTGTTTGTTAGAATGCGACTTGATCTAAACTATGTGGTCTGTGATTTTCCGTTACCGTTTATGTTTTTGTGAAGAGATTTTAGTATGACACTTCCAGGGAGGAAATGTCCCATATTTAATCTTGCAATTTCGATGTTAGGGAAGAAACGGTCGGGCCTTCTTGTTTTCCCATGCAATGAACATCGTTATGGGGCCAAAAGAGGATAGGCATCTCATGACTGGTCTTCACACAGTTGCTGATGTCTACTGCAGCGATTGCCGTGAGGTGCTGGGTTGGAAATATGAAAGAGCTTATGAGGAAACCCAGAAGTACAAAGAAGGCAAGTTCATACTTGAGAAGTCGAAAATTGTTAAGGAAAACTGGTAGTCCTATGTGAAGTCCCTGGTTCCTCTATTAAATGTCGGTAAAAGTGTATATTCGTTCTCCAATATTCGTGTTGAAAAATTCTTATTGATTCAATGTGTTTACTAATTGTTCGTTTCTGTGCGTTCTTGCTTTCTTTGTTGCGTGTAAACCTTGTGCGTTTGTAGATAATCCCTCTTTGTTACCCTTGTCATTAGGAACTTTCAATTTATATATATAAACTTCTGGATATTTTTTCCAAGTTTGTGATTCCTTATGAAATTGAAGAGTTGTGTATGATGATCAAGAGGTACTATCTCTTACACGGTTTCACTATTCACTACATTGTTGTCTTTGTTGATAGATTTCTTTCGGAATAAGAGTGAAGAGTTATTGAAGATTGTTGATGAGAAGTAGGCCTTGTCTGCCTGGTTATAAACTTGAAGAATGCCATTCCATTCAAGTGCAATGGTATAATAATTGTTTTGTCATATTAAAAAGTGCATTTTTTCCTCTGATGGAGTTGGTATTTGAATTCTTGGGTTCCGAATAGGTTGCTATTACAGATAAGGCTCCTTATACATTGTCATGGTTTTGCAACAAATGGCCCTCAAACCAATTTCTGAGATCTTTCTAATTTACACAAAAGTTGCTTCAATCAGATTATGGTTAGGGTGGCAAATTGGCACAAAGCATTTAAACTACCTGCAAATGAATTTACTACTACTACTTGGCGTACTACAACTACTACTAAGACATCATTGTGCGTCTGCTTATGTCGAGCATATACCTTAGAGTGGACGTCTTTTCTGCTTTAGAGTTGTAGCTGTTTAATGGGATAAAATGGTCATGGTATCAAGTGATAGTTATGCTTGTGTGGAATTAGAAGTAAATTAGTGAGAGAAGTTCAGCAGGGGGACAGAACCAAGATAGAGAAGTACTTCTAGTGATTTTCATTGATGATTGAAACTTGGCGTCTTTAGTTGCAACTGCGTATAAGAAAGAGTGAGATGTGGCTATCGTGATTCTCATTGATGATTGAAACTAGGCTTGTTTAGTTCCATATAAGCGTACAAAAATAGTGATATGTGGTCATCGTTACGATGGTTTTGCTTCAAGGACGAAGTAGGAAGTTATGCCTATATTGTAAAAGATATCTGGAACGATGAACTCTATTTAGCGCCTGGATTTCGAAAAAGTGTTCAGTCATTTGTAATTGGCGTGCCGTCCGCCCAACATTTCGGAGTCCAAGTTATAGCTCAAATTGGTTCTCTCTGTATGAGGTGTTTTTTACTCTCAAATTGAAAGTCTGAAGCCTGAAAAGCAGCTACATGTTTGATGATAATATTCATTGAAGGGGTATATATTTGGGGCGTCGCATCACAGTACGCTATATCTGCTTAATCGACTATACGGAGTCCAAAACTTCACTGAAAGTGGCTGCGAAACAAGAGAGATGGGATAAAAGAGGGAGATTGAACCGATCTTTTTCTGTAAGTAGTAGATGGGATTACACATCCAGCCACTCACAACGACAAAGTATATTTTCTGTGAAAGTAATGCATTCTTTCTAGCTCCTTGTGAGTAATTCTGTGATATCAGCTCAAGATGATTGCCTGGACGGGCACCTTGATGGCTGATCATTAAAAAAATGGTAGAAACTTGGACCGACCGTACAACTAAATCTTAAAATTGCATCAACGCAATTTCCTCTGGTTAAATGGTAAAGAAACAGCTAATTCAAGCAAATCTTTGTATCCAAAAAAAATTTAATAATAATAATAAATCTATGCTACATCAAAAAGCAGGTATCTTCTTCTTTGTACACCACTTCCTTTTGGCATTTTCTACGGCCTCCTCCCTCATCCTTGACAGTTCGCGACAACACTGCTGATACTGCATATCAATTGCATCAAGCTCTAACTTCAGCTCGTAGCACTTCTCCTTTTCGTTATCTTTACTTACAAGATATAAGCTCAAATCATTGGAAACAGTGATGCAGGATAACCCTGAATACTTTGTGCATTCACTTGAAATGGCAGTGTCACCAACACTACCCTTAGACCAGCCAGAACCATATTCCTTCAAACCCTTGCTGGACTCATCAATAAGGCAGTCAATGGATCCTAAACTTTTCAGATCAATGGCATTTGAATTCTCAGTAACCTGATTCACAAGAGCTTGTTTCCCGATAACTCCCCTGCCATTCTCATATGAACTATTTACGCCGCTAGAACTTCCAAGTGAAGGTTTCCAGGAGGGCACAAGCACTGAAACTAAGCTGTCAATCAATTCAGCTATGAAAGCCACATCTTCATTCAACAAATCAAGTTGCTCAACCATCTCACCAGCTATAGAAAGTGCCGTGTCAGCATGGAGGTAAAAAACAAAGTGAATGTTCCTTATCCGACCTGTTAAAGAACACGAATTAGTACTTAAAATCTTACAAAACAATAACACATCAGTCTCTCTAAGGAACATAAGCAGTACTTACCACACAAGTCAGCAATTCGCAAGGTTAATGAAATTGAGTTATCGTCAATTTTCTCCCCTCTTAATCTGAAATCGTTTCTCTCATTGAATCTCTGGAATTCAAGATAGGAAAGATGAGGAGTTTCAGTCGTGGTACTGGTGCTACCGGAAAACTTATTTAAGTTAGAGTCGATCTCCATGGGAAGAGAATTAGGCTTTGGCAAGTTCACTGATTTGGGGATTAAGCTCGGCAACTTCATAAGATCGCACATGAGCTCCTTCGAAGTTTCAGATGAAAGGAATGGATCTCTCAAGAGCTCTGCTGAAGGCAACCGCTCAGCCTGTGGGAGCAGACACTTCTCTATGAACTGCTTCACTTGGGGGTCCTTCACTTTACCAAGCGCAGCTGGCCTTATACCCTGAAGCATAACAAGTTTAGCAAAATGCCAGTACGTAAACTTTATAAGTGGATAGATTTCTTCAGGTTACTTACTGAAATGACCTTCTTATATATCTGTGCTTGGTTTTTGCATTCGCTGTACGGATATTCGCAAGTAATCAGCTCCAATATGCACATCCCAAAAGAATATATGTCAACAAGCTCATTGTACTCCTCTTCATAAAGCTCTGGAGCCATGAACTCAGGAGTGCCTGTGAGAGACACTTACCAATTTTGGTAAAAGGGTCCAGTTAAAGTGGTAAACTTACAGCTAAAGCTAGAAAATTACCAATAACACTTCGTGCAGTGGGCTGCTGCATTATCGTTGCAAATCCTAGATCTCCGATTTTAACTTCACCATGATTTCCATTGACAAAAATATTGTCGCATTTCAAGTCTCTATGAATAATCGGCGGATTCTGACAATGGAGATAGTTTAAACCTTGGAGAATCTGCCTAGCCCAGCTTTTGATGGCCTTCATGTCAACACTCTTATGCTTCCTACGATATCTGAATGCCAAAATGCGATGGCCAAATTAATCTTGTATATAAGCCTAGAAAGTGAGGCAGAAGAATTAGGAAGCCAGGAACAGATAATGAGACTCACTGCCTCAAATTTCCTGAAGTGAATAGCTCAGTAATCATGTTGATAGTTTTATTCTCATCGTCTACCCAAGAGATGTAGGACTTGATGATGTTCTCATGTTTTAGTGTCCTCAGCAGGTGAACCTCGGAATACAGCCTCTCCAGATTCTCTGGGGACTGCAATGCATCCTCGATGCTAACTTGGTTCCAAGCAATTTCTATTCCATCAACTTCATCAAACCCCTTATAACTAAACAGAACAACAAAAAGGGCAATTAAATATGAAGCTTGTATATGTTTAGTGTTACTACAGTTAGTAATTGACATTATGCAATTAGCCCAACCAATTCATACAAACGGAAACCGAAGAGTAAGGGTCTAGGAACCATACACAGTCTTGAATGCTCCTTTCCCCAGGATTTCACCATACTGAAGAAAGGAAAAACAAAAAAAAATGTGATGATATCACTAGACCCAATAATCCAAACAACCACATGAAACACAAAATGATCTGTAGAATACAATCCATTATTGGCAGAAAGAAATTATGCACTCACTTGTTTCACCACAGAATATGAGAAAATCGAGCTAGACTGTATATAGACGACAACAAATAAACCAATGTTAACATGAAATGCCCAATTAATGTATACTCACTGAATCAGCAATAAACGCTTCCTCTCGGTGGCCAATACTAAATCTACTTTACAACAGCCTTACAATTTTCGTATCCGAAAACATGTACAATCAAAAGCCTAATTGCAAAAATCCAGTAAAGTCATCAATAATGACGTGACAAAACCGATCAATCAAACCAAGTATCACCCACAATAATGACTCTGCCGATAGCAAATTTTACACAAAATTTTCCTGGAAACTTCATCCGCAAATGAAATTATGCATATCCTTATGCTGATGGTGAATAAATATGGTACTATAGTGAAGTATTTGCGACAAAACCGATCAATCAAACCGAGTGCAATGTAAACATGCAAGACAAAAAGTACAAAATCCATGTTAGATACAAAATTACACCAACCATTTTAAATCAATCAATCAATTGGTAGTAATTCGGTAATGCAGCGATTTAAGATACGATATATCTTACCCTAACGTAACGATTGTTTGGTGATCTTTCCACAACATCAGAATCGTCAGGCTCGGAATTCGGCTTCAATTTGAAATTGTCAAACAAACCCGGAACCCTAGATTCCATCATCACCCCAACAGTAACAACAATTTCGACAGATTGGGCGAAAACAAAAATCAGAATCGGGACCCTAGCAAAAGGGCAATTTAAAGCTGTTCAGAAAACGCCTCGCAAGCAACATAAAACGGATCGATAGCCGATCGAAAGCGAAATAGATATCCCACAAAATTCATCTCCATTGTGTTCGAATACGTAAAATGATCGATCATTTAGTAGTGCTAATCAAGTATAAGCATTGATGGGTTGAATGACTGACGGGGGCAAGAAGTAGGGCAAATTTAACGACCCTTAAAATCAAGCCCCCGTTATTGAAGGAAGAATGGATACAGAGAGAATGAATGGCAGATGAAATATGGAGAGGAAACCCTAAATTGACTTGGTGCAATTTGGGGATGAATCAATGGGAGAGAAATGATTAATTTAAGAAAACCAACGGTGGTGATTGTATAGATAAGTAATCTTGGACAGCTCAGAATTGGCTTTAGGTTAGATAACACCTATCCAAACGGAGTGTTACTTTTTGACTACAATAAATTAGATAATCAATGAGCTTGAACTGAAGCTAAAAATTAAACTCACTTGCATTTAATTTGAAACTGTTGCAAATGACACGTGTTACAACCTTTTGATGCAGCTAGGTAGAACATTGTGGAGTCTTGCAAAGGGATACACCGAAAGTTTTTTTCATAAACTTTACAAATTGATGTTTTGATGCTTTGTGTCGTGAACTATGTGCACGGACTCTTGTTCTTTCTTATCGGGAGTCACTCTCATAATTTTTTTTAGACATGGAACTGATAGTGTTAGTATTAGCTTGTTCCTTCGTGCAAATGAGCAGTTTGCCAAATCTACCATCTCTAAAATTTCATAACCATCAGTCACCCTTGTCCTTCGTAACATCGATGTTACCACCATGATTGTTGGATTAGAGGCCGTGACTCAGCGGAGAAATGTTACTAACTAATGGGATCGTAAACTGGGGCTTGGTTCTTTCAAATAGACGAGGTGAAAAGTTTGATTTGAGTGGTTGTGGCTACCCTGGAGGGATGGGTGCAACTCGCCAAGGAAGACTCATGTAAATGGAGGGAGGGCTATCTAATCTTCTTCTGCTATAGTTTTTGGATTGAGACTGAGATGAAATTGATCTTAGGTTAATTTAATCATATCAAATAACATGAAAGACAACTGATAGAAGGAATGTTGAGATCTAATGGTTGCATTTAAATTTAGCATAAATCTCACGGCTCAAAATCCGTTTGCACATACGAACAATTTTTTCACAACATCAACCAACACGAAACTAGTGTATATGAGTTAGATCATGTTATCCAAATAAAAAGTCCGAATAGTTCGTTCAACCACACAGCATTAAAATTCTTTTTCTTACATTATACGTTAAGTCCATCATACTTTTGATAAGCAGGTATTGAGAAGCTCGAAACAGTAAACATAAATAATAAATGCAGTAATATAAAATTTAACAATACATAACACGAAGTTAACAGCTAACAAAATCTCAATAACCGACTATCTTCAAATTAAGCACTCGAAAGTTGCAGTAAGAAACAAATTTGGTAATTTTTCGAGCCTTCTCCACGCCATTGAATGTTTTATATGGTAGAAAATAATTTAATATATGAGAATTAAATAAAGCAAGCGGGACGACTCATACTAGCAACCTGGTGTCGTGGTGTAGTTGGTTATCACGTCAGTCTAACACACTGAAGGTCTCCGGTTCGATCCCGGGCGACGCCATCTTTCTATTTTTTCTTTTTACCTTCTTCTGAACCCACCCTTGTTCCAAATTTGTGGTTTTGGGGTTTCTCTCGATTTTCAGATTTCAAGAAGCTATAGAATCAGATAGCTAAGCTTATTGAGACATGGGTTTTCTTTCTCACAGAATCGAAAGGAGCAAGATTGCAGCAGGAGATCATATCTATACCTGGAGGGCCGTCTATGCTTACTCTCACCATGGTTCGTGTTTCTCTCTCATCTCTATTCTAATGCAGTTTCCTTCTGTTCCATCATAAGAATCTGGGTATTCTATCTAGTCTTATTAACCAGTCTGTATTCTGTTATGGTGGTTATGTTGTTCAATTGTTATCGTTCAAAATCTGTTCCACTTCAAATCTATAACATGCTCAAATTAGCTTGACAGCCGTTTGAGTGGTGAGCCAGTTGTGACATTCGCAGATTGGTCTTTGCTCTTGGTTTTTAATTTAGTCTTCATTTCTGATGTAGCTGACTGCTATATTGCAAATAGCCCTGAGTAATGCTCCATAGATAATGCTGGACTGGGTTTGTGGCGAGAACTGTAATTCTCACTCTCGTTAGTTTTCAGAGAAAATCCGTGTGCCGTTGTGAGTTTTAGATGTTTGCTTCGGACAATGCCTTTGGTTTACGTGTGTTCAATGGTACTCCATTAGTCTTCACTTTTCGAATCTTAATATTGCGATAGTGCTCCACATATTCCCACTTTCAGTCCCAAGTTTCTGCTACATCATGTTATACATTTTTGTCTAACGGCTTAAACATTGAGAGCGTATGTATGGTAGCTTAACAGTTTGCGGTTATTAATTCAGCCATTAGAGCAAGGTTTTGAGACTGCCAAGGTGTTTTGTCTGACAGTGTTTCTCCCGGCTGATCGCAGGCTTTCTCCTCTATGTTTTACTCATTTGAAGCTAGAATACTTGTGTATGTTTTTTCTTCTTTGATCTTGTACTTTTGTATGTCACCACAAAGTAATTCAAGTAAGTTGTCCCGATTTCAAGACTTGATATTAACTTTGGAAGTCATTCTTCCAACCCGCCAGTCGCCTTCGAGCATTCTTTGTTGTAACCTTGTGACCCATGTATGGATAAGGAAGCAGCTTTAACTACTTTCCTAGGTCAACTCTTTGGGAATGTTACTGTGTGTTACTTATCATCTTAGAAATCTGGTGATGAGCATTTTTTAGCTTCTGCCTGGACTTGCTGCATCTTTTTATGTTGAAGCTTCTCTAAGCACGACCAGGTCGCTCAAAAGAATATATCCCTCCTCCCTTTCTTTTGGTCGACAATTGAGTGATAGAGATGTTCAATGAGATGACGGTTGATACTGAGAAATTGCTCCATTTTAATCTTCCGCCACCTGAACTGTAGTCACATGGTAAATGATACTAGGCCCTGATTTAGAAACTCCCAGGCTACGAGATTATGACTTTCTCTAGATTATTTCTAACAGCATGCTGTCCAGAAGTTTCCCTATTTCTTTTCATGGAGTTAAAATACTTGGACAAAACTATTTATACCAGGTTTCTGTTTATGCAATTGTTTTCTAGGATCTAGCTTGTTTAGATTAGATCAGGTTTGTGATTTTGCAATTGGTTTTAATTTCGCTGACATTTAAGGGTATAAAAATTATAAACTTTCTGGGTTTCAACCATATAGCGAAAAGGAATTTATTCCATCGGTGAATTTGTGTTCACTGGTCCAAATTGACGCAGAAATACACCAAGCATGGATACTTCTTGTAAACACAGACGTTGCTCATCTTGTCAACTGTCAAGCATGTTCAGTCACGGTTGAATTATTTGTTTCGTGTTTGTAATTATTTTTTCATTTTCTCTCTGTTAGTAAGCCTTTTATCTGCCGTTCTTACACCAGATGCAATCTACACAGGAATCTATGTTGGTGGTAACAAAGTCATCCACTTTACTCGTGAACAAAATAGTGGTTCAAGTGGGGATGACTCTGCCAGCTCAAGTTCTTCCCCTGGATTCTCTACTTCAAGTTCGAAGGTGCCATCAACCTGTTCAAATTTCCCCGACTGTGGATTTCGACAACCTGAGAGTGGGGTAGTTCTCTCGTGCTTGGATTGTTTCCTTGGTAGTGGTTCACTGTATCATTTTGAATATGGAGTCACGCCATCAATTTTCCTGGCCAAACTCCGTGGCGGTACATGCACCACGGCAGAGACTGATGCACCGGAAGCAGTCATTGACAGAGCAATGTATCTCCTTCGAAATGGATTTGGAAACTATGACGTCTTTAAGAATAATTGCGAAGATTTTGCATTGTACTGCAAGACGGGTTTTTTGATTCTTGACCAAACATCTCTTGGAAGAAGTGGCCAAGCGGCTTCCATTGTTGGCGCTCCGTTGGCTGCCCTTCTTTCTTCTTCCCTAAAGTTATTCCTGACGAGTCCTGTTGGCGTGGTCACAGCGACAGCTGGGATGTATTGTATGAGCAGGTATGCTACTGACATCGGGGTTCGAACTGATGTTGTCAAGGTGAAAGTGGAGGACTTTGCTCGGTTCCATGGCTGGAATGGACCTAAGGAAGAACTTTCCGAAGACAACGAATTTAAAGAAGAGCCTAGTCACATGTGCAGTCAAGTAGATGCTCCAGCTTCCAAGAGGCAGAGATGTAGGTGACAGTCAAATGTTTGTGCACTCGAGAGCTTATATCAGATAAACATATAGTTCGAGAATTCAGACTCTTTCATGTAGAATTGATTATTGTCATCAGAAGTGACAGCTTGTGCCTTGGCTTCTTTTTGTTGTGTGATCCTGCCGTTATAATAGAGAGTTTTGTTGTCTGATCATCAAGGATCATGCCCATCCCAAACATGTGTGGGTTGCTATTTAAAGTTGCGCCATCAAGTTAATGTTGTCACATAGTTAAGTGGTATTGAGATCCAAAGAAGCTCTAAAGCTGATACACTCCATTATGGGGTTAGTCTTCCTCTCACTTGAGCACGATTTCTTCATTTTGATTCACGTCTCTGATCCTGTGCTAATAGATTCCATAAGCTAAACTAAGTAAAATCCCATAACCCAATTTGGTCTTTTCATAATTTGCAGTTCATCTAGTATACAGCTGATTGGTAAGTTCAAGGGACTGCTTCGTTTCCACAGGCTTATCCAGCAAGGCAAATGCTAACATGTCAGACCGGGAGGTGACGGCCGAGGAGGATTTCTAGTGGCGACTCTGTTGGCAATTTCGTGTAGTGAAGTTTTTCTCATCCCTCCGGCCACATGTTAAAGAAGTACGTATTAAAGACGTAGTATCCCTCAATAGCCTACTTAAATTTTTGTTAGTCTCTGACCTATGTGCCACTGATTAGTAGACGGTTCATGCATATCCATTTTCACAGCAACAGTTAAGCGCTGCTTCAGTGAGTGCTTGGATTTATGCAGGCTTAGCAAATTTCAACCACACGCATTCCTTCATTTCAACTACAGTTTTAATTGCTCATCTGCACAATCTTTCATATATATGTACACGGGTACGTATTAGTTGTAGACTACAGAGATTAAAGTGGTTTATAGGGGGAGAGACGACTAGACAGAAGATAGAGATAGATGGACCTCATAAGCCAAAGAATTGAGAGAAACCAGCTGGTGGCAGGAGACCATATCTACAGTTGGAGAGCTGCTTACACTTTCTCCCATTATGGTTGGTAACTAAGCTTCAACTCTTAATTGACTGTTCTTTCTCATACTCCAGTCCAAACACGAGTGGTTTGCGATTTACCAAGATCACCTAAGGACGTGCTTTGCCAAAAGTTACTTAAAAGTAAAACTGTTGTATGTCAACCAAGATCTGTCATCTTGTTCCCATTCATGTGGGCAGGTATATATATTGGGCGGGACAAAACTTGTTCACTTAACAAGTGTTGAAGCTTCCGGCAGTCCCTTCTGTTCTTCTAGCTCAGGGTCTTCCATCAGAGCCTTATCCTTTGATTGTGGAGAGAGGCAACCCGAAGGCGGGGTAACGCTCTCTTGCTTGGATTGCTTCCTCGGGGAGGACTCGTTGTGTCGCTACGAGTATGGAGTCAAAAGATGGTGGTTGCTTGCCAAAATTAGAGGTGGAACATGCACCACCGCTGAATCAGACCCACAAGAGTTGGTGATTCACAGGGCAATGTATCTTTCAAAACAACTGTGAGGATTTCTCTTTCTACTGCAAAACAGGTTATCGTCTGATCACAAGCAAGAAGAGTGGGTTAGCCATGGGGATGAGCGGTCAAGCTTCTTCCTTGCGTGCTCCAATCAAGGCTGGTTTTGTTTTCATACCCCTTGCTTCATTATACATGTCAAGTCTCACATCGACAATACATGGAGTTTGAGATTTGTTCTTATACCTGGTGGGTTTCTCCTACTCTTGAACATGCTTTTCGGTTGGACACCAGGTTTAACATGGTATCAGAGCTAGGCCTCTGCCGCCCTATTCGATCTAACGGGACCACCTCTTATTCAAGAGGAGCACCTCTTCTTCCCACGCTACGCGTGAGGGCGGGTGTCAAGTCCCACATCGACAATACATGAGGTTTGGGATTTTGATTCTTATACCTGGTAGACTTCTCATACTCTTGAGCATTCTTTTGAGTTGGACACCAGGTTCAACAATATGGAGAACATGGCTTTATTTTGAGAGAGATATATGAGTTGAATCTACTGTCGAATCAGATAAGAGCGGTGAAAGGTTTCGATCATAATGCAACATTGCAAGCTTAGATCTTACATGGCAATTGTGCATGGTCCAATCTCACGAAATTTTTTCCTTGGATTGTAACTCAAATAAAGCATGTATGTGATTTTGATTAACCAAGCCAATTAGCAAAGAATTTTTTAAGAGATTTGGCATGCTTTCGGAGATTCAAATGAGCTTGATACCACCATGAGCTCGCCGTCAAACTTGGCAGGAGTGAAAAAGGAAGGAAGTGGATAATAAACGCGAGCTACGAGTGACTCACTTCTTTATACTACCACGAGAAAATATTATAATTGGGCACCTCAAGGGAGCTGCCTTGCCTATTTTCACCGACCATCATCGAGGGTTGCTCTTTTTTCTTTTTCAATATTTTAGTACTATGTTCCGAGCTTCTCCTGGTTGATTATGAGCAAGATGTACCCAAGCTCTGTTAACCTGTTTAACAAAACAGAAATCCAAACTTGTAGCAGGTTGCCTAGCCTTGAATACAGTAAGTGCCGGAAACCTTTTCTCCTTGCTAGCTGATGTGACCAGCTCGTCCACTTTCAATGGCGTTTATCTGCATGAGTATTGCCCACCGAATCCAATCTCTTCTGAAGAGGACTCAAGGACGAGTTCCTTGCAAGTCGAGGGGACTGATGCAGGACAAGAATCAACGATTATAGCGCACATATGCTAAAATCATGGAACTGTTAATCCCAATCTGCAAGATCCAATGACCTTAGCGCACAAGTGATTTTTCTTTGCTTTTCAAATGATTTCTAGCTCTAAGAATAGTATCTTTATCGTTTACATTTCTTTGGCTGTTTCTTTCTATTCTGCCCATATAATGGCCCCTATGATAGAAGGAAATGAATGTATTCATGAGTTAATTTGTGTGTTTCTACCTAGTGGATTCTAGGATTTCTTTACTCAAGGCCGTGTTCCTTGTTAGATTGCTTCCCCTACATTACAAACGCAGGTAAGTTTGTCATAGCACGCGATAATTTACTTATTTATAACCCATTTTACAGCGGGGCCATTTGTGGGAAGCAATCTTTTGCTCATAATATCATTGCCAGTTGCAATAGAAGCAGCCAAAACACCTCGGCAAAATCCTACTAAGAGTTTCAGAATTGAACTACTGCAATCAAATCGTTCTCATGAGCTCAGCTCCACAAAAAGGCTGGCTTGAGGATGCAGTCCCGCTTCTTCCAGGGACGTGGACAGCTTCTCCTGGCCGTATACAACACGAGGAAAGTTGGAGATAAGCGTGTACTTCTCCGTTTCTAAGCAACCCAAAGAATCAACATAGTCATACAAAGACTGTATCGTTGCAGTACAGTGGAACCTCCTCCCCTTGCGCTCTCCGTTGGGGAACCTCACCAATACCTAAATGATCCAAAAAACAAAAAGAACAAAAACCATATCAGGGGGGTAACCATTATAATTCTATATCAAATAATACAGTATAACCTAGTATTATTTTTTTTGTTTGGCTAGGGATAAGCAACTTATATCCCGGGGATTACCTGAGTAACATCAGGTCCTTTTTCAGGTTCGGAACCAAGCGACAGCGCTTTCTCCTCACGCAGTTTAGCCAATGCAGCATCTTTCTCAGCAGCTTCACATGCGGCTCTTTCACGAGCCTCTTCTTCCTCCTTCCTCATCCTCTCAGCTTCAGCTGCTTCTCTTTCCAATCGTTCTTGCTCTTCCTTCCTCTGCCGTTCCCTAGCCTGATATGACAGAAACAGTTAGGGCATTAAGAGCAATCTTTGACAGAAAACAAAAACCGAAGTCAGATAACACTATACTTGATCAGCTTCTAGTGCGGCTCGATAAGCAGCATCTTGCTCCTCCCTCAAACGCATATTTGTTCTTCGTTCTTCTGCATCAAGCCTTGCTGAAACAAGAACAGGAGCACTTTCTTCAAGCACTTTCTGCAATACTGTCAGCATTTCTTCAGGTGACTTTGGCCCCTCGACCTGCATGAAGATGCACAAGAAACAATAACAAACCCAAAAGAACGAAATTTCAGCCGGATAATAGACATCTAATGAACAAAGAAGCAGAGAAATCATCATTCAAAGACTTGGGTCAGGTCGCTTTCAGCCAAATATTGCTTGATAGATGCAGATCCAGACTCGTGACATGATGCCGTAAATGGGAGATTCGTCATACTATTCCTATCCCAGCATCTTAATGCTCAAAAGTAAAAAAGAAATAATAATGCACAATATAATTAACCCAATTGCTACTGTAATATCTATAAGACGATTCGTACCACGGTACATCTCAACAATCTATGCAAGATATAACTGCACACAGATGCAGAAAATAGGAAGTCCTTCCTCCCATTCAGTGTTTTCCTCCGGACAGCACGTTAGACCCTTATCGCTATATCTACCATTCGCCAACCGGATTTTAGCCCCACTAAACCATAAAGGAAGTGCGAGTACATGGTCTATACCAGCTAGATGTTACTAAAAGCAACCCATAGAAAATGTTCCCCAGTCACAAGTTTTGTCCGGCGGAAGTGACTGAATACTTGTTTCCACCATAGTTTTGAAAAATAAGATCAATGCTCAAGTACACATGTCTAAATAAAATATGCTCAGCTACAAGTTTAAAACCACCTTTGGTTCTAGACTTAAAGACTAGAAGACAGTGTTATAATATTTCTATGTTTGGTCGCTAATTGTATATCGTCTTACAGTTAGTCGGTTAGTTATAATTAGCCTCTTAGTTTTGGACGAAAAAGTGGTTACAAGTTAGTTGCAGACAACATACAGTTATTTGATTGATTTTGGGGGGAAGAGTTAATAGGAGTTTATCAGACGAGTAACTAAGGAAAACTTGCTGAACACTCTATAAGAGGAACCCACCCCCTAAAAGTTGGGCACGGGTAGTTTCCCATCATAATCATACTTGTACCAAGCCAATAGATGACAGATCGGGTTGGATTGGAGGGTTACATGTGTTTAAATATAAATAGAACCCTATGTTCATTTCATATCTCTATCCCTCGTTTGCTCCATGATCAACTGCACTCTCTGCTCTTTGCACCTCTCATTTGCTCTCTCCCACCATGAACCATCCCAAGCAAAATTCATCTCTTGTTCCAACTAATGCTCATTGAGAGAATAGTAGAATGTCATGTGGACAAGATGACATTTGCCTACAGAAATAGGCCTACATTATTAACTGGTCAACCGTGCCAGCCTTTAGGGTGTTGCAGATGTAATGTATTTAAATTTCTATTAATTACGCCTTAATTTCATATATAACCACCGACCAAAATACAGAATAAAATCACTACTTCCCTTTTAAATTGTTCACCCTACTAGTACTTCAACATCTCCAGCACCCAAAGCCAAGGAGAAATACATAAATTAACCCTCTGCATTACATTTGTGAAAAGGTAAATAACCAAGCATATCCGTTTCTACCAGAAGTGACAAAATGCTTGGAAGTGAAGCATCACTCTATCTTCTTCTCCAAGGCAGCCAGATTAACTCCTTATGCCTAAAGCTGCCTGATAACAAAATTATGCACCGAAAAAAGACAGTGTTCAATGGTGACCTAGACATAAACAGGTTTGAGAACTCCAAAATTGGATGAATGTTTCAACTAATTATAGACTAGCATCTGTAATGCTGGTTTGACCTGTCCATCTACCTCTCTCGACATAGTTAGTGCCTTGGCAGCAATAACATCGTCATGTTAGCAGTAGATTATATTAGCGAGGGATCAGGTGGAGGCTACAGCGATAGGTGTAACTGTTAGCATATTTGGTGTCCAGTGGCAACGACGAATACTTATGCTTATTCGTTTTCGAGATTTCCAATTAGGAAGAACTCTGTCCTTACGGTTAAAGCAGATATCTGTTGAAGGCCGCAACGCTCTATCCATCTTTATAGGACAGACACCCACATAAGCTAACTCAAGGCACTTAATTGACTATAACTAATTATGCTGCTAACCATCAAATCACCTGCACTACCATGTAATGACTTCTGTTCTTTGTTTTCAGTTGCTGAGTAACTTGTTATTCATTTAGATAGCTATTCAATCTGAAAACTCGAATTACGTAATTAACAATCACCTTTCAAAGTATCCAACGTCATAAAGTTTCTCACAAAACATTCAAGCAATACACTTTAAGCTGTCTAAAGAAAGTTAATCATCCAATTACTACAGCTGTTATCATCTAATCTGCTTAAACAATTTAAGATCAACATCAACTGAAACGTTAGACTTCAGAACTTCTTCACAGGAAATGTACCCTAAAAGAAGAATGGAAAACAACATTTCGTTACCTGATGAAGGAGCGCAATCCTCTGGTTTGTCGCGGCCATAACCACGGCACAAAATGGAAACTTGGACGCCTTCAAGCTGTTGCTCATCTTGAACCCTTCGCTCGCCCGTATACTCCCGCCCCACGCCACGAAGTTCTCGTTCACAAATGCCGACAGCACCTCAGAGCACAGCGTCCCTCCGCAGAATGCTGGCGTGTCTGGATGGTCCGGCGAGTGCAGGTACACGAACAGCAGCTTGAACTCGTGCCTCGACCGCTGCAGCGCGTCCATGAACCCCTCCGCCACGAAGCTCGGCCCGGCCCGCCCATAGTCCCTCTCGAAGTCCTCTACAAAACGCGCCGCCTCCCCCGCCGCGGCCGACACTGAAACCAACGGCGTCGAAACGTCACCGTTTCGCCCCGAATTCAAACCGATCATGCTTAGCGAATACGAGAGGACCCCACCGGCGGCCCACATACCTAACCCTACCGCTCCAGATACTAAACCTAGACTACCGGAAATAATCGAAATTGGGAGAGTGATTAACTTCCACGCCAAATTCGGACCAGGTGGAGCAGCGGTGGTGATTACTCCGGATTGTCCGGGTTGCTGACGTGTGTCGGTGTCGAATCGATCGCCGCTGCTACCCGGGGGGGCGGTGGAGGGGGTGGTTGGATCGTCGGAGGTAGTGGTGGCGGTGAAAGCGGCGATAGCCTGTTCGAGGTCCCAGCCATGGGCGGTGAGGATGTCGGTGCATAAGTCGGGGTCTTCTAGGCCTGTTATGGCTTGAAAGTAGGCTAATTTGTCGGCTATATCAGCCATATCTTGTAACTTCGAGTGTAAATTGTCGAATGTATGTGGGAAGTTTGGGCGAAACTCGAATTTAGGGTTTGGAAAAGGCAAGTTGGCAATCAATTTGATCGATTCTCACAACTAATCTACTGGGGGGTGTTTGTGGAGATGTGACGATGATGATGATGATGATGATGATGGTCGTTGATTGGGTTCCCCTTACAATTGTCCATTATTAGATAGAAAATGACGAGACTGCCATTGGCCTGTTTTTGCCAGGATAAAACGGAAAACGAGTCGGGAACAACGACAGCCAAACGGTCAGAAAACGGGGGGTTGACTTGAAAATTGACGGGTCAGTTATGCCTCTTTCTATTTTTAGCTGGCCAGTTAGATACATTATACAATCTTTGTTATTTTGCCTCACTAAATTCTCTTATCGTAATCGTTTTCTTGACATAGACGATACAAAAGGACATGAAAAATACACTGCAAAAGTTTAGGAAAAAAATACATTCGGTATCTAAAAAATTTAAAAACGTTACACTAACGTTCCTAACTTCTGGATGGAGTTTATTTTTTTTTGGTCAAAATGACTTAATTGCCCTTACAGAATTAGGAATTTTCAAATGTTAACCCACCACCGGTAGCTCACCTCCCCTCCCTGTCCTCTCACCACCGCCAACCTCACACCCACCACCCACTACAAATTTCCACTAGCCGCCCTTACCATCATTCTCCACACACCCCACCGTCACCCGCCCACGTCTCGTCTGTCACCCACCACTAACCTGCTACACACAACCCACCACCTGCACCCCCCCCCCCCCCTCCCTCCATAGACAGAGCTTGTGTGCGGCTTGTGTGGTTAGAGGCTAGGAGTGGTAGTGCTATAATGGGGTCGTGAGTCGTGACCGTGGAAGGTGTGGGCGTGTCTACATGAGTTGTGCGTATGTGGGGATGGGGTTTGGGGTGGGAGCCCCCTTGGTGGAAGGGGCTTGTGTGGTTAGAGGCTGGGAGTGGTAGTGCTATAATGGGGTCGTGAGTCGTGACCGTGGAAGGTGTGGGCGTGTCTACATGTGTTGTGCGTATGTGGGGATGGGGTTTGGGGTGGGAGCCCCCTTGGTGGAAGGGTTAGGTAGCCAGAAGCGATTGTCGCCTAAGGTAATGGAACCCTTGGTTTGTGTTTGATTACAGGAAATTTATTGAACGGTATTTTCAAATTGTTATTAAACTTTAAAAACAAAACTTGTTATCAAGATAACGAAAGGGAGATTGTGAAACACAGACTGTAATGTTAAGGACGGACAGTGTAAATTCTCAAATAAGAGAGGCATCGAGTGTATTAAATCTAAAACTCAGAAATACCAAATATAATTTTTGTAAATATCTATAACATAAAAAGTTATAGCTATCTCCTTATGGCCCGAATCCCCTCAAGAAACAAGGTTTATGCAACTGGAATGATACCATACTGTCGACAATAAAACTTGGACAGCTAGACCCGAGATTGCAATGAACACAATTAGTACTTGCACTTCACTATCACCACTGAAAAGATTAAACTTTGTTTTGACATTCATCAATGTTCACTAAAAAGCCGTCCTCCAAAAATTGGTCTTCGGCCCCAGCTACTAGTCAGTCCGCAAAATACTTGGGAATCATGAGGGATTGTTAGCTCACTGAAACTCCTCAATCAATACCTTGCCCTTGGATTCTACTTTATGTTCAAATTGACCTCCTTTATCGCCCCCATATTCCATAGCTGCAGCCTTCTCCGCCTTTACAATGGCTGCTAAGGAAGACCAAGCATCTCCAGGCTGCTCATGAACCCAACACATAACGAAGTAAACCTTTCTCTCAGCAGACTTGAGCTTACTCTTCATTTCTGCTCGTTTCAAATTCTGTTCCGCCTTCAGCTCTCTTTCTGCAGCCTGAATCAGCCTCTGCAGGTCGCAAAGCTGGCAAACTAAAGCAGCTCCCCCAAGAGAAAGTAGGCTCATCACATCATCCATAAGGCCCAACCCAAAACGCAAGCCGCCCATGTGTTTGAAAGCCGGAGAGCAAGTTTGCTCCAAACAGTTAAGCAAAGCTTCATTTACAGTCTCTGGCTGTCCACCTTGGCCTAGAACAGAAGATGTACTCAGCACAACCGTGGCTGAACCTATGGCATCAGACTGCCAATCCCCATTGTAAAGGCGAAGCGTGAAGCAGTAGCTATACACGATGTCAACTAGGTGAACAGCTAGAAGTGGTGATGGATCCCTCGAGCTAAGCTTGCTAATTCTGGGAAGTGGGGTTTCAGGTCCAGGTGGAATGTCACTTCCCTTGGTATCTAGCAGTGACATTGCCTGTTCTTGCTCCACAAGTGGTCGGACTAGTTGGGTTCCTACCTGGCTAAGAGATATCGTCCTAGCAGCAGGTTTCAACCACCAAGGATCCCATGGCTCAATCAACTTGCTTAGCTCTCCATATGCCACAGCCCTTTGAAAACGTTTCTTTTCATCAGCAGATAGATCATCAAAATTGATTTCGTCCCCTGGAAGAACGAAGGACCGATTAGCTTGCAGCAATAAAATAGCACTGCTTCACAAACGTACTAAAATTAGTACAGAAGGTCAGCACATGCTTCTAAAAATATAATGGGAATCTACGAAACATACCAGATAAAATCTTCTGAACAGTCTCCTCCGACAAAGTTGGGTCTGAGTCATCTGACAAAATTCACGAAATAAATCTATTAAGGATCAATTCTCACCTCTTTCTTGGAGCTCAATAAGGACATTGTAAAGCGGCACTGTCTGCATATACCGGATGCTAGATATTGCAATAGCTATTAATGCAAAATCCACACATGCAAAGAACAAAAATTGACAGATCGATTTAAAGCATGTTGGATCCCACATCCAAATGAGAAAAATGGTGAAGGAGGACGGTTGCTTTCAAATTTGTGAAATGTTTTATCTAACTCTTCAGTGTACATATCGATCACATTCTTTTAAGAAATATTAGTCAAATAAAGACATTGAGAGAGCAAAGTGAACCAAAAGAATTAGGTTCAGATAACAATTCAAGCTCCAAGTAGACAGCAAGGGTCAAAGTACAAAAGGAGATGAAATAGAAGGACAAAGGGACTAGATAATACTTTGATGATCACACAGCATCCTTCTCCTAGAGTTTTTCAAGATGTTTCAACCATACCGAAACCAACACATCTACTCTTTCAGATCTCAACGAATCTATGTACTCTGGTCTAAAACCATGATAATAATATCGGATAGTTAAAAGTTCAATGATACATTTAATTTGTAATTCTGCAGAAGGTTCGTAAAAGTTTTTTAACCAACAAAAGTAAGCACATACCATCCTCGTCCATACTCTCCATCTCCTCTTGTGAATGAAATCTCGTAAGTATATCCAGCATTTTTTGTTTAGTTTCATTATCAGGTTGCAACTCCTGCAGCTGTCCCATTACATTTTCTCTCATAAAGGATTCAGTGCAGCGAAGACTGTGAGACTGCCAAAGGAACAAAAAAAAACTAGAAGTAAGCAAAGGCTGAATGAATTATATGCGTGCAAAAAATCACTTCAATCCTCCCGAATCAAGTTTTCAATGAAATTTATGATCACCTTATAACATTGAAGGGAGCAATAGCGACTATTGCAACGAGGGCAAGTATACTGTGAAAATTGCTTTTTGCATCTGCATGAGAAAGATAAAAACATTGATCATACAAGAGCAATGATAACAAAATATAAGGCTGTTAAAAAACCCTGTGACAATCATGAAGACTTTGAGCTCTAAAGATTTACCAAAAAAGAAAACACTTCACAATTTAAAGCATGTTTAGGTAATTAGTCGCAACAAGGGAGGGACACCTAAATCAGTCGTGATAACACCCGCATTTGGACACTTCTGTATTAGAATGAAATCACATGGGCAAGTCCGAAGCCCACTAATTTAGAAATGGGAGTGCATGACGCGGAGCTAGGAAAGAATTTCAAGCCCGAGCTAGATTTGCTATGGCGCAGCCTACTGAAAAAGGATCAAAAATTGCTATAAGCCATGTTTATATGCATTGGATTGAGGTTTGGGTCGTAATTTCAGCTAGCTGACATGATGATAAAGGATGGATAGTAAAACTCAATGAGGCCCTCTTGAGGTACCTATTTTACACGTTGCATGCTTCCTGTTAGGTCTATAGTGTGATAGAGTTTTGGAAATAATAGAGCCCCTATCACTACTCTATCTACCCACGGCCTTCTCTGTCAAATGGGTTATCTCGTGTGAAAAGACAGATTGGTCAAGATTCAGGGGGAATAGATAATCCCATCTTATCTTTACTGCGATTCCCTATATATGTTGGATGAACTCACCGAAGACCAGCTCCAAGGAACTATAAATTCCTTTAAGAACGGGTACATAACCAGAATACAGGTATATATCCATGTTCTGTGAATCCCGTTGGTCCTTCACTTTCACCTTACACTAACATCGACGAGAGGTCCACACTACAATTTCAAATATATCAAGCCTTACTTACAGCACGTGCCATAGCCCCCATTCTTTATCAGGGAAAGCAATAACTATTTAAACAATATTGACTTTTCTGCGAGTTCATCTAGTAAAATTCGAGCATCTAACATCTAATCGAACTCAAACAGTAATAACTGAGTAAATAAGTGTAGTTTGACAAGTCAAATTAGGGCACGAGCAATGAGTAAAGTCTAAAGTGTGTCCATTCTAGTTTAAGAACTAGCAAAAAGGCGAACAGGGGACAAGATTTATGGGACCAAAAAATTACAACAGAGTTGCTGTGATTGAGGCTAGGGGTGATTGTTTGAATAAGAAAAGACTAGAATAAATGAAGAGTTGAAGAACATACACGCGGCATATTATTCGAGAAGCGGGATTCAGTTGGGACGAAGTGGACGGCGCCTCAGAAGTAATTATAGTATCCGGCATCGTCAATTAACGCAAGATTTTCACAGTGAATGAAAGCTTCTCTAGGGTTTGCCACTTCGCTGCAGAAGATAGAAACAACAATATTAGGATTAGTTAACTTCACACACACACAGCAGCAGTGTTACATGGGTGATTATGGCGGCTCTGTGCGCTTGCTTGAAGAAATAGAGCTTGCAACTCTCGATTCTTCCAATCACCGTATGGAACTTTGTTCTTTAAGCGACGAAATTCTCGTGATTATAAAATTTGGGACAACGTATTTGTGCCACAAATACGTGGCACAAATATATAGGGAATCAAGATATAGCATCAGTGGCACGTGGTTTATGAACACGAAATCCTAGTTAGAGAACGAACTCATTTCGCAAGATATTTAAATCACAAAGTTGTATGTAGGCACATTATCAAGCAATACACTCACACACAAATCAGGGGAACCAGTATCCCATTTTCAAGTGCATATGCTAATTGCTGTGTAATCATCAACGTTCACTTGACTAATCGATTAGGACAAACTACATGAGACTTCACCAGCACAGTCCTAGAAAGAATATGATGTTGAAGGGAAAATCAAAATGGAACAGTCATGTTTCTTTAGGCCAGTAAACAGCCAATAAACAGATCTCAAGAAGCTTATAGCAACAAATTATACTGCACTACTGACGCCTAATTTCCTTCATCAGATAAATATTAGGTAGTAGGTCCGTGGCAATCACAATTTAAATTTATGCTGTATGACAGGGCTACGCAAGAAGCTATTTCATCTTTTCCCCACTCAAATGTCTAGAAGAAACCTAAACCAATGACTGAAAAGAAGTTTCTCAAAAAAAGAAGTCATATAGTTACTGTTTGTAGCAACTTAGTAGCAACTCAGTGACTCAAAATTGAGAAATTATCAGTGATTACATTAGAAAATTTAGAACCACTTTTTATAGTGAGACTTAGAGTTTGGAAAAAGCAGCCATATTTTGCTATCAGATCAGACTACATTAGAAACAGTTAGCGAATGATGCTTTCTCCTTTAGTAGGTATGTATCAGGGAAAAATCTACTCTCCTTTACTAGGTATGTATCAGGGTAGGGTAGCGAAAGAGGGGGGTAGGCTTCCTGCTCTGCTTATGAAGACATGTTGCCAGGTTCAACTAATAATATAGCAGAATGCTGCATGCACAGAATGGCGTCACAGTGGCAGAATGCTGCAAAAACTTGATTAGCAGCACCAAAACAAGATCATATCCAAAAGGTTGACACAATGTACCGGTTTATATACAAGCAAAAACAAACAAATGGGATTTCTCTTCGACCCTGCCCCTGAGGTGTTCAAACAGATTGTATATCTGGATTTGACACCCCTTCGAGCCATCTACAGCTTATGTAAATTGTCAATTGGTATACCTGTACTTATGACCTTTGCCACTCAAAAGTCACCGAAAAATCACAGAACCTGGGACTTTTGTGCAGAACCTGGAGGCTACCAATGAAGGAAAAGCAATACAATTCCATAGTTGGATGCAAGTAAAACAACTGATATTTTCCCTTAATGATTTCCAAGTACTGAACATAAACAACGGCGCTATGTCGCATCTAAGAGGCAAAGTTACATGAGACCTACACGTAGAAAACCACATCGACAGGTACTACCTGTCCAACATTTTAAGAAACACCCATTGAAACCGCACTTGCAAAAACAAACAACAGAGACCATGCAGGCGAAGGATAAGGAGAGGGTGGAATGAAGTACAACAAGATTAGAAGATGAACAATTGCCAACAATCTTAAGCTATCTGCTATTCTTTTAAACTTCTTTTTACACAGTTACCACCAGTTATCTTGGTGTTGGCCAATTACCACTATATAGAGATGCCTTAAGCTAGCCAATAATTTGACTAAGAAAAATGAAGAAGATACCAAGAAACGAGATTTCTGAAGTGCCACTTTTGAATAATACTAGTCTTGATTTCCTAATGAGAAAAAGTCATACATGGAAGGAATTATGTGAAAAGGCAATCTACGTGTTAATGCTGAATAACTTCCTACCTTTTAACACCTAAAAACCAATAAGAAAATCTATCACTTGATTTGCTTTGCCTGGAGTCTTGTGCTCATCGAAAATAAGAAGACTAAAGGTCATCAAAAGATAAAAATGAAGTCGATCCAAGATAAAGATGATTTGTTTGCTACCTTTCCAAAGCTTTCTAGACAATCCTACCACTCTACCCAGTAACCCAAATACGCTGTTGTAATCAAGAATCCAACCAAAAAAGGGTCATAAACACAACCATTAAACAGGAGCATTGTTCGTTGTGGCTGTGTGAAACAGAGAGGGACCAAGGTTATGAGGTAGAACTTTTGATCGGGGTGAGGAGACAATATAACCACAATTTATAAAGCACCTCAAGCTCGGGAGACAATAGGGGGTTGAAAAGCGGTGAATAATTGCAGCTGCTAATACGGAGACGAGGCAGCTGTGTCGTAGCCGGAGAAGCACAGGAGCGAAGTAGATAAAGAGTAGATGTTCTTTCAAGCACTATCCCACTGATCCAGAGAGAGGAAAAACTGAATTTTACAGAAGAAGAGCATGGTCGCTTCCTCGAATTGGAACCCTAGAAAGTGATTTGGGCAAAACAAGACTAGCTGTTCTTTCGGTCTGCAGAGTATCGGGGAAGGAGAGAATGAGAGATCGATTTTTTCTTTTCGGTTAGGATGGGTTAATTTGGTTTTAACGGGCTTAACCCAATTTATTTCCTTTAAATGTTGGACCAGCTCAGACCGACCCAAATTTGAATTAGTTGAATTTGGTGGATTAAAACTTATCCAAATTTGGACCCATTTAATTTGTGACTAAAAAGCTTACAATTGGTCAAAAATAATAAATTCAAGCAAATTTTTTTTTGGAAATGCATACATTCTAATTTAGGGCAGTCCTTGTTCGTACTCTCTACATCATGCCCTGCATTATAATATTTATAAAGTATTATTTTGGTGCCAATAGCTGCTCAAACTTTTTATTATAAGTTCGAATTAGTCTAAAACTTTTTTTATTTTTGTGTCCTGAATTTTCTACGCATTATAATATCTTTTGCACATCGTTTGCGCTAAAATGTGTATTGGCAATGATACATACGATAGGGTAATGACAGAGAGTTAAGCGTCGAGAAGATACGCATTTACTAGATGAATATAGAACCCAACAACTCAATTTAAAAGCTTAAACTTATAGCGATGCGTTCAAGTATATACATTCAACTTACTTTCTGTATTTTTTTTTTATGTATGATTATATTTGCTATGCTAGTATGATAACATACTTTTCTAACTATATTTGATCCGAAATGAGTTGCGAAACCAAAATATGCCAGTATGATTGAGATACCGGAACCATATTAATTAACTGTAATAACATCATCTCTGAAAATCACACAACTGATGGGGCACATGCCAAATGCTATGATCACCGGTATAAAGCTTAGATTTAATTCACACTTCTATCACATCAGCACCCCAAGGTGTTGCATTGTGAATAGTAGGTCTGTTTGTGTCATGCTTATAAACCATTACCTAGTGCTGGTAGTGTAACTTTACCCCTAAATCTGCTAAACTGGCAGTTTCCTTCATCTCATGTCACCTTATTTTATTTTCTCAATGACAAATTACAGCAACAAACTATATCGTCATATGACCACAGTTGTTCTAAAAGCTTAACCGGCTCTAGTTAGACTATCGGTTGGTTCTAAAGGTGGTTCGAAAGGCATTCAATCATATATACAAAGCTGTGGTCTATGCCCTCAGTCATTCAATATCCACCCAAGACAACCAACTGGAATCAGACCCTTTGAAGGGCTGCCATGGTCTGCTCATTTTCCCGTTGATCATCAGGTAAAATCTTCTTGTTGTTAGGTTGGTTCGGTTTGGGTTTGTCATCAGCTGCAGGCTTGAACTTAGCCAAGTCCTCTAGCTCTTCAACCGCATCTACTAGGCCATCAATCCTTGCTACAGTCTCAGTTAGCAAAGAAGCAAAGCTCACAAGTGGAATGACTCCTACCAGAGGCATTGTCGTGACAGTCAAACTTGCTTCACTTTTCTTATTTTCAGGAACTTTGGCCTCTGATAGTGGTGGTTGGATAAGGAAATCAAGGGACTTCAGATTGTTTTGGAGTTCTTGTACTTCATCGTTCATTTCTTCAACCAAGACACCTATTTTGGGGGATTTCTTCATTTTTGTCACAATTGTTGCTAGTTCTCGCATGACATTAGTCGACTTGGAGCATACTCTCAAGCAGTTTTGTCTGAGATGATGCTTAATAACCTCAGGAGCCTGCATTCAATTACGGCACACTAGTGAAGTTCAAGCATAACCTGAGGGGAGGGGGATGGTTTGAGAGAGAGAAGAACACTCTGGCCGTCCCTCTAAAAGAGACTTCATTCTAAGATTGGTAGTCCAAAGATTGTGCACAAACATGAATTCACCTGATTTTCTGAATCAAGGCAACTATTGAGTGTTTCAATGCAGTAGGCACAGTTGCGGATTCTTCCCCCAATTTTTAGGTATTGTTTCCATGGATGCTGGAAATTGAAGTGGCCATGAGCAGGTTCCCATCTAGCAAAACCGGCCTGTACAGAAGGTACACCACCTAGACATTTAGTTAAAGACACCCTTACAAGACATGAAAGAACCAACTTGTTTCGATCATGTGTCACATACCATTGAGTCTTCTGCAGCCTTTGAATTCAGCACACACTTGTACGCTTGCAAGTTCTTGTTAGATTCTTCATTACTGCTGATTGTGTCCTCGCTATTACTGAAGTATTCAGCTACACAACCTATAAAAAGTTGAAATCTGCATTCTTGTGAAAAATTGCAGACTAAGAAACATGCTTTGTGTTGAGTTCAGACTAAATACTTACAGTCCAAGGATTTTGCAAGTTTGTCCAAATTGCGGGTGATGAGAAGATGGAGCTCCTCGCCAGCCCAAATGGGGAAGATAAGCATGCCAATGAGAATGCACAAACAAGTCCCTACCGTTATGGTTGATAATCTTTGGTGTGCCAAGGCAAGCAATTTCTCCACCCGATAACCCGAAACTGAAACTAAACTGAAAGTTAGGATGAAGATTGTAGCACCATAATCAAATCGCGCCTTCACTACTGGAAGAAATCTAGAGAAGGTCGTCGCAGAAGCTGAAAAGAAAAAGACAAAAGTAGTGAGCATAAAGCTTCATCTTCAAGACTAACGAGACATTTCTCCATTGCAGAATCATATACCTAGCAGAAAAATGGAAGTTCCCAAAATTATAGGCTCAATTTTTTCTCCTGATTTACTGGCAACCCAGTGGATTCCAATCGCGAGGGCTCCAGCAAGAAAAGTTGCACAAGTTCTGTTCAAGCTCTTGTAAAGAGTTGCACCTGCAATATCGTCAGGATTAGTGTGAACTGTGACTGGAGTACCACTTACTAGTGTTTCCAAGTATGTATAAATCAGATTATAGGCAGGACAGAGTAATTGATGATTCTAGCTGCAGAATATAGACGATAATAACGGGCATTTCTCTGTATAACAGACAGAGTTCCTGTGTGTCAAAAGGACTTCAGGAATTTGCAAGGTTTTTGGCGTGGGGTTGGTTTTCTTGTGTCAAAAGTACAAAGGAGAAAACTTTTGTTGATATTGTAAATTGCTTGAATTTTGTATAGGTTTTTGAGTACCTACCCACTGTGTATTCGAAGACGACTACAACAGTCATAACTGCCCACATGGCATTGCCGCCAACACCTTCATACAAAGGTCTCGTGTAGTAAAACAATGAGACAACACTAAGAGCAATCCCTACTTTGAGACAATGCATCACTTTTCTGGGTTCTTCTACGCCTAAATCCCACGCCTTCTCCAAAAAGCAGTACACTCGAGAAACAAAACTTACAATCAATCCCTTTAAACCGACTCTCCTGGCTGGTTTTGGGTCCGGTATCAAAACCTCCGGTGAGCCACTGCCCACCCTGATCGTCCACTTAACATTACCTGCAGCTTCCTTAGAGTTGGTCATCTTTCACAAAAGAAGTTGGACGACAGAAGTTTGGGTGATCAAGGATATCAGTGCCTCCAATTTCCATGCACTGGAAGAACTATGCCTATGCTGTTGATTGGAATGACTGTCGAAGCTTATATAAAGAGTGTGCATTTGACACCTCAATCTCACTTTCTAGAAAAACAGAAAAGAAAGCTTTCGTGGAATGGGAGGCTTGTTTTTTCATTTTCTTAATCTTCTTGGTTAGGTCAGTGGGCTTGTATGACATAGGTGACGAGGATTCTCTCCCATGCTGCTACATACTTTTTATTGATCCAGCAGTTTTCCTTTTGCTTTTGGAATTAAACTTTAAACTCGGTTTCCTCATAACATCAACTTATCAATCAACCTCCGAATAGGGTTGGTGATACGCAAATACGAGGGCGAATACTCCAGATAAACGCAATCAATCGAATACGAAAATTGTCACACTGGGACAGAATGTCTTGAATCTAACTCTCACATTTAACATATTGCATCTCTACTTTGCTGTAATGGGTAGGGTACTCCACAAGAACTGTGCTACAGACGCATTCTTCTTAAGTGGATGAACAGTCAGACATAACAATCCTAAAATTGTTTCTAACATAATCAACAAGTTCTTGTTTAGTATGATTTAGGTCGTGTCATCATGAAAATATTCTCCTGGTGTATTCATCATTTCTCAATTGTAAGTGTTCTCTGACCACAATTCTCTCTAGCACGTCTCTCTCGAGGTTATGAAAATTTTAAACAAAGCACTAATCCTGATTTAGTTTGTTCCCAAACCAATCTGTCAGTTATTGCATCTTCTACCAATTGTTAGAGGTGAGGCAGATAGGCAAAATCTTTCCTCTGGTGGGTGCAGAGGCATTCTAAAGCTTATTCTAAAACAGATTACTCTAGTGGAATTCGCCTAAAGTGGAAAGCTCAATATATGGTTGTAAAAATCTTATCAGAAGTCCTTTCTGAACATATAAAAGGACAAGGTTACCTAATGTCTGCCCCTGCACTTAGAGGCTGCAGATAGGTGGTGGATCTGATCATCTCCTTATAAAACTTTATATCACTTTACTCTCTAGGAAAGAATTAGGTCATGAGTAGGATATCTCGGGGCAAAATTAGCTTTTTGAAAAGTAAACATTGGGTTTCAACACCTCTAATGTTGGCCTCAGCTGGTTTCAACTGAATGGAAACAGGACTTATCTCCATGTGCTGGAGGCTTCTTCCTACAGCGGCCCTCTTTTGAAATGCAAACTCATCTATCAGAAGTGGGTTTCTACTTTGCTTCTTCTCCTTAATTTTTTCAACAATGTCCTTATCAAATGCTTTACATGTACTTGTGTAAGCATCACTCTGCAAAAAGCTAATTCAAAAGTTTAAACTTTTCACTTGGGTTTTATTATGGGGTTTCAACTGTCATCAGCCCCAGCACGTGGCATACTATAGAAAGGGTACTTCTTTGTTACAGCATTATAACTGCGATTTTCAGTTGAATCGCGCCGTTCTCTCTTGTGTGACCAAACACCCTAAAATCCAATCAATATCTGTCAGATTATGACCATCGGTTTAACACTTGTAGATACGGTATTCAGGAATTCGCTTTCATCAAATGTTCAGCTTATAACTTCCCTCATCACTGAGCTACTGGTAAGCTCGTGCACTAGCTTAATCGCTTCACCAAGTTTTATACTAGTTGCTAACCTGGCAGCAACTACCCCTACGGTGCCTTTGAAAGAGGAAGGCAGATTCCATCTCATATCTGCAAGAAGTGCCCCCAAGGTTACCCATCCGATGGCGTGATTAGCTAAACAGGACAGAGAAAGAAAGGGCATTTCCATTGTCACGTGAATGAAACAACAATAAAGTGCCATCTGTACAATCCCAAGTTAGCAATGAGCTAATCAGCATAACAAATTCGTATGTTTCAGAATACGAACAAGTTGTCAAAAACAAAAGAAGCTCATGAAAAGGAGAAAGGAGAAAACAAACACAAGGAGTCGTCCCGTTTTCACAGTTATGGCGAAGCATAACCTACCCACCAGATTTCCCGAAGTATTGCTATTGCATCAAATGACGTGACTTGGCCACTTGTGGTCTTTGAGACATACGCGTCCATATCTTCACATTCCAGTTCCAATTCCAATTCCAATTCCAAGCTATTTTCTTTTTCCTCTCTACTTCTAACTCTTGAAGTTCAATTTTAGATATACCAACCGTAGCAGTCATTTTATCGGTGAAAAAGCTCAAGGTATCATCTGACACTTCGTTATAAGCTTGTACATTGAAGTGCCTCAGCCAAGCTGAAAGGCAGTGGAACCACCGACCTCTCGTAATTGGAGAGAAGAGGAGTCCCTCCATCGGCAGGATTCCCACACTGATTACTTGTCTCCATTCCGTTTGGCCCTGTTAGCTGTAGAAGCTGAACAAGGGCCGGAAATATCTCATGTCTCGTTACATGCCTAGTTCCCTGGAAGAAAGCACATAGCAAACATCTTAAAAGCAAGTAACGTGGTAGAACTACAAGTAGAACTTTCTTTTTGGTTCACCGTTTACCTCAGTTTCGACAACATAATGTGCCCATATCTTGTTTTCACGAACTTCCATCACTCCTTTCAAGATAATCAAACCAAATCCTCGAATTATATCTACTATCTCAAGAAAGTAACCCTGTTCTTCACATAGCATCTGCAGCATATAAGGCATTTAGAGCAATTCAGATCTGTAGAAAAAAGAATATAGGAAGAAAGAAAGACAGGAAACAATTTTAGCAATCAGAGTTTATCTGCAGATACAGATAAACCTTGTTTACCTCTATAAGCATTTGTCCTGGGGTACTAAGGTCCTCAACTATCAGCGGACAGACCATTGTTTGATCTTCAAGTTCACATGCCCATGTGACACCAGTACTGGGGGACTTGTCCTTGTCAACCTCCCCATCTTCCTGAGGAATCAGCATTAAGATCAGACACGTTTGTTAACATGTGATATTCGAGATAAAATCATGTAATGTCGTACAACTTTTCACAAAAATGCCATCGAATTCAAGGGACCAACTTATTACCTTTGGTCCAGTTTGTATGAGCCTGTCCGCATGTTTTGTTACACTTTGCAAGAAATGCATGTGTTTGATAGTGCGATCCAACAAACAGTCGATAGTCAGCTGTAATAACAAAGGATAAGTCATTAGCAAATGCACACTCAAAATGCTCCATCATTTTTAGTACCAAGTAGTACAGAAAGGCCTTGTTCCAAAAGACGGTATCTGTCCATTTTTGCAAATTAAAGATAA
The DNA here is from genome assembly GCA_033070095.1 of Escallonia herrerae. NCBI lineage: Eukaryota > Viridiplantae > Streptophyta > Magnoliopsida > Escalloniales > Escalloniaceae > Escallonia > Escallonia herrerae. The sequence goes on along the minus strand of JAVXUP010000332.1, from coordinate 236,776 downwards.
CGCAGGCGACACCAGTTTGGTCAGTCAATTTTAGCATTTTCAAAAGATATGTCATTTGTTTGCCATGTCTGACCCCTTCTTCCAGTACTTCAGCATTTTTGAAGATACATAATTTGTTGACCATCCCTAAGAATGTCTTTTTGGCCTTTTTTTTTTTCTTTTTTCAGAATGGTACTGAAACAAGATTATCGAAACACCCATTTCATACTTTCGAAAACATGAAATTGGACGAAACAAAACATGGTATTCCTACATGGCCTGTTCCACAGGGTTAGAAACTCACGTACCTTCTCACCATTGGGAATGAGTTCTCTCAACTCTGACATGCGGTCATGGATCTGCTGCCGGTCTTTGGGCCTTGGTCGAGACCCCGGTTTAGCCTTCTTTTTGGTGGCTTTTACAAGTTCCACACGTCGCTTAGGGTCTGAAACAGCGCTTTCACCATTCACACTGAAGTTTTCACCTGTCCATGAGCCTGCCTCAGATTTCGGGATTACCTCTTTTATAGGACCAAAGTTGTTTGTCCTGTCTATATTATATACGGGCTGCAGTGAGGTCAATTTCTGAGAAAAGCTAGGAAGACCTGCTAACTGCAGTTGATCACAGCTCCCCGAGGTTCTTTCAGTCCTCCTCCTCTTAGTTGTGGACGATAGTTGATCCTCAAAGCTCGATCCGGATACAGTCTTAGCGACACCAGTATTACCATCTAAAAGCTGTTCAATACCTAATTTGGAGAATAGCCCTTTCCTGGGGCCAAATGTGGAGCCAACACGTTGCTCTGAGATGCATTCTGAAGTATCGGCACTAAAATCCAATTGACCACCATTCACTACTGGCATTAGAATTTCATCCCAATCCCTTGCCAGCTTGCACCCAAAATCTTGTCCTAAACAGTCAAACAGGTCGTTCTCGACTTTAGAAATGCTTGAACATTTCTCTTTCCCATCAAAACTAAATACATTAGTGATGGAACTTCGTACAGAATTGGCTGGATGACCAATTGGAATGGCTGTATATCCTCCAATAAAGTTACACTTTGCTGAATTGAGTCCCATTGCTTGTGATAGTAGGCCATCGTTCAGTGTGACAGCCACCTCATTTTTCTGATCTAATGAGGGAGCAAACCAGTCTGAAAAATTATCCACTGGGCAGGATTTTGGAAGATCTGTATTATAATCAAATGCAGGGAACAATTCCTCAAATGCGCATAGATTAATTGGAGTTTCTAGAAGTTCACTTTCAGTTTCATGTAGCAACATAGATGAATGCTGCTTGCTCTTCAAATTTCCAGCAGTGTGGAGAGAAGCTTTCTCCAGGTCAAATAATTTTTCTGTGCTGTGCAATGACTCTAGTGTTGAATTCTGAACTTTCTGAACTGTATCTAGGCAAGATTCACAACCTCTTGATTTAGCAGAGAAACCAATACTGCATTCCTGATCAGATGGTCGTCCCTTGAATGAAGCCGAACTATCCGCACTACTCCATATATGGCTGCAAGGGGTTTCAGTAGAGCAATTAAAGAGAGTGCTAGACTGGAGAAGTGGCTGCTGAGCGTCTGAGTCAGCACTATGGAATTGGTTATCAGGATGATAGGAGTTCGTATATGTGAGGGGCAGACTTCTTTGTTCTGAAGCAAAAGATAGTGACTGACTTGGATTTGATGAAGAACAAGCTGTTCCTTTCAAATCCTGACAGTGCATACTATCTAAAGATTTGAGTTCCACAGGACATAAATTTCCAGATGATATGAAGGGAGCAAAAAATCCACTCAGACCATGACTTTCTCTGTTCGAACAAGATGGTGCATTTTCTGATAGCATAAGCCCCTCACTATTTTCCAACTCTTGGAAGAGACTTTTCGTCTGATGCACAAAGCCTGTCCTCTCCAAAATCTGCAATAACAAAAATAAGTACATCGAAGATTATAAGCATGCAAAGGTTTTTTAATAGGTGAAACATCACAAGTTTATAGTTCCCGCGTATGCTTTTACTGCGTCATTTAGTGTATGATGTTAAGCATGATATATATTGTTGGGCTGATTCTCCAATAGAAAAAGCTTTTAGAGCAAGTGGTCACTTAGCATGGTATCAAAGGTCTCTTTGCACAAGGTCCTGGGTTTGATTCTTTCCGCTTGCATAGTTGGTACCCCTATATAAGAAAGTGCTTTTTGCAAAGAGACCTATATAAGAAAGTGCTATTTGCACTTTGTTTATTCATGCGCTTGGTGGTGATGCACCTTGATTTATTCCTAATTGATTTGTCTATCCACGTGTAATCCCGGAACTTGCATGTGTGGGGGAGTGTCAGGCATAATATTCATTGTTTGGCCATTCTCTAAGAACGGCCGTGCACCCATTCCTAGATGGATGGCAAAACATGTGATGTCAGCTTCTAATGTTATTTCCTTTACAAACACCCACCCACCCCCCCCCCCTCCCCCCCGGCTCATCACTGGAAGGCACGTGTATCCTGATCCTAATTATCAGCTCCTCCCCACAATTTGAGTACTCATCATCTTTTGTTGAGCAGTATATTGCATAAACATAGCCTACTCTCAACTTCTACCCTTGATGGCTTGTTAAGTACATAAGTCCTCCCAAGTGAATGGTACATACTTTAGCTTGAGTTACCTTCTGATCTAGAAATAATTTCTGCAAATGACGGTTTAGAAAATATTTGAATAGGTGAAGTTACCCAAACTAGTCGGATGGAGGGAGTGCTAGATTTAAACTGTTTTAAAAAATCTCCTCGTTCCTTGAAAGGATTATATATGTTTTACAGTCTCCACCCACAGACTGTGGATCAAATGCCGTTATACTGTTCATCCAACAAAGCATAATCAGAGCCAAGGATAAAACCGCCCCTTGTAGTTAAGGTTGGGTGAAGTTCGGGGTTATAACGGAGCTTATAATTGCTCGAAGGTGAAGTCGGATGCTCGTGCAGTTTCACTACTAACCTTCTGGGTAGATCCAAACTGTATAACTCCCCCTAGATCCCCCGGAACTACAGCAATGGTCTGCAAAACAATTTTCACCAATCAATCAATAAGTTTTTTTTCCTTTAGTGAAGACAATCACACACAAACACATTCATCATCGTCAACCATGTAGTTGCACATGATGTTGCTAATACATCAGGCCAGACATGCTTCTTGAAACTAGAAGTGAAAAAGTTACCTTAATCCCAGACGCAAATTGGCGATGGAACTCAGAGTCATCCTGTAGAAAAAAAATGATATTTGCAAATTAGCAGACAAATCCCCAGAAAGTTAATGCGGCCTCAACCGTGATCAGTAATCAACTTCAAAATGGATTTCATAGGAAAAGGTAATGCTAAAAAGTCTTTGGCATTGTCAATGATCAATACCTCAAACATATCTCGACTCACTCCTGAATGATCATCTGAGAACATCCAACGGTGCTTCTTAGTGAAAGCTGCTTGGCCAATTATCCTAAGAGTAGGGAAAGATATCAACATCAGTTGCACCAGCAGAAGGGCGACTTAGCCCGATCTCTTAGGCTTTTATGTTTTACTATGTTACTTACAAACAACAATCTTCTGACGCAGACTTAAAGTATAAATCTTGTGCAAAGTTTATAGAAGCATACCCTCCACCTAGCATGTGGACTTGTAGAAGCATATCATCGATTACAACTCCCATCTGCTCTTCATAGTAGGCCTCTTGCATAGTTAGCAATCTGGAACAATTAATGGGGTCATTATGAAATCAATCAAATTCATTGATGCAAAAGCAATACCAATGCTTCATGGTTAAATTGAAATTAAAGAATCAGGATTTAATCTAGTTTGACATCCATTAAATGCGAAAGATCAACCAAATCCAACCATATTATTTGGCATACTATTTGGTAGAGGTAATAAAATTTTGTGCATCCTCCTGAAAACAACTTTTATGAAAATTCCTATCAACAGAAATGAAAAAGAGGGGAAAAAAGGGAAAAGAAAAAAAAAGTATAATCACCCCCTCCCCCCAAATAGGAAGAAATATCCCATGCTGTGGTACATGTAAAGAGAACAGAAAAATACAGAATTGAAATTTGAGAATATCGTAAAATTGTCACGCAATAATTCTGAGGGCCAAGAATCCAAACCAGATAAAAAGGAAAAAAACAGACGTGTAATCTTATGTTCTGTGGCCTGTGTGTGTTTGGTGGAGGTGAGGGAAGAAACAGAAGCTTACAAGGAGTTTCGCTGGTCGAAACGCCAAAAAACACCATAAGACCACCCATATTTGCAGCAGAGAGTCTTGAGCGCCTCTTTAATACACGAATCACTCTGTTGCGCGCACATTTTACAAACCAAATTCAAGAATGCAGCTTCTTCTCATGTGCTACTACCATTTACAAAACGAAACCAGCTTCAGCCTTCAAGTCGGCACCCAGAAAACAAACGTTTCAACTGGCAGGATGGTATCCACAGGCTGCAAACCAAGTTGGTAAACAAGGAAGTGCTCTTTGATTGGATGGAAAAAACACTTCCAAGTAGGAGCAAAAGTGGTTCTGGCCCTCTGGGTTATCTTGGCAAGGCTATGCGTAAACGAGAAAAAAAACAAAAGCAGAAAAGCAGAGAGAGTTGTGTTTTCAAGAAAGAATGAACGGCTCTGAGGTCTTATTAAGCATCGACAACAGTAGCCAGGATGACGATCCAAAAAAAACACACAGACACACTCTCTCCATAAAGTGGTCTGCTGAGAAAACAGAAAGAGATGATTTTTAGAAGGGGGGGGTTTAATTATATAAATGCATAATGGTGGATATGGGGGTGTTTGTCTTTGCAACAAAAGACCAAATCAAAATTCCGAGTTTCAAGGGAACTGAGATCCTGGCCTTTAATTTTGTCCAATTTATGTTAAATCTTTGTCGAATTCGGCTTCGGCCCCATTTTGGAATATTGCAAAAGATGAGAGTTTGAGAGATAGCTAGTCATTTCAGTCGTTTATTTTGAAAGAAAAAAAAAAGAAGAGAGAGAGAGATAGAGAGTGTAATGCTTCACAAAGAAGAAATTTGAAAAGCATGAAACTATTTATTGTGAATTGCATTCACAAGTGCGCTCTCTTTTCTTGGGCTTCTAATATTTAGTACGAATGTATATTACATATCATGATAATATACAATAGTTTGAATCATAAGTTATATGCCTCGGCTAAAAGTCAAGTTGTGTTTTTAAAGCACGTGGTACAAATAGGTCAAAGCTGACATTGTTTCAGCAAAAGTTAAAATTACTTTGCTAACATGCCTAGCATAACTTTCTACGACGACTAAGGAACGCTAATACTGCCTACTGAAAAAGGTAACAAACAAAAAAAAAGTAACACCACTAACAAAAGATAGTAATTTTTCCTTAAAGTAAGTGCTTCATGGGAATTTTAGTAGCAAAAGAAAAGACATGGCAACACATAGATTCTGAGAAATATATTGATCTACTAAACACATAAGAATGACATAAAAGTTGATTAATTTGCATTTATTTCAATTAGTTAACCAATTAAGATTTTTTAGACAATATTTTCTTAATTAAGCGACAATAAGGGGAACTTAGCCAAATAACTACTGCTTCTTCTGAATTCTGTTAGCAATCACTCCTCTTTAAATTGATAGAAGATTTTTTACTACATGCTCTTTATGTCTCATGATTCTTTATCACTAATTTATCAAATATTGTTGCAACCCTTCTTCCTGCACTCATTGTGTCTAAAAAATTTCTCGGTTATGAATTATGAAAAATTTAACACCCCTTATGCAAGAGCAGATAGTGTGTCAGGATTATGATCATCTTCTATACAACATCTCTGCTATATTAGAAAAGTAATACTAAATGCATTATAACAACAGAATGTTGTCACTAAAAATTTTAGCAATACAGACAGAGCACTTTTAGTAAGAGTTTTTGTCACTCTATATGTCCAATTGCAAGTACTTTTGAGAACATTTCGTTTATTTTATACTTCTGCTCTAACAGTAAATATTTTATAATACTAGTTATAATAATACTATTCCTGGACCTTTGACCAATGAAAAACCAAAAGAAATTAAGGAAAAAAAAAACGAAATATGTTCGACTTTATTGTATATGAACAAGATGTGAGGAGAAGGTCACCATCCAACTTGCAAAGGCAGAGCACATAAAATCTCAAGTCCTTCTCAGGAATTTTGAGCGAAACAGCCAACATAGATTCTTAATGGCCACAAGCCTTGGAAAATGTCTCCACTGCGAATTATGACGACCAGAGATGCTTATACAGACTTACATTGAATATTAAAGGGTCCAATCTCTTGCTTGCGCCACCCAAATCAGCAGCTCAGCCACCGTCTAAATGACTACAAGTGGGGGCGGCTCAGACTAAACATGGCCGAAGGGCGGGCGGTGAGGAGTCCAACAATGGACAGGCAATCGGCTGAGCCTGAAAAGTGAAAACAGAAGCAGTACATGGCAGGCCTAGGGAAACATCTAAATTATTTTTACAGACCGTGTACTATCTTAATATTATTGTTTTCATGGTGAAGCAGTACAGTACTCCAGTTACCTGTAAAAATTATTGACACAAAATTGTATATCACTCAAAAGAAGTATTTTATTTTGGTGAAAGAGTGATGTGTACGCCAAAAGCAATCTCCGAGCAGTTGGAGAATTTTGACGATCCGAAATTAAGTGGTCTCGACCATCTAAGATCGGTTTATTTAAAATATCGCAAGATAAATTTTGATTCCTTAAGTCATTCATTCCTTTTGTCACATTGAGAGTCTCCATAATCAAACTATCTGAACCGGTCCAAACAATATTTTACTCTCATATCAAATCTTGCTTCGCTATTGCTTTTCTGTTTTTACTATCAAGCTCTTGCTAATTCGTCTTTTATGACTTCGTTCTCGCTTTTATGTTACTCTCGCTCTCACATGTGTTTCGATCAAGAAACTAGTGACTTAATCACTTAAATATAGATTAATTATGAGATTATGTTTCTAACACGTCTTAGTTCTATCTTAGGTGTGGTTTCTACACTCCTAAGGAGGTCGCCTAGGCATGTTATTTGCTGGTCTGTGACTGTTAATACGAAAACGTTGATAAAGAATGTATGTTTTCACACCCTCATGTACTTGTTCAAATTTCGCTTGTCATAAAAAAGTAGGTGATTTGTCTCTAATAAATTCTTTAATGACAAACAAGGGCGTCGACAAGTATAACATAGTGTGCAATAGTAGAAGCACCCAAATTAATATGTTTCTAACATTTTGAAATACCCTGAATCATGGTAAACCAGATTCATTCAAGAATCATTTATGATACTGTCAGTTCTCCTGATGTTAAAGTTTGTGATACTTAATGGAAGGTCGGCTTTGTATACTCCTAGATCACAGGCTCTCTTAGGAATTGACATAGTGAGCTTATTCAACATCCTTCTCGTAATGTTGAGCTTGTTGATCAAGTTATTTTGAAAACTTGAACCCATTGGTATTTTCTCTGTGAAGTTTGCTTGGAATGCAATTAGAGTCAATAGACCAATGGTCCCTTGGTGTAAGGTGTTGTGGTTTACTGGCCACATACCTAGGTGAGCTGTTAAATTATGGATGCTATGCAGGAAGTGTTTGAGGACTAAGGGCAGGTTAAAGTCTTGAAATATTGTGATAGATGATCGATACCATCTGGATGCAAGCCCAAGAAAACATAGATCGCCTTTTCTTGACGTGCAGTGTCTTCTAACGTATCTGGTTAAGTGTGCTACAAAAACTGTGTCTTGTGGATAGATTTATTACTTGAGATCATTTCCTACAGTTTGATCGTATCAAGTTTTATGGGAAGAGCTCTCGTGCGAGACTGAGTAACCAGGTCATGGCTGTAACAGTGTACAGCATATGGCTTGAAAGGAATGGTAGGAATTTTGAAAATGTGCAAGGATCTACTAATGGCATTTTAAAGTTCATTGAGCAGTTGGTTCGTTTCCATGTTTTAAGCTGGAGAAAGTAGAACCTAAACTCCCAGAATTGTAGCTTATGTACAGCATGGAACATTTTCAAAAGAATTTGATGTAACCAGTTTCATTTCCTTTTTATCTATTAACGTTGTAACGTAGGAAATGGTGGTTCATCTGAGGGATTATGACGTACTTGTTAAGCGTTTAAAATAAATTACAACCTTTACCCACCCCCCCACCCCCCCAAAAAAAATGTAACCAGTTTCATTTCCTTTTTATCTATTAACGTTGTAACGTAGGAAATGGTGGTTCATCTGAGGGATTATGACGTACTTGTTAAGCGTTTAAAATAAATTACAACCTTTACCCACCCCCCCCCCCCCCCAAAAAAAAAAAATTCTTTGTTTGTTGCCCTAATAGTAATTCAATATACATATTCTCCTTACTTTCCCTTTAACAGTCATGCAGATTATTTGTTTTTCATTCTTGGCCACATTGTTGTTGCATCCACTGAGTTCTGTAAAATGTGGATGACAGTTCGTCAGTCGTCACTCTCTTAATAAGTCCAGTCTTCATGCGTTGACCATATGCATGTTACTGTTGGCCCTTATAATTCAAGTCCTTTACATCACACTTTTGCCTAACAATTACCCAACTTAATTATGTGACTACCCTTGATCTGCCAAACATTGCAATTCCATAAATAGAACACTCTCAGTTCATCCTCTTAATGGTGTCGGATTAGAGTCCAAAGAAGGAAAAATGATAAATAACAAAACTGACATGTAATGTTCTAAATCGATTTTTTTGTGACGGCACATTATGAAGTTGACTTTTCTTTCTGGGTGGTAAGTGATTCGATCAATTTTGAGCATCACGTATCAGCTCGATAAAATTCAAGAATTTTTGCATTCTCAAAGTAATTTTCCTGTCCAATTCTTTGTCGGTGTTTCTCTCATTCCTTTTCTCGAGTATACTGATGCGAGTCAGGCTATAATGACTTATATTACGCAGCATCAAGCTGCTCTTGCCTTAACTACCGTTCACAATATGTACATATGTACGTACCAAATGTACTCTTACTACGAGAATCTTATACAGCAAATTGAGTTCCATAAGAACTGATATGCCTTGCATCCTTGTTCTTTAGAACTATTGCATGAAATATGTAGCTTTCAAAGAGGTACCTCAATTATGGAACGGGGGGTATAACAGGCATCACAAATGCATGCATATATGTCCTTCATGTCTCTAAGAATTGCACCATCTTTGTTCAACTTTACCCAGTGTCAATCAGGACACAACTTGTAACACAGCTAGCTCATGAAAAGCTGCCTTCTTCAGCTCTCTCTTTCTCTGCATCTTTCTCAAGTGTAGGGTATCCAAGGTCCAAACTCTAAAAACTTAGGGAACATCCATTATTTGTCATAATAGGGGGAGATGAATGTTGTGTACAGCAAACAAATCGCCCTTTGGGTCCCCAAGCTACAACACAATCTCCAACTTAGTATGAGAATATTGACTTAGCCACCACCTATTAATTGCCCACTCCAACTCTCCTTATTAGTATTTTCCTTCGACCACTTTGTCTTACCACTTTTGGATTCTATACTAATTAGCACTCCACGTATCCATGACATTCACACCTGGATCCTTTAAGAATTTGGCACGAAAGAAATTCAAATTATGGTTCAGGTAATAGAAAGAATCATTAAAAAATATATTCAGCAATAAAAGATTATTACTGTAAATTTTAGCAGCAATGATAAAACACTTTTACTGGCAATTGATTTTTTATTAACTGTAAATTAAGATGTACGATAGAGGATCCTAACCCATCATCTCACCTTTAAGCGATAAATTGAAACTCGAACGAGGAGGACGCAGTTTTAAAATTAGAAGAGGTATCAGCAAAATGGTTTCTTTTGTACCCTCGGCTCCCTTTTTACTTTGAGGCCAATCCCAATCCCAACCCCAGAAGCCCTACTCCACCAAAATCAGTTATACAGGGACCACATGTACCAGTGTTTTGGCAAGTCCTGGACATATTTATTCGTAGGGAGAATGATTGAGAGAACCCTTCAATGCAGGTTTTCTAAAGACACTTAAATTTTGTTGTTTGCTCGTTAGTTAATATTGGTTATTATGAGGTGTGGCTTTAGGGTGCTCATCAGCCCAGCTTCAGTCAGTGGGTGGGTGCACACAGAGAGACTCGACTGATGATTGCAGACGCAAAGTTGCCCCATTACTCTTCTTGGCATCACCACCGCTTCATGTTTAGCTAGCAAAAGCTTATAATTTTGTCCCCTGGATTTAACACACGCTCCATCAAGCCCGTTGAGGGCCAAGTCAACAGCATCAAAACCTTTGTGTTTTTACCGGTCCCTTTGCCTCGTTAGAAGAAAGTAAACGCGGCCAAAATATATTCAAGTACTATATAAGTTGTATTCTGTTAATTCAGATCACTTTCTATTGATACTTTATGAAGCGGATGAGACATAGCATTTACCTAGTTTTCTCTTTTAAACATCAAATTAAGACTGACGGATACGAACTGGTTTGTGGGGTGAGCATTGACACGTGTATTAGCAAAGTTGTTGTCTTTGCTAGTCAGATTATTGTCTACAAAAGAAACCTTATAACGAAAACACCTAGAACATTGATATGGGGAAGAAGCTATTTTCCTCTATATATCATATGTATTATAGTAGAAAATTTTTGTTAAATGTATTTTACCGATAAAAAATTGAAACATAAACTTTAAATACAGTAACTAAATACTTGTACAGATAATATTTTGTCACTAAAATTAACAGTAAAAAAACGTAAATAGCTCAAATAAGTGTGTAAAGTGCCCAGTGAAACTAATGAAAAAAAGGGGATTGGGACCAACATAGGGAAGAGGGTTTATTATGGTCTCAAATCATTATTGAGAATGATTCTGTGATGTTTACATCCGTCTAACAGTGTCTGTGTGGTCGTATTTGCATGTTTTTTTTTACCTGTAAAAAAGGCAACTTATTCATGTTTAATTGGTGCATCGGGAACCATAACAATTCCTACAACAAAGGACATTTTCATTATAATAATTGCGCTTATGATGGAAATTTTATCAAGCTGGCTGCCCCAAATTACCGGCCTAAAGGTTTTTCTTGCTTTACAGAGTACTAAAATGTTAGCATACTTGTACTTTTACGTCCAAATGCGACGGGTAAACTGAAATATGTTAGTTTAAATATTTTCATTTCTGTGAATTATATTATAATCTACTATTTATTGAGCATGGATTGTCTATCGTCTTTCGTCCATCCTAAATGGTAAATTGGTACAGAGTGCATAATTTGACATGCAATTATAAATTAAAATTTTTATATAAAAAGTGCATTTTAAATAAAAGTGATTGTACACGGTAGGCAAATTATTGATCCAACTATCATTGGGTGACAAGAAAGTGTCTGTCAAAACCATAAATACCACCTTACATAGTCCACACTTGCTATTCTTGCTAGATGGTCCTAAACCTCTCACTAGATAGAGAACTTACCTTTGGTCTTTATCTTTAAGTCAAGCTCGTTAAATCGAGGAAGAGCCTTTCAAGAGTTGTGATCGATTTTCGCTGACATTGAAAATGTAGGATCAAAGAGATGGAAGGGCAAATATTTATTGTGTCGCTCGTGTCCAAATGACTTGCAAAATTTACAAAACACAAAAATAGAACCAAAAAGAATATGGGCGAACAATATATTTGTTTTTCCTTTTTTGTGGCAAATACTAACGATACTTACACTGCACCACAAATATTTACATATTAGGAATTCTCCTAGGCAAAACACCTCCGTGCATATCCCACGACACAAAGGGAGAGTAAGACCAACCGGAAGACCAAAGAAGAAGATACATTAATATTGAGACGGGTGGTGGTCCTAGTTAATCAGTTCATCACTAGATTAACATCTTGGTAGAAAAGTAGAACTGTACATGGGAGTAGTGAGTAGCAAGTGTCAAACAATTGTGATGGAGAGAAAGAAGCCATTCGTTGCTAGCACTAACTTGTGCATAATAGATAAAGAGCAAGTCAAGATTCGATAATAACATGTATAATATGCAGTTGATGAACAACCATTATAGCACTTGCCGAATAGAGAATAACTATGCGACGACGTTAGTGATGGTGGTGCTGTGTACAGTGAGTAAACAACCATTTAAATGTGCATAAATTTTTTTGGCGAAAGCATAATAAAATACATACATCTGGAATGTGAGGCTCACTCTATTCCAAAAGTGTCATTACGCTATTTTCAAGATTGTTATGCGATGTGTCTGACATCATCGACGTAAATATTACATTTTGACCTATATGTATTCAAAATTTAACAAGACGGGCATTTTAGTTGATAGTAAGAAAAAACCTGAAATCAAGGAAAAAGATTCAGATCTGATGATGCAGAAAACTTGGCGAATGAACTGTTGTCCAATGGTCATCGATGCTCTATTGGTTGTAAGGCAGGCTGATTCATGTCGTTTTTTTTGGCATGAAAACAATAAAAAGTGCAATCAATTCTGTACCGCTACAAGTGTTGGTTTTAGCTTTTCGTTTTAACTTTTTAATTAGTCCAATTGAAACTCCATGCTTTAATCTTTGAAATGTTATGTTTGGTTGATTATGGTTGCTGCATGGAAGTCACATGGGTTTCGTAACTCGAATTAATTCTAGGAAAAAGTTACTGAATCTTTGAGGTTAGAATACAACTACACTTGTGCCTATAGAGTATGAGAAATAGAAAATACGTCTTCAACCAAACCGTATACAAATGCAGCTAACAAAATTTATAAATTGACTCATTTATCCATTTGTTAAACTTAAATTTTACTTTATATACGTCAACCATCATCTCTCATTTTTCTGACTTTCTTTCTAACATAACCACAATCACCCCCATCCGCTGTTGGTCTTCAACAACACCATCCAACACCACCAACTACAACCTTGACACGACCCCACGCCACAATCGCAACATTACCCTATCACCACCAACCACCATCGACACCACTATCACCATAGAAATATGTGCGCGCACACAGATGCATAGATTGGCACGCGCGCACATACACAAACACATGCAAAAGACTCGCACGTACACAAAGCATATCTACAAAACACACACACGAATCTCACTTTAGGGGATGAAGATCAGAATTTGGATCTCGTGATTATGAACGAGGCATGTTCTCGAGGGACAATTTACTACGTATACATTGTCATTACTGTTTCTAATGAAATATGTCAAACACATTTGATCATATTTTCTTTTTAAGCCGTCCCATAAAAATTGTTTATTTTTTTAAATTAAAATAAATTTTGTATGCATTTACATTTTTTACACTTTTTTATTATATTTTTATCTCTACATTGAACTATCTATCTACCAACTCATTTTCTCTATCTAAACTCACTTTCTTACTTTTTTTTATTTTATTTATTTTTTCACGTTTAACACTATGTTAACTTATTGTCTCTCTCTTGACTCACTTTCTTTAAAAGATAAAATAAAAACACATAATATATCGTCTAAATTTTAATTTATGTGAGAAAAACGATTAATGGAGGTGAGATGGAAGGATTACCTTTCAAAACTCTTTAGCCACGTTCTTGTAACAGTAAAAGAGGCAAAGCGGTAGAACCCGCGAGGAAAGAAAGTCAAGTGAGTCCATGAGCATTAATTACCGAAAGCAAATGGGAGGCTAAATAGAGGAGGCTACTGCCCTATTGGCCCCTCTAATGATCCAATGATGAAAGTCGCCCCCACTCTTGGGTTTCAAGGGCGGCACTCTCCGCAAGACAAGACAAAGGCACGTCAGAAGAGGTCAGGTGGCCCCAAAAAGCGTGAGCCCCCCGGCCTTGGAAATCATACAAAAAGCCTACACTTTCCCACAAAATTAATGCTTCCTACTCCCCTCCCCCACCATCAGTACTGAATTTTACTGTCAACGCAGCAAGAATGTCTTCTATCTTCGGTACAAAGCCTCTGCACTGAACTCTTTTGTACTGCCTGTCTGCACCCACTTTCACCGAGGCCTTGAGCCATGGGTTGCTTTCCTCGAATACACGATTTTAGCCTTCGTTCTCTCTTTCACAATTCTCCACTACAAATTTTACCGATTAAACTAGCTTCATCTATTGAGCTGTACTCGTGTGTTACAGTATTTTAAAACTTTGAATAATTCAATCATGTTGTTAACAAGGGTATGCAGTCAGACTACGCATGTGCACGCACAACATAAATATATACTTTTGCTCAAGTACACAGATAAGTAGAGTTCAAATTACATCGGAATAAAACGATATCAAGTATCCAAGTAAGAATAATCAAACTCAATATTTTTCAAACTAGAGATTTTATGTCATGCTAAATTACTGTTGGTTCTAAAAGCTCAAGCTATCAGAGACTTAACATGACATATAACTGTCCAATGAATTCCAATTTCCTAGTCTCAAGTTTTTTTATTTAGTTAAGCTCATCCTTTATATATGAACTACATCCTTAATGCGCACTAATTAATCTCCACGCCATCTCCCACGATAACGTGCGCAAAAGTTAAAATATATCATTCCCAACCTAGAAGTAAGATACAGGTAACTTACAAAAGGATGCTCGTGAGGAGAATTAGCCCACTAGGCATAAAAACCGATCACAATCCTCGTGTAAAGTGAATGTGTTGTTTTAATACGTGCTCTCGCGCATAGTGTAGAATATGAGATGATCTCAGGTCTCGATCCGAGTAAGGCAGACCCTCACGCATAGCATGGATATGAGGTAACAACTTGAAAACCATGTGGCACAAACAAGGCCTAACACTAAAACCATATTAATGTATTATGTTTAACCAAAAAGCATGATCAAGATGATGCAAATTCCACCAGGTATAGAATTAATTTTAATCCTCATGTAGGAAATGGAGGCTGGAGTTCATGCCATAATTATAAGAGATGACGGAGGCTAGGAAATGGAATCCTAAAATTATAACTGTGACAAAATATTTGAGTGAAATTAGAAAAAAAAATATTGGACAACGGATGATTCCAACCATGCAAAATATCTTCCTTGATCCTCCTCCTTAGTTCCTATCATGTGTTGCACCCTCTAATTGATCTAATTAATCAAAATTAATGGTACAGAATCATGCAATAATATTCATTAGAAACGATACAATATTTAGATAATGAAGAGTTTGCAATGAAAATATATTATCGTAAATGATGCCGTCCTTTTTTCTGACGTGTCAAATTAGAGGGCAATGATCACATGTCGGTGATAAAGGAGGCAAATACGCCGACGGTTCAGATGGTCTTACTTGGGGTACAGGAGGGCGTGGGGCCCACGGGTCATTGGACCTCGTAAACGAGATGCGGTCCCCGCGCTCGAGTAATTGTCCGGTTCTGCCACGTCATCCACTGGGCAAAACGGAATGATGGCCTTGTCAGGTCGATGACGAGACACTAGACGTCATCAATTTAGTACCACTCCTTCTTAACGTGGGCTTTCGTTTTTCTCGACACTCGAGATTCTCGAGTCGAGAATGAGGTTACCGAGTTCGGACAGGCCTGTCTAGGAGTTAGGACATTCAGGTTGTATCGGGCCCCTTCAAATGGCGAGCCCCTAAATTCGTACAACCTGTCCAAACTCAAGAGGCAGAGTATTGGGTCTTGTGCTACGGAGGGAAAGCAAATTTGAAAAAAAAAAAAGAAAGAAAAGAGGAAAAATATTTTATATCTCAACTTCTTACTATTCCCCCCTATAAACAACGGAGCTAACCTAGTAAAAAGTCGTTAAAGAATATGACGCCACAACCTCCATGAGATCAAATCAATGGATGAAATTGCCATCACAAAAGAACTATGATCTAGTGGTGATTAGATCGACAACAACGATTTGTTCAACATATAAACCCACACTATAACATAACCGCCACTCTATCTCACAAAAGTATACGTATAATCTCATGCAATCTTCTTCACCTGAATCACCATTTAATTCCTAGGATTTCGTGGTAAAATTTGTTGCAAAATGCAACCGAAATGAATACAAAAATGTCAATATAGCATCGCCCTCGTCGATCTAATCAATGAAGACTCTCTTCGTTGGCCAAGAAGGGGATTTTTGTTTCTCAAAAGGGGTGCATACGCCTCTGTATGTATCCTGGTGAGGGATGGGTCAGGGAAAACAGAGTGCAAGGGATTTAGAACTGTGGGGGGCAAAATTGTGGATTGAATGATTTGTGAGGGCATTTGGACATATCTAAATAAAGATGGGGCTGACGCCTTAAGAACTAAAACTACATGCGAATGGACTTCAAGCTTTCACGCCCCACGAGCTCTCTCTCTCTAAAATAACTCACTCTCCCCATTCTCTTTAAGTTTTCTCAGCCGCTCCCCTTCCTCCTCCAGCGACCATGGCTACTAGGCAGGAAGGTGAGCCCCCCCCCCCCCCCCCCCCGGCCGTTTTCCCTCTTGTCCCTTACATCTCCTCCTCTTCCCCCCTTTCGGCACCCCACCCAGCCGATTCCTAGCACCCACCACCACCTCTCTTCCCTTTCCGATCTCCACTATCCCTTTAGATTAGAACTCCTTCAGCCCCAAAAGTACCCCATCCATTTCGCTACTCTCAGATCTGAGAGTTTTTCTCATATCCATCGTTGTCTCCAGAATGCCGTTCCGGCGGGTTTAGCTAGAAATCTCCGATGCGGGTCCAAAAAGATGGGTTTGTGGCTTGAAGATGCCGGATCTTCTAGATCTGGAGGATGTACATTCCCTTCGAGCTGCGGATCACTCCGATCCGGCCTTGGGAGGACCCTCCCTCTACCGTCTATGGCTCCGATATTGATCGCGACAATAATGTAGACTGTCACTTTATGCGGCCCTAAGCTCTCACCTCTGTTTCAGTGGGAGCGAGGGATCTTATGCAATTTCTTGCATCTTCCCGATCTGGCTACCCCTTAATTTAGTATCCCCAAATACGGGGAGCCCTTATCTTTACTGTATTTTTCTACAAGGCCATGTTGGCCATTTTCGGGACCATCCGTTGGGATGCGTTGTCTCTGTTTTTTCCAGGAATGCCGGTTTGGGTATTGCCTTTAGGATATAATGGGTAATTTTAATTAATGCAATTTGCTTATAAAAAAAACTACATGCTGATGAGTATAGTTTTTGATTTAGTAACCCTTGGTATGGGCATTTTACATCCCTGAATGAAAGGGTTGAACGAAGCTTTCTCCAACCAAAAGTAGCAGAAAAAGTTTATCCAACACTGTTGCCCTTCATAACCCATATCTATTTTAACGAGGTGCATAAAATTCAGAACTTAAAAGTACCACACCTTGCCAACAAGATGAGTCGGGTAAATTGCATTGGGTGCCCCTAAAATTTTCTCGCAGCAGCGCGCTTCGTCCCAAAGTTCATTTTTACCTATCTCGCACCACAAACTTGCATAAGTGTGACACGGAACACCCCGCAACCATTTTTCAGGCCAGTGAACTCGCCGGAGTGGTAATTTAACACACACACACACACACTCTCTCTCTCTCTCACACACACACACACATCCATCTTCCATCTTCCACCTTCCTTCTTCACCAACACCACCACCACCACCAATATGCAGCCCACTCCCACTTCCATGTGCACCACCCACGGCCTCCACCAATCACCAAACCCGTCTCCACCTCCTTTCTCATCGGTTGCCGCCACCTCCTTTTTGAAGACCGCCGCCACTGTATTCACAAATTACAGAAACCCATCACAACTATCAATTTTTGTCCTAGAACCCATCACAACTATCAATTTTTGTCCTAGATCCCACCACAGCTATCAATTTTGCCCTAGATCCCACCACAACCATCAATTTCTACCATACACAAAGCCTAGATCCCTTCTTCCTCAATTTTGATCATAATCAATCCTAAATCCCAAATTTTGACCTCATATTTCAAAAATGTCCTCCTGAGTTCAGCCATGTCATAATTTTTGCCTGAAATCTGGATGGAATATAGTCGGAGGGTGATCGGTGCCACACTTATGCAAGTTTGTGATGTGAGATAGTTAAAATGAACCTTGGGACGCAGCACATTACCGCGAGCAAACTTTGAGGTGCCCATCACAGATGAGCCAAATCCCTTCTATGCACCAGACATTCAAATTCAATTTTTTCTATTCAATGACGTCCCTGCTTTAGGAGCGCCATAGTTGATGAAAGGAAACCAAATGGTTTACACAATATACTAGTTATCTACCTAACAGGCCCAAAAGAAATAAAAGAAGGGACAGGAAAGCAGAAGTAAGCAGAACCGGATTCATATCTAGTATGAAAAGCCCGTTAAGCCTTGTGGACTAGCAACAAAGGACAAATGCAACCTGCTTTTAACCTTACAGATGACATTTCGAGGAGTTCTGCTTAATTGGAAGATTCAATGCAACAACAATGGCTCCCACCAGATGGTTTGGGAAGACATTCAACTGCCCAAGGGTTGAGTCCCAGGGCAGCACACCCATGACCACAGTCTGCTACAGTCGCGCACTCACCCGCACCGTGACATTCACTTTCCTCACGTTCTACATCACACAACAATGGAGTTTCAGTGCTTGAAACATGTTTATAAAGTAATCACCATGAACAGAATGTAGAGTAAGAGAGAACTAATTACCTGAGGACTGAGAAACTAGCAGAAGCGGGAGTAGAATGAGAGCAAACAGTCGAAGCTTTGATGAAGACAACATGCTTGCTGTTGAGTATCGATGCTGGTAACCAGTTCAGTTATGCACGGAGCTCCATCGTCTCGATCAAGTAGAGTGGTGCTTCATATAGAGACGGGTTATTAGAACTTAATTGCTTCGGCGATTTCACCAACATTCCACACAAATCTCATGATTCATATGAAAAGTCATTGACGCAGTAGTTGTTGCAGCTCCACTTTGGGTGAACACTTAAATGGTTCAAACCGATTCAATCAGAATCAATCAATTTGGTTGATCATGAACTGACTTAAGAAAACGAACGGCTTGATATATTTTTATTTTTATTTTTATTTTCAAACCGAATGTTTAGTAAGGTCAATTTAGTTTTGTTTAGTTTTTTAATAAACCGTTCTGAACAAAACCGTAACGCACGTATATATTAGAAGCTATCTAGTTTCTACCCTTATTAGGATTTAACCACCTATAAATTTTACCTTAACTTCAATAAAGGCTCCAAAAAACTTGTGATCATAAATTATAAATATCCAATAGTCAATGAATAGGCCCTAACAAGTTGAAAAATGCGTAAAAGTAAATCAGTCGACCTGTTCAACTCGATCCGTTGAAACCGAACTATTAAAATTGGATTGTAAGACTGTTTTTTTTTTTCAAAACGATGATGGTCATCTCGATTTTGTATTTAGCTTCAGAACGAGACGTGCTCAACCCTGAGTCCTCATGTAAGTATTTTCTGACACACAGTATTCTAGGTTATGAAATAGTAGCAAGATTCCAATTTTTTAAAAATGGACTTTCTTTATATTTCAGGTTTAAGTATTTTTAACTGCTTCAACTCTACTTTTATTGTCAAAGCTTAGTAAAATATAGTTTCATTAAGTCTATAATACTGTAGCTCCTACTATTAAATTTGGAGCGCAAAAACGGATTTTCTAAAACTATGTTGCCTTTTCTTCACCACTGGAGATCAAGTAACTTGCATAACTATTGTTTTATCTATTTTAACATTGTGATAGACTATAGAGAAAAGAAAAAGAAAACAAAAAGGGTATTAGTAATTTCTAATCTGTAACTTTTGTAATCTAATATGAATCGACCAAGATTTTATCCTGATGTTAATTTCAGCACATCTAATAATGTAACTTAGTAAAGAACGGTGTAATGGTGATAGGTTAGATATGTTAAGTTTTGACAAGCGAGAATGTTATCTAAGTGTAGATGCCTATAGAAATTAACAGTTTTCATGTTTTTGAAATGCGATTCTCTAAATTGAAGAATTAAAAGATTATGTTACTTTTCATTTTCTCTTTTCCTAGAGAATCACTTTAAAAATTACCAATTATATTCTTTCACATGCTGCTTTACACCTGCACTTTGCAGCTTGTGCAAGTTGCCAAGTTGGGTTTGTTCAGACATCAAACTATGCACTTTGGCTTATTTAATAATACTACAATAATCCAAAGCCAAAGTAGGCATTTACCTTAATATATATATATAGTTGTTCTCAAGTGCCCAAGATCCAATCAAACACTCGCACTGACCAATCATTTGTTGCCAATTGCAGATATTTTTGTTACGCAACATTAAAACCAAGATTACCATATAAGTAACATAAATAAATATAGAAAGGACACTTCTGTCATTTAATGTGCACTTATTATCCTCTTCTCATCCCTCTTGCGAACCTCACACTGCCACAACCGCCGACCCCCGCCACCTACAGTCGACTCCGTCACTTTCCGCCCGTTCCGCCGTAGTCGCAACCTATCGCCGCCGCAGCGCCGCCGCTTGTGAGGACATAGCCCCACCTCCTTCGTTTTAACAACCATGGACTACGGAGGCCACCAACGCCGAATCATACCACCGTGGTGAGCTCTGCTTCCTGATTGGCCTCTGATCTCTCAAATTGCTCGATCTTGGCCCCACGTGAAGTAGATTTATCATGTGTACACACACACGGACACACTTATTTTCTTCAGCTTCGCTCTTGTTTACATTTGCAGGTGTATATAATCTTGAAAGTTTCAAATTATGATCTTGGTTAGTGAGCTTAAACTGATCTTTATACTGACGTTATGACTTTGAGCTGAGGGATTCAGCTGTACTGAAATAATAATGCCATGTCCTAATGATTCTTTATGAAAGTTTTTCCCCCATTTGTGATTTTACTCACTACAGTCTCTTGCCAATTTGCATCATTCCTTGCGTGGGTCGGTTAACTTTAAGTCTAGATCTATGCCCTCATCTGTGGCTAAAAAATTCTGGCATTCGCTCTTTTTATCCTATCTTCTTCAACAGTCTTTAAACCTCTTGTTTTTCGGGGTTGATTCAAGCAAAGTGTTACTCTAAATTGGAAATGCTAATGCTAATCACATTGGTTCCTGTGAAAGCAGTTGATAACCGCAAAACATGCAGATAATTAGTTCCTTTGGCAACAACTAATTTGTAACCCTTAGGCTATAATCTCCCTTATGACTATGATAACAGTATTCGATGGAATAGCCTGTAGCTGGAAAGAGAAGTGACTTCGTCAAACTGAGCTGTATTTAAAATCATGACCTGAATGTAAGATCATATGCTATTTAGATCTTTGGTTGCATATCAAAGTTCGTCGCACTGTTCCACCGCTATTTTACATCAAGCTATCTTCGGGCGCGCACGAGTGTATGTTTCTTTCAGTGTACTGTTGATTAGGTCTTTTACATAATTCATTATCTTGGCTGCAGTCACGAATCTGATCAGCCATCGTACCTTTGAGTTCGCTAGAAGCTAGTTATCAAATTAAATGAGGACTCTAATTGCTTGTGCAGAGCTCTTTCTGCTAAAGCAGGCTATAATTGTTCCGAGGGTAGAACTTATCAAATTAAATGAATAATTTTTCTGAGGGTAGAATGGGTCACTGCGTTAGTTGCTTCAGCAAAATCTAGTATTGGGAGAAATATCCCCATTAGTTTCTAGTTGAAAGGCTGCCTTATTTTGTGTGCTTGAGTGAACCCCACTAATTGTACCGCGGTAACCTCTGATCAAGGTAATGTTTTTGCTCTTGCTGAAACTCAAGTGGTAGTCTCTGATCAAGGTGATATTCTTTCTTTGCTGGAGTTCTAGTGGTTATATCAATGCTTTAATGGATTATGTATAGTTTTGTGATGACAAATATGCTATTTTCAAAGTACGTTTTGCAACTAACTTGATAGCCAACCATTCGACTCTTGGTGCCTGCTGATTAAGTCAGATGCTTCGTGCCTTCATTTTCCTCACATCTTTCTAAAATTACATTCCATTGCTTGAACCGGTGACTGGAAATGCTTCTAATGGAATGTTCAAACATTCTTGACTGCGATGTTTTTGCCAATTAGCTTGCTAGTAGCTGCTTATAGGGGGTTGAGCTGCAAAAACATAGCTTTGGGAGCACTGTAAAATTACATATACTCTTTGGTGGTCTCCTCTACCAATAAAACTTCTTAATAGCTCAGTAGTCTTACTTGTCAACAATGACTGAACCTGTGTATGTCTTCAGGAATATGATTGAAAAAAGTTTTAATCTCTCTCTCTCTCAGTCGCATGCCGGCCTGGAGTTTTCATGCGTTTGCATAAAGCATGGGGTCTATTGAACTCCTTTGTCACTCATGGACAGAGCCACAGTGGCGGAATCTTGTGAGCTTGGTGACAGGAGTACTAGTGACATCATTGTGCGCTTGAGAAATCAAGGAGGAAGACCTGAACTGTTCTATTCACATTCTTCTGTTCTTAAGAGCAAGAGTAGGTTTTTTGCAGATAGGCTCTCCCATCCAAATTCTAGTATAGAGATTCACTGTTCAGATAAAGATTATGAGCATCTTGTGGAGCTTTTGAGGCGTCTCTATCTCCCTACGGAAACACTCTTGGACTCCTGGGACTCTGTTCAGTCTGCTCTTGGTATTCTCCAGGTGGCAACTACATTCCACTGTGAAGAGATCACACAAAGCTGCTTACAGTACTTGGAGGCCGTTCCTTGGGACGACAAGGAAGAGGAAGAGATCTTAAAAACGGTTTCAAAACTGGGTCCAGTCGCCATGCCCATATTGGCCAGGATCCAACAGGTAGATTTAAGCGCCACAAAAGGTGTTTTCATTTCTGCAATTCGCTTTGCCACTTCCACTGGTGGGCCTTGTCTTCCATTTGGAGATGAGCTGAGAACTTCAGCTCAGGAACAAGTTGAGTACATGCTAGGCGATGATGACGAGATTCCCTTAGTTACAGCTGACGATGAAGTGAAATCGGAGATTAGAATAGGTCTCTTGAATATCTGTTCCTTGTTTGAGAAGGGACTGTCTTCCCTGCTCCTGGAGTCTGACCTCACGTCTGAGGCAGTTGAGAACAGAATCATGCAGATTCTGTCTGATGTTGAATGGATGTGTAATATTCTCTCAAAGGTGGATCTGCTGAAAGATTTTGTTGCCAAGTGGGTTGATATATCGAATCATGTATTGGGGGTTGTCGAGGACAAGAGACTTGATTCCGTGATGTGGAGCTTGAAAGTAAAGCTAATAGAAATCACTACAAAGGTACTGGAAGCAGTAGGCTACGGGAATGTGATTTTTCCAGCCCCGTGCCGAGTGCAATTGCTGCAAACGTGGCTTCCATACATAAGAAAAATGAAACCTCTTCTTGATTCAATGGACAACGAGGAGACAGATTTTCATCACAAGCTGGATGAAGACCTGTCCAAAAGTATTGAGGGGACAATTGTGGCGCTAATTCTGGCATTGCCATTAAATGATCAAGCTGACATCTTTGCAGACTGGATGAACTCGGAGCAGGTGAAGTATCCGGATCTGAGCGAGGCTTTTGAGGTCTGGTGTTACCGGACCAACTCTGCAAAGAGAAGGTTGGTGGAAGGCTTGGACAGAGTGGACAAAGCCAACGTCGGCCTCTGTGACATGTCACACTGATCTTGTTGCAACTTTAAATTTCTCAGGCTGGGTGGATTTATTGAATTCCACCTTTAAATCTTGATAGAATGATCTATCGTTTCGGCTTCTGTACCAACATTTCTTGTTCTTATCAAATATATTAGTAGTTCACTGGGTGACCAAACGCCAAAGAGAGCATCTTTTTTGTTTGTTGGTCTGGTGGTGAACCAAATACTTTAGAGAAGGGGTAAATTACACTAAAACCCTCTGAAGTTTTACGTAATTACACTCCACTACCGCTATCTTTAAAAATTACACTCCGCCCCCTGAGGTTTGTACCCGCATTACACACAACTACACACTTTTAACGGCCCGTCCAACTCCGTTTCAAGATTCCCTGACACACTCTTTATGTAATTTTCATACCCAAAATACCCCCTTTATAACATTTTATAACATAAAATACATATACTATTCTCCCAACGGCACCGTGGACTTCACCTTCCTCCAGTACGTCACCGTCTCCAACCCCAACCGCGACGCCTTCACCCACTACGACAGCTCCCTTCAGCTCGCCTACTTCGGCCCCCCTGTCGGCTTCATCTTCATTTTGCAGTGAAGCAGTGCCAATACAAGGTGCTGGGGCTTGGCGGTGATTGCACCGCCGACGAGATCCGCTCCGCCTACCGCGCGGCTTGCCCTCCAGGCCTATCGATCCCTTCCCATAGAAGACACTTGACCCCCTCCCTCCCACCTTTCCCAAAGTGTCTTAACGTGTCAAAAACCCAGTTGCCCTGTGGACAACAGTAACTTTAGATCCAGAACATCAACTACTGAACTACTGACAATCACTCAACCACCCAACTCTATCGTTTACCAGTGGTGGTGGTGGTAAAAAGAGGAGTTGTAGCTTAGCCATGTATGAGCCTCACAGATCTAAGACCGGCCGTACAACCAACCTTGCCTCGTGCATAGTGGCTACGGTCTTCTTGCTCTTCCTGGCGGCCAGAATCGTCGTCGTTTACTTCCTCCTCTTCAAACCGAAAGACCCCAAGATCGCCGTCGATACCGTCCAGTTCCCGACCTTCTCCGTCGCCAACGGCACCGTGGACTTCACCTTCCTCCAGTACGTCACCGTCTCCAACCCCAACCGCGACGCCTTCACCCACTACGACAACTCCCTCCAACTCGCCTACTCTGACGCCCCAGCCGGCTTCATCTTCATTTTGCAATGAATCGTGTTGTACAGAGGGTGCCTCTACCTTCGAATATTAGGGCCAGAATGGAGATAGTTTTGATGGACCGATTGAGATGCATCTTGATAAACTTCGGGCTGTCGATCAGAGCGCACCACGGCTTTGAAATGCATCTGGACCGTAGAAGGGACTTGACTGGCAATCGAGTGAGTATGTCGGTGATTACATCATATGAGAGGTCTGGCATTGGGTCTAATGGAGGTTTAGGGTTTATGTAAATTTCAGCCAAATTCCAAGAAAACATTGTTGAGGGGCATTTATGTCTTTTTGTATTGCATCGTTAACACCGTAAGAAAAAATGTTACTTTTTAAGCGGAGTGTAATTTTTAAAGATAGCGGTGGTGGAGTGTAATTACATAAAACCTCATGGGGTTTTAGTGTAATTTACCCTTTAGAGAATAGTTGGTCCATGTTTGTGTCAATATTCTGGTATGCGACCTTCTCTTCACAATGCACCTCTTCACAATGCAGTAAAATTTGCCTTCTGTTGACTGATGCATGACCCACCCACCGTCCTAAGTCACAATACCAGTAATTTGGAACCTTATAATCCCTGTCAGCTGACTGAATCAAGTCTAAAATAGCTCTCTTGACCAGATTTTCTTCGAAACTTACAAGCATTGGGTGTATGCTTGGGGAAGGAAGATCTTGCATCTGACACTGAGCTGGCAAGCCAAAATATGTTGTGCCAAAGTTACTTTTGAGCAATAGAAAATCTGTTCGATTAAAGTATACCTTTTTTGTCACAAAAAAAATACTTTTGCTACTTGCTTCTAGCCTTGATCTACAACATCCCTCTTGGTTATTTCGGTTCTTCTGTCAAAAAAGTTCCTTTGTAAACCGGCTCTTTCTATCTACGGTGTATTAATGCGATGACGGAGTAACCTTAGCACTAATGTAGGAGCTTAGTTCAAGTAATAGTTAATTCTAATTACTTTTTATCGATAACTACCGAGTGTGTGATTCACTGAATTTCATTTCGGTTGCACTGATCTTAAGCTTGTGTTAAAATTTTAATTTTAAATTACCGATAACTATTTGGTGTATAATAATTTATTAAACGCCATTTCAGTGCGCGTTGATCTTCAGTTTATATTACAAAATAGGTTAAATAAGTCAAAGCGCTTAATGGTCCACTTACTAATAAATAAATCAATTGAGTCTCTTCTATCCCTCTAATAGTCTAATGTCACCTCCCTCCGCCCTATAAAATATCTCCCCGTTGCTTTGCGTGTTAATAAACAACCAGTATTATTATTGATTCGATTCGATTCCCCTCATCTTGGCAGTAGCAAATTACAAATCAATCCACCCACCAACAGCCAATTTTATACTGAACGGTACATGGATTGATTTGATCGAGATTGTCGTCGTTGCGAGCGGTGAGTGAATCTGAAGGAAACCGGCAGAATTTGGATGGCGAATCTGTACGTGAGAGCGGCGCCGCCCACGGATCTGAACCGCAACACCGAGTGGTTCACGTACCCCGGGGTTTGGACCATCTACATACTCATCCTCTTCTTCGCCTGGCTCGTGATCCTCTCCGTCTTCGGTTGCTCGCCCGGCATGGCCTGGACCCTCGTCCACCTCGCTCACGCCGTGGTAATCCTTCATTTCTCCTTGTTTTTCATGTACTGAAGCCTTTTGTAGGTTCTAATTGTGATTTCTTGTGCCTATTTATCGTTTTGATCCGATCGAGTTATCGTTAGTTCTGTAATATCCACTTAGGGCTTCAGGTGCCGAGTACGGAAATCTGTGATTTTTTTCTGTGATTCGTCTTAGTGTTGGTACAACGTGATTTAGTCGAGCGATGTTTATAACTCTATTGATCTCCCTTTCTCACTTTCTATTGCATTCTGTGTGAAGAAAGATGTATCCAATCACAAAAGAGGAGCCTTGTCTCGTATATGAAGCGTGAAGCCTATCTTAGACAATAACTTTGGAATCACTGACCAGATAAGACCATTACCATGTGCAGCCTAAACGTGTTGTAAGCTATATACTACGTCCTGAACTTCTGAAATGGGGGGAGCTTCTTCTTAGTAAGTTATGAATTTTAAACGTATCATATGTGTCTCACCTTTACTTCTTTTGGTAAACTCTGCCTAGTCGTGAACATGCTTGCGAGTCTGAGTTTCCTTGGTGTACTTGTGAGACACTTGCCACAGCTATGCTTATTAGTGCTATCTCCCTTCTTCCTGACTTAACTTTCTGCTCTCCTATCTCCATAATAAAGGGACATGCTGCCATACATCTGAGGAACTGTTTAGAATGTACACGTGTGTATCCGGGAGGAAAGCACATTTGTATTGGAAAGGTGCCTAGGACTCTCAGAGTTCTGGATACTAAGCATTGGAGTTGATCTGTACCATAATAAAGAAAGCAAATGGAAAGATACACAGAATTCAGCTCAAGAGCTTAAATTGGAGACAGTCCAATTGGATCAATTAATTATACTGTTACTGCTAAAAATTCTTCCATTGGGTTCCTAGTATTGAGCTACTAGAATTTGCATCATTGCATTAACTATGAAACCGAGATGCAGGTGGTGGGACATTGTTTGCACTTGCACATTTATCTTTAATGCATTCTTCAATTATACTCCAAAATCATGGACCAACAAGAGTGGTAGTACGAATATCCTGTTGGTACACCTTTTAATATCTCAAAAGCTGAAACTAACTCTTTACAACTACCATCTTACTATTATCTGCAAGTAACCTCTTTACCATTCGCGTTAGTGCTTTGAAGCAATATACAAAAACTTCCGTGAGTATCAATGTATCTTCTCCATGCATACATATTATCTGGCATGCTCTTGTTTTGCCCATAAGAAAAGAAAGTAATGTTTGTTTTTTTCAGGTTACATATCAGTTCTTTCACTGGAAGAAGGGAACACCTTTTGCCGATGACCAAGGCATCTACAATAGGCTGACATGGTGGGAGCAAATAGATAACGGCAAGCAGCTCACTCGCAATAGGAAGTTTCTGACTGTTGTACCTGTAGTGCTGTAAGTACTTTTCCATATCCTATGTCTTGTAACGTGCGATGCTCACACCTGAACATCATCATTCTAAATTATTGACACTTTATTGGAAAAACCCCATCCCAGCCGCCTTTTCCTCCGCGGTGGGTTAGGCCTCTTATTGAAAGGAGAAGTTGTAGTCTGACTGCGTAGACAAATATGGTTTCTAACTTCACGGCAGACGTGAACTTCCAAGAGTGCATTCTGATGCCATCTTATTTACTTAAAGGGGAACCTTTCTGTTCCTACTCTTCAGCTTGGTGTTCGGTTACTCGGTCCAACTCCGGGTGTAAAACCAAATATATCACATACATTATTGCTTTCCATTTTGCAAAATATTAATGCTTTAAGGCATTTTCCCCCTTCTTCAGATGAAGAGAAAATATCAGGGATCTAACTGCATACACATTTATATATAATGTAGGGAATTCCAATATGATGCTATGCCATAGATAAGCTTTTCATGGCATGGCTCTAAAAGGGATTAGTTTGGATTAAATCATTAATAGCAATTTTGTCGTTTGATTGTCATTAATGGTACTTTTTTATGGCATGTAGATGTGATTTGATAAATTTGCTACCTTGAGAGTTGGAGTTGGTACGACATGGAATTAGAAGTTCTAACACTAGATTTGGCTTATTGTTTGGCACTGTGGCTAATAACTGACAATAAGATTTAGGATATTTATGTATGGGTTTTTAGGGGCATGGAGTTGGCAAAGATTTATACCTTACTTGGATTTACTATGGATTGATGGCAGTCAAATCCTTGATAAATTAATGTCAGTAGGATAAGTTGTACATTAGTTTTTATTAGGCTGTCGAAATGGATTGTTTTAGAGTTCAATCTAGTTACTGAAGCTTCACAAGCTTGGAGATGCAACTTAAACTTGAGTCGCAGTATATTGCTTGTCCGATTGTGTGTTCTTTAACTCAACTCTTGGTACTATGTTTCACTGCATGGATCATGGATAATTAGTCGTCGTACACTAAATCTTATGAATATTACCGATGCTACTAGTTTGTTGCTAGTTGCGTCAACTTCTACACTGAAGCATCTTTCAAAACAAATTTTACAAGAACTTGGTAAGAACATTAATGATTTTTCTGTAATTGTTTAGGTATGTTAGGAAACACCAGACTGGATATTTTATATGCGAAAAGCAACCGGAAAAAACTTCCAAACTTGTTACAAACTTGCCAAAATTATAAACGAGAAATAACAAAGAATCCGTGGAACCACCTTTGAACCCAAAAACCAAGAGCGCAATGTCCACAAGAAAGATTGCTTAACATTTAATGCAGAGGAAGACAAACCTTCTAAGGTACTCTTACTGCTTTCCAACCAAATGCACTATATACATACATTTAATACAGAGGAAGACAAACCTTCCAAGTTACTCGTATTGCTTTCCAACCAAATGTACTATATAGTCATTTTCCAATACTTGAGCAAAGAATTCCGGCACACCTGGGGGTTCAACTGTTAAACACATCCACTATTATTCTCAGCATGACCCAAGGATTGCGGGAGAGAAGAAAGGACCAAATTGATTGAGCAAAAACTACGAAGGTGGTTAACCGTGTCTTTTACTGCAGAGTTATGCCACATCTATCTGTTCACGACAATTTTACCAACCTGGAGGCGATTTCGTCTTCCACACTGCCTTTTAAAATGACATTTGTATTTGAACTGAACTGCTTCTTTGGCCATAATTGCCTCTGTCATGCCTTCTCTGTTTGATTAAAGATTTGGTCTTCCTCTGCCCCGATCATAGTTGGATATCCTTCTTTATTTGCTTTGCTTCAGTTAGAATTTAGTCGCCTAGACCAGGTGTCATGCTTACTTATGTCTCTTCTGCAGATACTTGATGGCATCACACACAACGGACTATCAACACCCGATGCTTTTCTTCAACACCCTGGCGGTGTTTGTCCTTGTAGTTGCCAAGTTCCCACACATGCACAAGGTCCGTATTTTTGGAATCAATGCAGATCAGTAAGCTGATGTCGATCTACAGAATACTAATTCAGCTTTGTTCCCGGCTGCCATGTTTAGACCATTTTGGCAGTTATGTATACTGGTAATACCCGTGTACAGATGTTGGAACTGGAAAGGGTATATTAATTTTGCTTTTCGTTTTTCCCATCGTGAAAATCTTGCAAGTAATGCTTTTGTTAGATGTTCGAAAGGTTATATAGTTTGTATGTTATCTTTGTACAAGCAGATATTGCTGAAACGATCTCAAGGTAGAAGATCTATATTTGCTACAGCTTGTCTTCCCTGAAACTGAACCTACCTTCTGCCATCGAAATTAAAATGGGGAAATGTTGGCTGTTGGACTGACCATTACTTAAATTTAGGATTTGGATTCTGCCATTACGGTTAGTATGATGCTGATGCTTCGGCGCTGAGAATATGTTCTTAAAACCTGCAAACAAGAAATGGCCCCTCCATTCTTGAGGCAGGAGCACGGGAGGACAGGCAAAAGCGAAGACATTGTAAGACAAGGCAGCTATATGCCAAGGCCTTTCTATGATGCTAGAATAACCTCGTGAAATGGCTCCTGCATTCTTAATTGCTTTGTTTCTCTACTCACTCTGCATTTCCCTCTGAAATCTGAATAGGCATCTGTGGTAGCTTGTGGAGCATATATCCCTTGAAAGGAAAACACAAAACATATGCTCCTAAGCTGCAAAGTAGTGAAAAATGTCGAAATTTGGATGTAGTTCGTCAGAAGCACATGGCTACGCTGTTGGGGGCAACACGTAGGAACATTCTTCCAAAAGGTATTAGATTTGGGACGCCCCAATGTGCGTGCATATGTAAGTTCGTACATATATGTTGGAGAAAACTTAGCACCAACGCATCCCTCAACCTGACTGTCACCAGTAGTCTAAATGTGTCGCCAATAGAATATATGCGATACAACAAAAAAATACCAAACTTTCACGAAAGAAAAAATAGCATAGCCTAAAGTGCCTTCCACGGCACTTGTATATTGCGGCCATGTTTTTTGAAAGAACGAGCACGCAGGAATAATTTTGATAAACAAACACAAATCGTATTGAACCGAACACTGTTGGCCCTCGAATACCATTGAGGGAGATAGGTTTCTCTAAGGGGGACTATGGCATAACAACAAGACCACCCATGTGATCTTCTTAGAAGCAACAAATTTTCAGATTTCGAAAAGACGCATTGACATGACATTCAAATTAAAGTCCTTCCTTACTTCCCATAATATTGAATTCCCCTTCAAGTTTGCTTTTGGTGAAGCAATTGCAATTTCATTTGTTTTTCTTCAACAGATGGGGATCAGACAAAGAATGGAAGTTTCCGTTTTGTGAAAATGCACGAAAGTTTGGTCAGTAGCCAATTCTAGCTAAGTTGAACTGTAACCATATTGGCGACCACTTTTCACAGAAGAACCAAATCAATCTATACCCATTTGCCGCTTGAGGCTCTCTAGGTAGGAAATAATGGCCCTGTGACCCATACCTGATGTTCACGTGACAATGATTCATCAATCAGAATTTGGACCAAAACGAAACCCGGGTAGCTTGATTTTCTAGCTTCCCAAATAGGCGAAACTAGAAATGAGAGTGAAACCAGGCCTCTCGAGTCCTAGTTTGGCAAAGCAAAAATGACCCCCACCATAGGCTGATGCAGCTAAAATGGAGCATAGGTTAGCAGGTGATTGTGCCCTCTGAGGCCTGACCTAAGTGCCTTACAGCAAAGAACAAGAAACTAATATAAACAAATGGAGGGTGTGGATCTGGACGGATTTGAGTAAGTGGGAGTGATTATTCCCTTCTCACACACTTGCCCAGGGGAATGTTTGCAGGGGTCCCGCACATGACCGAAGAAAGTAGGGCTTGTCAGATCTTTCTCCATCTTTTTTAAACTCCTAAGGAAAAGAAAAGAGAACATGGCATGGGCAAGCAAAATCATATCATTCACTGAAACGGGGGGAGGGGTAGTGTGATTGTGAGGTGACTGAGCCAAGTCTTCAACGCTGTCTGGACGCACACATGTTAGTAGGTGAACTTTTATCTGTTGAAGCAGTTGCATTGTGCAGTGGTTCGAACTTGTAACTTCTTCTGCATTGGCTACTTGTAGGTTTCTGCATTGAGGACTTGTACGTCCGGAGGCACCGGTTTGTTGAGTAAGAGCCAAAATGGTTGTTAGCGCGTGAGAGTGCAGAGCAAAAATGGAAGCGAGATTGTACATCGGGAACTTTGCCCCCTTTAGAGGGTTTCAGTGACCTACGCCTACATCATTCATCAACAGTAAAATGCCATGTGAAGAGATCATGGGTGGTTGTTACCTGCAGGCTCATCTTTCTCTAGCTCTCCTAGCTAGTAGTCTCCTTCCTACATTATTATTAACATCATGAAGATGCTTCTTTGGCTTGAACAATATCGTGAGAGTGTTGATGACCCTGAAACCTAGACCCCAGCCAGCTAAGCTATCCCGTTTTCTAGGACAATACATTGAAAAAAGAAATGTGTAGATTGCTAGAGATTTAACAGGGTATGTGTGCGAGATTACAGGAAATTAATCAAGTACAGTCTTCCGAATCCAGGAATCTCAACAATAAATTAACTTGCGCATTATACACCAATTATTATTTATTGCAGAAGCCAATCTATGGCATATAACAGTCTTTTTCTCTGATACACAGGATTAAAGAAGTGAATAAGATGTGAAATGGGCATGGATGAAAACCCATTATCCACTTGTTTTGCCCTAGAAAACCTGGGCTTTTGTTGATCTCTTCTATCTCATTACACAGTAGCCCATTAACCCCTTCAATTTACTGAAGCCACCCTAAAAAATGAGCTTCAAATTCCCACCATAGATCAGAGAGTACAGAGAGAATAATTAAGAAGATAATAGAGGAGAAAGAGAAAAAAATGAAAAAGAAACCCTCGTATCCTATCAGTTAGTTTTCAAGAAATCCAAACATAAAACACTAGAGGCCAAAGGAAGAAGAAAGAAAAGATTGTGCATTATATATCTTGTTTACCAGGATCCTCCACCTAACATTCCATTCCAGAATCCACTTGAATCTCCATGATGATCTCTACTTTGGGTCTCAACATGATGATCATGAGTTGCAGTCGTAGCATTGTTTGATGACACTTGCTTTAAATCTTCAAATGGAAACAAAAGCCTCCCATTACTATCCCCACCATACCCACTAGTACTCATGCTTCCATTTCCACTCATTCCAAGCCCATGATCCAATGAAAAACTAAGACTAGAAGGCACTTTGAATTCTGGCAGAGGAAACCCAAGCCCTGATGAGCCATAAACTGCATTGGGGTCCGCCGTGAGAGGCATCGGCATGAAGGAATTGAAAGTAGTATTTCCCCTAGAAGATGTGATCCCGGTTAGAAGCTCCAATGCGGAAAGATGAGATGAAGGTGATGAAGAGGAAGAATTAGTCAGAGTGTGGTGATCTTTGTGATTATTCCCCATATCGAAGTTGGGTACTTGGATCAGCTCAGAAAAAGTCTTCAAATCATTACTGGTTGCTCCGGGGAAGCCCAAGTTGAGATCTTGATGGATCTTATTAGGGTTTTGAGAAGAACTAGGGGCGGATGGGGGTGGTGGTTGCTGTTGTGCTACTACTAGCTTCTTTGATGATGAATTAGGTGAAGATGAATTTGTGGCTGAAGAAGATGAAGATGATCTCTTGTTCTTCCTTGAACCTCCACCCACGGGAATGTTTCTTAAAGAGCCACCTTCAGTCCAATACCTTCTGCAAGTCTTGCAAAAGTATCTGGGCTGGGTATGACTGTAGTTATTGTAATAACAGAACTTGGTGTTGGTTGAATTGCACCTCGGACAGTTTATAGCTTGCTCCTTCTGTGGCCTAACCCGCCTCTCTAAAGATGCAGCCTTTGATGAGGAGTTTGAACATGTACTGCTGTTTGGTACTACCACAATCTCATCCATTGGCTTCACCACAATCTCCTAAATAAAGATAGCCATCAGACTGGAAAAGATAGATAAGCACACACATATAGCTTCAAGATCAAACAAGAAAACCAGAACTCAACTGAATTTCAGATCAAAAGGTAGTATGGAGACAAACAAACAAACGAAACCTAAGTCACCTACTGCTTTACACTTTTTTCAAAACCCATGAACATCAGTCCACGCAAAAAAGAAACACATAATAATAACAAATTAAACACTTTATTCATAAACCCTTTATCACATAAAAGCTAAAAGAGAGATCAAACTAAAGTGCAACATGTATTGCAAAACAAGTCAAGAAAGAATTAACCGAGGAACATCAGGACGAAGACGGTGATAAGTCTATGTACCTGTGGCCATTGAGCAGTGTCCATGGAAGAAAAAAAAGCAGATCAGAAGGAGGAGGTGATGGTTGCAAGTGGTTTTAAAAAGCAGAAAAAGGAATGTTTTGAGTCGGTTTGTGTGGACGTTCTATGTGCTTTATGTGTGTGTATGTACATGGGATGAGAGAGAGAGAGAGAGAGAGAGAGAGAGTTTGTCTATTATGTGTCGTGGTTTATTTGAGTTTTTAATTTCTTTTCTCTGAGTGGAAGAATGAATGTCTTTTGCAATATAATAAGATGCACCCCAATTCATGGCATTAATCCCTCTGTCTAGGAGGTCTATTCATTTCTTTCATTCTGTGGGTTCCAACCTTAAAACCACTACTTGAAATTATTTAGTTTGATGTTGGGTCGAGAGGTGAAAACGCACCCTTAAATGTCATCTAGAAAGCAAACTTAATCTCGATTGATGCATAAGTTAAATTGAGAATAAATTTCATTAGATTCATTTTATCACCGTAGAACCGAAGTGAAGGGGGGTGGGGGATCATCCACATTTTATTAGAGACTATCTTCTTCTTTTCTTTTCGGTGTGACTCTGAATTATATATTTTTCTTTTTCAAAAAAGATATGAGAACGATGCCTAAGTCCAAGTCTCGGTTGCTTCCAAAAAGTTATAAATCCTCTATTGATAATTAGAAATTTACTAAAAAGTACGGGTTTCAACGAGTACAACTAATAAGAGTTCAACACACCACAGGTATTAGTGACTGCTCACTGGAACTTAATAGTACTTGCTAGTGGTTAAGTATTTCTCTACTTGTTAGAATTTGATGATAATATAATGTAAAAATTTATATTTTTTTAGTTGATTAGCTTCAACTTTAGGGACATTTGGGAGGGAGAACTTTTGCCTTTGGCGATGGGAGATTAATGTTTTGATCCTTTCAGCATCCATCACGATACCAATTACTCTTATTTTTAGGGTTTTGATTCCCAGCTTAAAGTTATTCTTATGCTTGTAATGTTGGTGTTTCTCTTTCTTGCCTTTAATCAACTTCATCCATCCCGAGTGTAGCTCACTTCACTACGTTCCATTGCTGTTTTCCGAGCCATAAAATGACAACTTTTCTTGTTTGGCTGCTTCACAATGTCATCCAAATTGTTCAACTTTCTATTTATAGCAAACCTTTCCTTCCTCAATTTGTTTTTTTTTCTTAATCTATGGACAGAAATGGTCTTATCTTTGCACAAGGTTTTGGATCAAAGAGGGGCTACCTTTCTTTTCAACGAAGGAAGGTCATACGAGTACGCATATCACTATCAATATATGCAGTTTTTCTCCTTAGTGATGACTTGCAAGCAAAAGAAGCATACATATATGTAGCCTCACACTGGATTTATGCTATGACCAAATAGGGCGCGTAATTTGGGACTTTGATGAAACCTCGTAAAATTCTGATAACACTATGACTTGCATGCAACCAAGCATATCTTTTCGTTTATATGCTTTCTTAGACTTTTTTTTCTTGTGGCAAAATTTGGACTCATGGCAGGAACATATGATGTCTCTATCGAATGATAGCTCGAGATATCGGTGTTGTAGTGGTGGTGGGGATGGCTTCTTGTGGGTGTATGGGTGGTGGACCGATGGTGGTGGAGTGGATGAAGAATTGGAGCAGAATGTTCAGGAAGGATCGGAGTGATTTGGATGCCACGAGTTTTGACCTCAAAAAACTAACAGACATCTTGATCAAAGAGGAGTGACCTCGATTGAGGAACTTTGAGGCATTGGATGTCAAAATTGAAACCTTGTGACGCCAAGTGCTATTAACTCTTAACTCTTAAGTTTGAGATGTCGTGCATAGCTAATTCTTAAAAGTTTTACAAATTATCTAGCTTTAAATTATAAAATAACTTATTTCCTAGCGAAAAAAAAAGGGTATATGGCTTGACCATCCAACAAAACGTAGCTTTATAGCTGATGCAAAAACATCCTTATCAACCCATCCCATGAATAACTTTTCCCAACTTTGAAGCCTTAAATTTGTATTCACCGTCAAGTTTGCCATGCAGAAAGAAGATGGAATTGTAACAGCTTGTCGTAAAGGTGATTTTGGTTTCTTTCTTGGAGAGATGCTAACTTTTGGCCATGATTTGGTAGGGAAAGGCGTTGGGTTTATATATGCAAACTATACGTACTTCATGCACATATGCGTAAGCTGTAGATTCACATGCTTCTACACGACACCTTGTCAGCTGAGGCGCCCAGCAATAGTGAGCTACCCGTATCTTTAAATGAATGATTGAGCCTACCTCGGTGATTTACCGGTTTGATTCCACCTCGAAATTGATCATTATCACGGTATTAATTAAGTGACGGTCCTAGATCTGGTCAAACGTTACCATCGTAATTATCAGCAACGTATGTATGCCTCAGCTGCAGCCTATACCTACGCCCTTTTCTAACGCAAGCAAGCAGAGTGGCTCCTTAATTTTAACTCCCCAGAGTTTACTTCTCTCGGTCCTTTTTTCTTGTTAGTTAGAAATCTCCAAGTGCTGAGTAGAAGGCGTAAAGGCCATTTTGTGAAGTTATTAGTTACGCGATCGTATGGTCATCACTGTGAGTCTCGGATAAGTCGCTCCGCATAAAATATAAATGAGATGATTGTTTTATTGTTATTTTAGCTAATGAAATTACATAATAACGACGTGTTGTTGCTCTCGCACTTATAATGTTGTCGAAGTCGAACACTCGCCTTCCTATATGTGAGGTATATTGTATTATTTCACATCCACACCGCTGTTGATGTGCACAAGATTTTCATAGCAAAATATTCGTGCTTTGATTCATTAGATTTGAAACGAGTTTCAAATGGAGTTTAGTATAATAATGAACACTTTTAGGCAATGCTTATCTACCCTAAAGTGTCCATTGTTATATTAAAATCTTGCATACATACCCACAACATTTTTTTCTCTTGAATTTTATATTATAATAATGATTATTAATCCCTCCATCCCAACAAAATTTATCATATCTCTCAATTGACTGTCTCATAAGAATTGATCAATCCCTTTTACCCTTGTTTTATTCTATTTTGCTCTCCATGTTTAATCCTTAAACCTCGTCTTTTCTTTTCAGACCCATTTTCTTCTTTTTCTTAAAGTATAATGAAAATTTCAAAAAAAATAATTTATAACTTAAATAAACATACAAGTTAAATATATTAATTAATTGAGAACGAACGATACTCAGTCTGTCTGTTACGGCCGAAAAAACATCTCGCGTAGAGAGAGAGAGAGAGAGAGAGAAAATAATAAAAGAAGCCCACCAGCGAGGTGGTGGTTGACCCTACAAAGGAGGCGTCCGAGAAATGCGTGATGGAAAGTTTTGGGCGGTGGCAAGTGGCGAGTGGGTCCCCGAACCAACATGATGCTGCTGCGCGTGCATCTCCCCCCTTTAAAAAAAAAAAGGAAAAAGTAACACTCGTCCGTCGCCGTCTGATTTGCCACATATTTCCCCTACTACCTGTTTTTCTTTCTTGGACGATGATGATGTCACGTGACTGACTTCACACGACGTGGACCGCGTTTACCCCTTTTGCCCCCCAAGTGCGATCACACGTCAGCTTATTTATCCGGCTTATTTCTCGGACGCCAGATTCTCCAACGGTACGAGTTGTCCTTATGAAGCATCCAAATTCTTTGATTATAAATCAGAACCGGTTTTTAAAATTTATTTTAATTTTTTTTAAATATGATGAAAATCACTACAAGTATTTACATAAGAAGTTGAAACAGTTGGTATAGTTAGATTCAAATCGTCTGCTGTGACTAAAGGTTATGGCTGACATACTGAAAATCTAATCACAACTGTCTGATCAAAAAGGATGCTCAAAATTATACCATGTAACTAATCCACTGGACTTAATGGCTGAACTAATATGTCGTCTAAACCTTTTCTCTCGTCGTCGCTTTCCCTCTCAATACCCCTCTTGCTGTGTGTGAAAATTTTCATCCTTATCTTTGAATTCAATCCCTCTTTTGGGTGGATCTATTTTACTACTCGTAACGGCTGAGCATATCATGTGCTCTCTTTCCTTTTTTTCATCTTCAATTAGCTTCAATATCTCTACTCACCTGCAGTAACGATGTAAACCAAGATCTTAGATTTAGATCGAGAGAGAAAGGGACCGTCACCATCACCTTCAATGACCCCCTGCTACCCCAACCTCCACTCAGCTAACAAGAGTTATGCCACTATATAATCGTCGAAAGGAGCATGATGTTTAGTGTTGCTAAGATCAATTTGATTTTTAAAAAAGAGAAGAAAGGGTGCTTTTTCAAAATTCTCATCATTTCTGGCTGATGAAATGTTGTCGGCCGTTAAGTCTTTAAACGACATAGTCTTGGTCCCTTTTGTGATGGTTTGCTAACCTGGTTACATGTGGTGTGTTGGATTCAATCCGACAACTCTAAGTAGAGTTACAACATGTCTACTGTAAACCTTAATTACAGCATACAATATGGATTCAATATAGTTCGGTAAAATAACCAACTACTGTATTTAGATTTAAATGAAGCATTTATATCTATACTATCTATAAAAGTATGAATCTTGTAAATTATTTTATTTCATTTTGTCCTTCGTTAATCACTTCAATAACATTTCAACCCTTCATAAATACTATTATTAATTACTAATTTTGTAATCATTTTCGATTTTGCACTCCGTTAGTTATTCCAATAACAACCCTACCCTTTTCTAATTAGTTTTTGGACTAATTGCACCTATGTTCCTGAGGTTAGGGAGTAAATACAATCAAGGACACAGAGTTTCAAAATGTAACATTTCGTAACTAAAAGTGTTTCAAATGTATCATTCATGTCCATTTGTCAGGGTTCCGTCCAAAAAGTATACTTTTTTATGATGTCATCAATACATATTTTTAAAATGACGATACTACCCCTTGTACTGTATACACTAAATATTTTAATCTTTAATTCCAGCCTTAATTTAAAGATTAGGGTTTTAAAACCCTAAAATTGATTTGTTCCCTATTTAAAAATTTCTCAATTTGCAGTCGATTTCATCAAAATTATTCCGAGCCATGTTTCTTTTTCTCAATTTGATTTATGAAGTATTCTGAGCCATCATCAAAACCCTAATTTGCAAATTAGGGTTCCACAGACACAAGCAATTAATGCCACCTGAAGGGGCGGTGGTGGGTGGACTCGGAGGCTAAGGAGGCTGGTGCTGAGTCGGTCGGTCTGCTTGAGATGGATCGGACTGGGGATGTTGGTTGGTTCCTGCCCGTGCTTGGAGGCTGTCGACGTGTCGTATTGCTACGAGTTTGCTGACAGGGAGGCGGCGGCACTGTCGTGAGCGATGGGGTTAAGGGATCTGAGGATGGACAAGTGCCTTAATGTGACCGACGTTGGGCTTGCGAAGATTGTCATTGGTTGTGAGAAGCTGGAGAGGCTCAGTGTCAAGTGGTGCTTGGAGATAACGGACCTTGGCATCGAATTACTGTCAAATAAGTGTCGACGGGGAAGGGGAAGGGGAAGGGGGGACTGACGGGCAGTGAAGGGGTTCTGCCGGGAGTTTGAGACATAAATGGCCAATAGGGTGGGGGTATTGGGGGAAGGGGGTAATGACATTAATCTTTCATTTTCTTTTTTTTAAGATGAAATTAATGGCATTAAAAATAAATAAAGTTCTAACTTAGGGGCAATAAAGTCTTTTTATTAAAATCGTTAGGATTTTTAAGATTCCGTTTGGTCAATGGACATAAGTGTAATTATTGCAAACTATTATCCTCGCATGTAATTACCCCAAAACCTCAGAGACGTAGGTGTAATTAGTCCTTAATTTGTCTATAACGTGTTTAATGAACTTTAGGTTATAAATTTATTCTAAACCTATATCAACACATTGGGAAACAAAATGTGGGGTTGTAAAAAATATATTTATATATATGTGTGTGTGTGTGTGTGTATATATCTATATCTATAACTTTACTAATACAATTATGAATGTTGTAAATTTTTTTTGGACGATTATGTCATCCGTTAATTATGTCAATTATATTCTTACCCTTCTTTTACTACTCCCTTTTAAATATTAATGAAATTAAAAGAATATTGAGTGATGAATCTACTCTATATATTGAAAAATGAAAAGTGTGATGAGAAAGAAAAACAGAACAAAAAAATTCCTTTATTATTCTCTTTTTAATTTGGTTAAAATGAAATAAGTTTAGATATTGAACTGGTTAATGAGAACTGTAATTTTTTTCTAGCATTTTTAAGTTAGCAAACCAATTGAACAAAAAACTATAAAATAAAGAAACTGAAATACATGAAAAATTAATTAAGAAACCAAAAATTGTTAAAAAAACAAAAATAGAAAAAAAAGAAAAAAAGTTAAATATGCATAAAAAATAAGACTTAAATATGGTGCCAATTTGAACTGAAAATATACAGTTAAAGACCAGATGTTTTGCATTTATTATTGATGAAATACAAAGCATCTGGTCTTGAAAATTATAAATCTTAATCATAAACCAATTCAACAGATTACAAAAAATAAAGACGTAGATTCATTCTTTTAATTTCTCCATTTGTCTTTATTTTCAGCAGTACCATCAAACATTTCTTCAATCGAGAAACTTATAAAGATATTTTCAAACATTGAATCGATTACAATTGCGAACATCAAATATACCTTCCTTCTAAAACAAGTCACAAAAGAAATAAAAACATAATTAAATTACATTATTTTGATTTACAAAAAGATAATAATATTACTTCAAACATTACTCTTGACTATATTCACGTACATCGCACGTGCTCTATTCTAGTCTATTTAAATAAGAATATAATGCTAACTTTTTTTTTAATCAAACCTCATTCTTCAAAACCGATTAAGAGTTCATTTGCAATCGATTCTCAAAAGTAGATTGTGATTAATCAGTCATTAAAATCATCTTTAATCTTTTTTTAAACAATAGACTAAAAGTTGTTGAATGTGTGTTGAATATTGTATTCAACTTGAAAATGGGCATTCAATATTTTTTTATAGGTAATGATATTTTGGTAATTCTCTTGGTCAAATCTGATTCTCCAAAACTAATTAAATCAGAATCCAAGAAAATCAGGATCCTGAGTGGCGCAGCTTTAATCATTGTTTTTTTCAAATACTTCAAACCTGGTTCAATCTGGATTTCATCAGGTTTGACCATTCTAGAATAAACTCCAAACACCGTCTAAATAATTGCTGAAGAAAATGAGATTATGAATTTAATCATCTTTAAGCATTTTGAAGCATTTATCCTGATTATTCCAGTTTTTAAGAAATTTGACAAACGAAAGTAGGTTGATTAAATTTACTTCAATATGTTCAAAACTGATTAAATTCAGAATTTTTATTTTCTTAAATTCTGATTTAACCAGTTTGAGAGAATTGGTTTTGACCAAAAGAATTACTAAAGTATTTTCACATATAAACAGACATGAAATACATCCTTCAAATTTGAATTCATTGTATGCTAGTTGGAGACACTAAACCTACTTTCATCTTATTTTATCCAAACATCTTTTACAACTTTTAGTTTATTATGCTTGAAATTGATTAAAATTAATTTTAAAAACTGATTCTGAGGTAATTTAGACTGTTCTAAACATACTATGACTTCAGGTGTAAATACTTTTTATAAGATCTTGTTTTTACTAACAAACAACTTCTAGTGTTTATTTTCAAGAATAACGTGTTAGAGGATATTTAAGATTGATCATAGCATGATCAAACTTGATTTAATTCATCTTAAATCGGGTATTGAAATTTTTGGCAAAGATAAACTCATTTAAATAATCAAACCAAAACACCCTCTACATTCTCCTTATTGAGTTATTCGTCCATTTTAGTACTAAAATACATCTAGGTATTGGTTTTAACAAAGCTTCATTACCAATAAACTAATTATGGTATCATGGTTCCATAAGGCTGTTTGCCCCATTAAATTGTTTCCTCACTTGTATAAACTCAAACTCAAATCACCATGACATTGACCCGTCAAAACAAGTTCATATCTGTAAACCTTTCTACACTATCGATACATTTACACCAGCTATAATTTTATTTTTACCTTGATCATTGTTTAGCTTCCTTTCATCTACTTTCTTTATTTTTAATGCAAATCTTGTAAGTTTTACTCCCTTTTTCTCACAAAAATTAATCATTTTTTTCTTCTTGAACCGTTCATAAAAGTTGTTCACTTTTCAAATGAAAAAAGATTTCATGAGTGTTTCTATATTTATCTTTTTTACACTTTTTTTATTCAAATTTTCTCCAGGTATTTAACTCTCTACCCACTTATTTTTTCTCTCCTGACCCACTTTCTTACACTTTTTTTTTTATTATATTTCTCTCTACACATTTAACACTCCACCAACCAATTTTCTCTCTTCTGACTCACTTTTTTCCACCTTTTTCCTCTAAAGAGTAGAATGAGAAACACAATATATATGATTTAAATCTTTAGAGGATGTTTGAGATTGAATTTAGAATAATCGAGCCTGATGAAATCAAGTTTGAAGTGTTTAGCCAAAAAAAGTAAACTGATTCAATCTGTTCCAATGTGCTTAAAATTGATTAAATCCATAACTCTCATTTTTTTGGATTAAGATTCAATCAGTTTTAGAGAAACAAGTTTGACGAAGAGAAGTACCAAAATATCCTTACTCTTAAACATACATTAAATACTCCATTTCAATATGAATACACTATATGTTAATTTTGGTACACTAAACCTACTTTAATATTTTTTACCCAAACACTTCCAACAATTTTTAATCTATTATGCTTAAAATAGATTAAATCTGATTTTAAAAATTTATTCTGATTTAATCAAATATCTACTTTTAATAATCAATCCCAAAAGACCTCTTAATATGCGTGTCAGATCAAATATAATCATTTTATGCGAGACTGGAGTGAGTATTACTACTTTGTAAATTAGGACATGCATATATCTAACCTATTGTTCGCTTCGTCTATGAATATGGATGTTTTCATTTTCTTTTTATGTATTATATGAATAATCTCTTCTTGTTTTTATGCCTGATATGCCAATTTGGACGCATCATTTGTCCTTTCTTGTTCAGTATCAATTTGCTCGTTCATCTTTTTTTTTTTTTAAAACAAGTCTGTGAATATGATTGCACATTTTTTTATTTTTTTTTCGAACCAATTTGTAAGTTTGAATGTGAAGTTTTATCATTTTTTTTTCACGAGGTCTGTAAATTTAAATCGCATCACATGCAATTTTGAAACATTAATTTTCAGGCCTGGTCTTTCGCAACCCTCTTAGGCACGAGTTCCACTACTTTCGTACTAAGGGCCCACTAAGTGAAAAGGATTAGCACTTTGTAGTGGGCTGCTGGCCCATTATACGTTCTGTTAGGCATTTGGTCCAAGTCCGCACTTTGATAGTTCAATTTTCTCTCTCTTCGGAGTCTTAACTCGATTAAAATTATATAGAAAAGCTTTGTCTGCTATCTGGCCGCCGGTCGTAGGAAGATAGCTTTAAAGAAAAGCACGTACTATTTATAATGTTTATTGGGCTCCTATACAATTTAATCTTTACTAGAAAAAAAAAAAAAAAGCAAAAGGAAAACACACTAATCTACCTTCTGAGCTAGTTCCATG
The DNA here is from genome assembly GCA_033070095.1 of Escallonia herrerae. Taxonomy (NCBI): domain Eukaryota; kingdom Viridiplantae; phylum Streptophyta; class Magnoliopsida; order Escalloniales; family Escalloniaceae; genus Escallonia; species Escallonia herrerae. The sequence continues at coordinate 192,896 of JAVXUP010000332.1, read as the reverse complement.
TGTGGAGTTTTGGACATATGAACTATGTTGTATTGTGGCCTCGGTATTGGACCATCCTATCAACTGTAACCCTACAAGAGCCCCTCCTAAACACGCACCCTTTAGATTCAAAAATTTAATTGCCTTGCTCTCCTGTTTATTCATAAGATTCTTAATTTGTCCTTTCCAAAACATCATCCCTGCCAATCTTCTTGGATAAACTATCCTTCCAACAGCTGCTTCATCTGTTCCTGGCAATGAAACATAGATCAGAGGGATTTTGGATAAGAAGTATGGGCTGTTGAAGGCATGCATGAATCCTATGGACCCATCACCCCCCAAAACTTTAAAGCTCAAAAAGTTGTGAGAACATGCATGCTGCAACCACAAAAGGGCAAATTCCAACCACCCTTCTTGGTCTTTATAACAGAGCCGTATATATATATATATATATATATATATATATGAATAATAATTGGGATGATGATACTGACCCAAATGGCATCACCTTCAACTTCTTCATTGTGCCCCCCAAATATTGCCAATGGCATCCTTGATTTTTTAAAATCATTTCTAGCCGCATATTAGGTTCACAAATATCCTGATCTAGGTCAAGTAGCGATCATGTACAAATCATCATCCACCATATTGAAATGATCGAAGCTCTTTTTCTTGTTACGTGCACGTACGATTGTCTAACTTTTAATGTAAAGTTAAAAAAAAAAACTTGAAAGCAACGGTGATAAATATGATATAATAAAATAAATGAATAAGAGTAAAAGATAATATTTTCTTGACTCTACTATTGTTCTTAAACCTCTTCATTTTTATCACAATTCATAGGTTTGTTACATTATGTCATATATATTATCTTCACACTTGAGGCTTTCTTATGCCGTCCACCCTCCATTACATTGAGATGGATAAGAGATTAATGTAACATCTTGTTAAGTTATTATCTACTTTAAAAGTTTAAATTGTTAAAGAATGAACTCAATAATATTATTATATTTTAATACATTTTAAGTACCGTAATCTACGGACATCATTCTTACGACGGACTGAGACGTGGTAAAAGTCTCAAAACACACCAAACTAGCAAGCACTGTGGATTCATCACCAGAGATATGAAGAGCAAGTTGGGCCATTCAATAGAGCCATTATTTTTGTTATTATGGATCATCATTGGGACGATAATGACTAGCCAAATGGCATCGAATTGACATGCCACAGATGCTCTGTATGGGTGACCTTACCATGATCAATGGGCCTGGTAGAGTGGTAGAGAATGACTACAAAGTTTCTTTCGGCCTCTTGCTTGTGCTGGACTGTAGGCATTGATGATAGTTCGGTGGTTGTCTCCCATATTATTGACCTGATTATCCATGTATTCCATCAGTGAGTAAGGCTGGACATGAACGAAAATTAAATATTAATAAATTGGTTAAAGGGTGTTCTTGTTTTGTGTAATATTAATTAATAATATATTGGTTAAAGGGTGTTCTTGTTTTGTGTTGGCAATTGCAGAGGGTACGTTTATGTTTAGCTTGTGTTCGTGACGCGCGATACATGTGGTCAAACTCGTACTTGGCAAGATATTTAAGCGTTAATTACTCACGACATCTTTAAAGTTTATTCTAAATTATACACGGACTCTCTAAGTATTTTTATTTCACTAAACTACACTTTTTTATTTTTCCGTTCAAAGAGTTAACAGAAGTAACTAAATGACGGTAATACCCCTCATAACAATGTAAATTTACTCAACCACCATAACCACCAATTCTCTACCACCACAATTTATTTTCACCACCACCACTGAACAACTTACTTCATTCTTGTGAATCTTCGCCATCTTTAGCACGTCGCGTCAATGGAAAAATCCAAACATATCATTAACTTGTAAAGGTGTTCATTCTTGTACGAGAAACCAAATTAAAAAAGGGTTGGCGATGAGACAATTGGGTTTGCCATCGTGTAACTCGCCGATCTAGATCTAGAACCAGATCTAGATCTGACTGCCGATGGGGTTCTATGGATGCTATTTTAATCGGAGTGGGCGTGGAGGGGTTTACGGGCCGTAGGTGGCCGGAGCAGTAGGGATTGTATAATTTCGGAAGAATCACCCGATGAATAATAATCCGGCACATGACCTGCCCCTTTGGGGGACCTAGTTGCTTTCTCCAAGAATCCCTCAATTCTATTCTTTGCCCCTTCCTTCTCTTATCTGGCATTAGTTGACTTAAAAATGAGTTGGGGAGCGAAACAACTTTCGGTAGGCGAGTAAGAGGAAGGAACAAATACCGAGTCGTAAGGTGGCCTAAAACTGTCTTCATCAAATGAACTGGCCCGCCCTTGCGAGGTGGAACCACATCATCTCGTTAGGTCTTCACTAAAGGATTGTCCACCTTCTCAAGCGGCTCAAAGAGAGAAACTGGCTGGAATGGAATATGGAAATCAAAAGAAAGCAGTCTGGGCGTATTACACGTGAAACTGAGGTATATGGAATTGAGTATGAGATTGGAATTGCATGGATAGAGATGCGTTTTGAAGAATTGAATTGTCCAAATAGGCTGTTGCACATTGAAAAAAGAACAAAGCCAAGTCAGTGAGTGAAGTACGAATTGAGGATGAAGGACGGTGGTGGATGTCGTGTGTAGGCAGTGGCTTGGCATCGGCGGCGGGGTCTGGTGGCAATGGCTGGGCTTGTTTTGGGCAAGAAAGAGGAGGAAGACAAAAGATTAAGGGTATTTTTGGTATATCAAAATTAATTTATGTTGCCCTAATTTTTTTTGACGGTGCCCTAACGGAAGTGGATTTTGTGTAATATATTGATAAACCTCAGGGGAGCAGAGTGTAATTTTCAAAAGATAGGGGGTCCGTGTGTAATTTAAGGTAAACCTCAGGAGTGCCGTGAGTAATTAACCCGATATTTAAACGTGAGTCCAGTTCAGATCTGAATCGACTCGTCTCCTATAAAAGGGAGAATCTTTAACTCACACTGATACATCCATTAATAATTAGAACAAGAAGAGTGTTCTGAGATAGAACTCCACCCTGCGCTTTGTCCTTGCTCACGAGAGACTTTTGCTAAACCCCCAACAATGAAAGGACCACTCTGGGCTTTACAAACGATGGCCCGAACTTCGGATTGAAATTGAGCATGTGAGAGTCGATAGAGAATGAAGTTGCTTAGGCTATGTTTGAAAACGTTTTTTTTTTTTTTCAGTTTTTTCTCCAATTTTATAAACTGAAGAAAATGTACACGTTTGACACATAAAAATTTTTTCTTCAGTTTTAAAAATCATTTTTTAAAACATGACTGTTTTTGAAAACTTCCATTTGAAGTTTTAAGTTTTGATTTTTATTTTAAGACAACCACCACAACCACCGCCCACCGTCGGCGACCACAGCCAGCCAGCCGGCAGCAACCCCCGGCCACTGTCATGCTCACCACCGACACTGCAAATCACCACCAAAAAAAAAAATTTGGTAATCAAACATCTAAAAGAAAAAATTCAAAATAAAAACTGGATAAACAAACACCCATTTGTTTTTGTTAAAAAAAACTAAACTGATTTTTATTTTTATTTTTTTAGAAATAGAAAATCAAAACTGGAAGTGTTTTCAAACTACCTTAGTTATGATAGCTACGTGCCCAACTCTAAGGTTTTCTTATTATTTTTAAGTATTTACAGTTTTTATGTCTTCGTATTTGTTTAGGCTTATTCAAGTTTACATCTGGGTATTCATGTAAGTTGATATGACATATAAAGGACATACCCGTGTTAATATCGATGAGCATTAGCAAGTTGAACTGTAATATATATATATATATATATATATATATATATATATATATATATATATATATATATATATATAAAATTTCTAAAATATTCTTCCTGCTCTGGTTGTCTATCATCCGAACAAAAATGAACGAGCTTCGACTGCGCTGAGGTACATTACGGCGGGCAGTTTGATAATATGATCACCAATATAAACGAGTATTAAGTGTCGACAATTACGAGTTCATCAAACAAGAACGTTTGCCTTGAATTAACAACCTAGGGGAGAGTGTAATCGATAATAATTCTAAAAACAGAATAATCTACGTGCACTTGAAGACACTATTATAACATTTACTGAAAACTTAATTCCCCAAAGTCTCTATATTCCTTTTGAAATGTTTGGTATCTCTGTTCCTCCTTGGTGGGCTGGAAAAGTGGAGAAAATTCGTAGCTCTCAAACCACCAATATTTGATGAATACTTGTTGCCATTGGCGACAGGTTGGGGATCGATATGAACCGACACTTTAGTGGACAAGTTTCTAAACCACGACCAACTCGGTCAGAGTCAAACTTCCCCCATTGACCCGTCGAGATAGAGCTGACGAGTCTGAGTTTGACTACTATTTATTGCCCAACTTTTTTGTGCATGAGCATTCCCAGTGTGCCTTTTAAATTGATTTGAACAATGGAAAGTGAAATCATCTTGCATTTTCACAAGTTTCTAGATGTAATATTCTTCCCCGCAAATTCTTCATGATATTTTTCCTTACAGAAATACGTTATGGTATGGTACGGATCCAAGTATACTTTACAAAGAGGTGCTTTGAGCGGTTTCGTAAATGCTCAAAAGTTGTTTTGGGTCATCAAAGTTTGTGAATAAGATAATAATTTATACAAACCAAGCAGTAAGAGTTTGTTGGGTATCTTTGTTGTTTCAAATTTAAGAACTGTGATTCTATAAGTTGTAACAAACATCATATACCAACTTAAGAACTAATCTTGCTTTAGCTTATTTATTTTATAAGCTACTTATAAAAAAAATAGTCAAAGGTAGTGATAGGCGTAATTATATTTTCAATGCACCATTTATTCTCGTCTAGGATTTAGATTTGCTATGTCACATATATGTTTTAATTTTTTAGAAAATAGATCAGGATCTCCTCTCGTACAAGACCTCTATTGTACCAAAAAGATATGTTTTTTAAAGGATTTTAATAACAAAAGATTGTCACTATAAATTTTAATAAAATGACATTGTTTTATCACTAAAACTCTTGTTACCATAGAAAAAACGGTCAAAGACTCTGCCAAAGTCAAGTTTACAATGGAAATGTAGACATTTATTTTTGTTTTGTTGGTTTTATTGTTGCATTTGAATTTAGTTGTTCTGATGCTTCCTCTTTCACTTTTTTTTTTTTTTGGAAAACTTAGCACTTTCTTTCTATGTTTCCCCCATAATGAAGGCACGTGGCTAGAGTAGAGTGCCCCCACGATGAGAAATACTGCTATCCTTATTCTTAATACACATATCATGTCAAATTATTTAGTACATAAGTTACTTTAGTCAGGTACAATTGTCTGCACCGGAACTAAAAGAGCCTAACGTCATTCGATAAAATATCATGTACAGTATAACTTTTGCACTATTATATATCAACGGTGCATAATAATTATAATTTTTCTGACTCGCATACTTACGGATGGACGGTTATTCTGGTAAAAGCTTGTCCCGTGTGCTTCAACGATCCTGTAACGACTTGTATACTCACGATAATAAAATTTGTAGATTACTACGCAGTTGTACAATAGTAGTGACTATATAAAAAGAATCGGCTTTAAATTACTATCGCAACGATGTACGGGAGTGTCTGAATACTTATCCTTTCACCAAATAATTTTGACTCAAATTATACAAAAATGTTGCAAAGCGTTCCAACTAATGTCGCCATTTTTTTTCCTTTTAAACATTTCGATTTTTAGCTTAAAAAAGGAAAGTGAGATTTAGTCGCATTGGACGGCAAAATAAATAAGGGATGGATGCACCGATTGGGATTATCGTTACAACCGTTGGTTGAAGGGACGCATCAAGGCGTGAGCAAAATCTCTTCAAAAGTCTCCCCCTGCATAAACAACCCAAAAAAAAGGAAAAGATAAGAAACAGAATCAGAGAAACCAGTCCCCCCTTCATCTTCCTGCTTCAGACCAACCCTTTTCTTGGAACCCTCGTTTTTCGGGGTGGTCTTATTTTGATCAGTTCCGAGTCCTCCTTGTCTTCCCAGTTCCCCTTATCTTCTTTTATTATTATTATATTAACTTTATGTGTCTTGATAGTGTTGGTACTTCAAGTCTCCAGAGTCTACAGTCTCTGTATGTGAATGGTACTGAGCCAGAATACTGCAGACCTGAAGTTCTTTTGTATGTGAACTTGGGTTTTGACGAATATTCGTCGCGACCCAGGTGAGTAAAATTACGTTCTTATTTTTTTTTTCCTTCCCAGTAAATTTCGGTTTTTAATTGTTCTTGTTGTTGGTTTCAAATTCATGTTTGCATTCGTGACTTATGCTTGTCAGAGTAGTACATGGTTGTGGACCTCACAAGATCTATGCTTGTCAACTTTGTTATAGATGAGTTAAACATGTTTATGCTTTGGTTTGTGATCTTTGTTGGGTGTGTCGTCTTTCATGATTTTTAATTTGATAGCACACCACTATATGGTTTGTTTTTCTGATTAAAGATGAAGCTTTTGGTTCTATTTGGTCGCTGGGTTGGGGAGTTTTTAAGGGTTTTAAAATTTTCTTATTCTATTTTTTTATTTATATTTTTTTGTGTGTAGAGTTTTCTGGGTGGAACTTGAGGAATGATGGGTAGCTACAATGAAGCAGAAGAAGATGAATTTTACGATGCCAGTGATGAGATTGCCTCTAGGTCTGATATTGGTTCGGATTGCTCTGAGGATTGTCCTAGGTATGGGATTGTTGAGTGTGAATCAAACGAATTAGGGTATAAAGTTTGGACGAAAAACCCTGAAAGTGTTCATGAACGTCGCCGTAGGCTTTTGAAATGGATGGGTTTGAGTTCAGATTGGAATGTGAGTGAGAAAGAGGAATTGAGAGTGAGATGTAACGAGGAAATTGAAACGGGCATAAGTAGGCTAAGAGATAGCAGTAAGTGCATACTGGCAAATTCTGATTGTGAAGACCGGTTTCTGTCGAGTCAGTCCTATCGATCTTGCCGGTCAACTGAAGCTCTAGAATCGGTAGAAGCTGATGATCTGGGGGTTAACCTTACAAATAGAGTCCGGAATCTAGATGATCAGGCGCAGGTTGCTGTGGATGAACTAGGCCAAAATAGAATGCTTCCTAGATTAGGCGAAAAGGGTTCAAATCAAATCGCCATGGTCGACAAGCTTCAGAGGAGTCTGGACTCTTCTTCTGTTCAGAAATTCTTGCGGAGGGAAGACGAGGCAAGCAAATTTTTGTGTACAAGGAAGAAAGTGAAGAGGGGTTGGATGCAAAAGTTAAATGTCATGGCAAAAATGCATAGGCATGAGGGAGCGACCTACCCGAAGGCTAAAGATTTTACTTCCGAGGTTGGCTCTAGTATCCGCACTGTTCGCGTTCATCCACACAGGAAGCGGGCGAAGGAATTATCCTCTCTTTATGCGGGACAAGAATTTCCTGCTCACCATGGATCCATCTTGGCAATGAAGTTCAGTCCTGATGGCCAGTACCTGGCAAGTGCTGGTGAAGATAGTATTGTGCGTGTTTGGAGGGTGGTTGAAGATGAAAGACCAAGCACATTTGACATTCAAAATGCTGATCCTTCATGCCTATACTTCTCTTTGAATCACCTATCGAAATTAGCTCCTGTTAATGTGGAAAAAGGGATGATTGGTGAATTGAAAAGGATGAAAAAGTCATCAGATTCGGCTTGTGTCATTTTTCCGCCTAAGCTCTTAAGGATAATGGAGAAACCTGTTCATGAGTTCCATGGGCACAGCAATGAGGTCTTGGCTCTCGCGTGGTCTAAGAAAGGGGTTAGTATTATCAGATACTATATCTTCTGGGCTTGTTCTGTCCTTCGTTGATAAGCTGCTGTATCTTTGGTCTAGATAAATAGAATAGATCTATGCTTGTTGATTACTAGTTACCCGTGGACTACATTTTTGGCTAATGTTATTTTGTTTTGCTATGCAGTGTCTGCTGTCCTCCTCTGTGGACAAAACAGTTCGTTTGTGGAAAGTCGGATGTGATCAATGCCTCAGAGTTTTTTCTCATAATAACTATGGTGAGTATCTGGCAGCTAATGTGCTTCTCTTCCTATTATTTCAACAGTGAATAAATTTTGGCGATATCATATGTTTGTCCTCTGAAATATCAGCTGTTTTTCCGTAACACATGCTTGCTGTTGTCACTATTAATGCAGTGACCTGTATAGACTTCAATCCTGTGGATGATAACTATTTCATTAGCGGTTCGATAGATGGGAAAGTACGCTTCTGGGAAGTGCATGGCTGTCATGTTATTGATTGGATTGATATAAGAGAAATTGTTACTGCTGTGTGTTTCTTTCCTGATGGCAAGGTTTGGCGAACATCATGCTTTTTTTTAGTTCGTCATACTTTGATCTCCATTCAAGAGTTACGGTGTCTTTACAGCTGAATATTATTTCGCCTGATTGGTGCAGGGATGCATAGTTGGCTCCATGGATGGCAACTGTCGATTTTATGATATCATAGGTGCGAATCTTATGTGCAAGATTCAGTTCTTCCCCAATCTTTACTGCTTTTAATTAAAGTGTATTCCTAAAGAGTTAAGAGGTTAGTAATAATGTCTCAAGTCTTAAGATTTCTAGTAGAGTTTCTTATGGTAATAAGTGCATGCAGGTTCCTTCTTTTTCTTCTTTCCTTTTCTTTCTTCATTTGTTTGCAAAATTGCATGCTACTTTACATTGATGCCTTCTGATATGTGGCAGTTACGGTAGAGCAATCTACTTTTCATTTTTTGGGCAGTAATAGTAATTTTTTTGTTTCATGGTGGCAAGAGTCATCGTGTCAAGGCAGCATTCCTTGAAGGATATGCTGATTGGCTAATTATATTGATATCTATGTCGAATGTACATATGACATATTTTTTTTCTCCTCCACACATGTTGGCTAGTATTGCTTTTGTAGTAGCATGTTGAAGATTTTCATTGGCAAAACTTATTGCTGGTACATGCAACAGATTCAGTTTTGTTTTTGGTGGAGGAATGTAGAACTAAACTGCTGCCATCGTCTAAGGAGAATCTGTCGAACATAGGTCCTTAAGCATGTGTCTTACAGGTGGGAATCGGGGATTATTGTGTTGGAGGGAGGGTGTCTAGTCTTTCCTATTTATCCTTTTGTGCATTAGTAGTAATAGGAAGAACAAAGTTACTATTTGGTTGAAATGTCTGTACTGCTGCTAATTCTAAGAGCACTTCGTGCATATACCATACAAGGAATGCAACATATTCTGTGTTTACGTGCTTATGAAATATTATATCTTATCTTACTACATCAGCCTGAGCTTGTATCATGAAAAGAGATGGATTTTGTGTGATAAAATGATATTCCAGCGTGGTGTTCGATAATGCCTCGCAAAGCATTGACATTAAACTGTCGTGTTGTTTGGTTAGGTAACCGTTTGCAACCAGGTGCTCAAATATGCTTACAGGGGAAAAAGAAATTGCCTGGCAAGAGGATAACCGGATTTCAGGTAGGAGTCCTCGTTCTCAGCTCTCTTTTTTTTTGTGCAGAAGAAATACAAAAGTTTTTCTCTTGTAATCCTGTTTTATCATCTGTCCAGTTTTGCCCCTGTGACCCGACCAAAGTGATGGTCACTTCTGCTGATTCTCAAGTGCGAATACTTTGCAATGCCGTCGTCATCTGCAAATACAAGGGTGTGTATATATCTGTGTTTTTAGTTTTTTATAAACGAAGGAATTAATTTGTGCTTGTTTTATCGGACAGCCACTTCTTTTTGTGGGTAAGAGATGTTTTAGGAGATCTTTGCTGTTAGTTATTTTGAAGCTGAAGTTCCATTATTATTATTTTTTTTTGAATTTTCCCTACCCCTGTAGGCGTTCGAAGTTCAGGAAGCCAGATGTCTGCATCTTTCACGTCAGATGGGAAACATATATTCTCAGTTGCTGAAGATTCAAATGTCTTTATGTGGAACTACAATAGCCAAGACCGGACTTCTTCCCGGGCGAGAACCATATCCTCCTGTGAAAGCTTCTTGTCCGATAACGCTTCGATTGTTATACCCTGGTGTGGCACAAAAAGCATGCCATCAACCCTCCCATCTCCATCATTTTCGGGGGATAATGTTTGGGGAAATATCTTGAGCAATGGGCAGTCTGATGAGGATTCACGCCTCAAATTGCCATTACCTTCCCCTGATTGTTTTTCTTTGAATCGAGGTTTTTTCTTGGAGGCCTTGCATAGGGGATCAGCAACCTGGCCAGAGGAGAAACTGCCCAGTTCATCTTCAATGTGTAAATCTGAGTACAAGTTTCTGAAGACTGCCTACCAGAGCACATTCAACTCTCCTCATATGTGGGGTCATGTGACTGTTACTGCCGGGTGGGATGGACAGATCCGAACATACCTTAATTACGGCTTACCAACTCGTCTTTCGAGTCCATGGGTAAGACAAAGTCACTAAGCGTCAGTTCCTTTGTTGGGCGTTCTGGAGGCTGCAATTCTCGAGCCATAGCGCCTGAGGTCTAGTTTATCTAGTTGAGTGCAGCAATGTAGATGACAGTTTGAGAAGAAAGAAACAAGAGAAAATGGGTTCATCAGGTTGACCCACTATAGTGTAGATACAAGGTATACTAAAAAGTTAGGTTTTGCGATGCAATCTGGCCCAATGTGGCTGGAGATTGTGTTGATTTTGAATATTCTTTGTGGGCATTTATATGATTCTTTGATTTGATTCGTTCCCGAGACAAGTTCGGGGCTTGCAGTAAATATAAGTGTACGTACAGAAAGGGTCATGTGCATTAAGGACCCGTTTCATACATCAATTTACGATTTGTGATTACTTTGATGCCAAATTGAAAAGCACGTGTGTTCCCACTGAAACTCTGCAGTGTTCTTATTTGTGATGGCAAAGTATCAATTGGGGTTGGACCCCATAACAATCCTTTGTTATGGAAATGTAACTCGTTTTCCACGTGAAGTTGACAAGTTCCTCCAAAGGAAACACGAATATATGTGCGCTGCCAAATTAGATTAGCTCTCCCTCTATCACAAGGGCGAGACAGAAGATCTCATGACCACCATTTCCTCGCAGGGCCAAGACACAAGACCTTATGACCAATTCCTATCGAACTGAAACTATTCGCCAGGAAAAAAGTAACATAATCGAGAGCTTTGCCACCGGAAACAATCACTAGCCCTGGTATCAGCAAAAGCCGCCGGCCGGGCTAGAAAAGAAAACAAACATCACGCCTACTAGCTGACCCAAAAGCAAAACCCAGAAAACAAAAAGTCCAGCACCAGCAGCCGAGAAGAGGGGACTGACTACCTTAGAGAGCCCTCGTCAACTCACGTCATAACCCTTTCTGTTTTTGCTTTGTTGTTATCTTTTCTTCCCCTCAGAAGAAGCAAGCAAAGCCAAACAGTTGTTGCCAACAAAGCAATTCCTGTTCAAAGTCCTTGACAAACCACATGCATGAGTATGGCGGTTTCTGCAACAATGGTCCAGATTTTTCTCTTCAGCCATTATCACCGGGTTTCAATCCAATAATGGTCGGTCCACACTGTCGCATCGTACGTTTGTAGTGTCACTGGCAAAGATTACTCTCGAAAAATAGAAAAGAGTACTTATTTGGTAAAAAAATTAGAAATATTTACTCAAAAACAAGGGGGTTTAATTTAGAAGCTGTTACGGCCATTTAAATGCTTATTAAAATAATGACTACAAATTATATTATAAATAAACATGGAGCTATATTAACAATGCTAGACTTGTAACTACCTACTATAGAAAAAAGTCCGGTCCATAGATACGCGAAGTCTTGCTTTGCATGCAAAAATGGCCAGCAAGATTGATTCAATCAACAATCACTTGCTTCTCGAGGTGATTCTGCTGCAGAGAGAGAGAGAGAGAGGTACTAGTATAACATGAATCAAATTCACTATATTTCCCTCATAGGATTTAACAAGTAAAACTGAGTTAATTTAAGGATCCGTTTGTCGCAATTTTTTTTTTTCCAGTTCTGCCAACTGAAAAAAATAACCGCGTTTGGCGCATAGTTTTCGTTTTTTTTTATTCAATTTAAAAAATCAGTTTTTAAACAAAAGCTATTTTTAAAAACTCCAAAAAAGAGTTTCAGTTTTTATTCTGAAACCACCACCACCCCCTCTCCCACCACCGGCAGCCATCGCCCGCCTCCATTGTCCATCTCCTGCGATTGCTGACGGCAGGCCACTACCACCGTCGACCACCGCCAAGCCACCGCAAATCACCACCAAAGAAAAAACACAAAATAAAAATTGGGTAACCAAACACCCACTTGTTTTTATATATATAAAAAAAATTAAACTGGTTTTGATTTTTACTTTTTAAAAACAGAAAACCAAAGCTGAAAGTGTTACCAAACGTTACCTAAATCTGAACGATCACTTTGAGTCATCTTGGTATCAAAAATTACGTTCAATCATCCCTTCGTATTTTTTTCAAGATTTTGGCAGTGTTATTGTGAAAACATGTAACCCTTATCATTTGTAAGAAATGCTGAAGCTTCGAGTAATTCTCACTCGAATGAGTTATTTAAAAATGCTCGTCAAGTTCACTTTCTCAAATAGAAGTACAGATTGCTGCTGTCAAAGTTGAAAGATTATACCGCCGGATTGAATGGTTGCACATTCCTTTGATAGAAACAGGATCAACTGGGGGTTATGCTACACGAAATATAACCGCGAAAATAGCAAGAGCGCGTAAACGTGACAACCACATAAAAATGCATGCACTTAATTCAATCTCTGCCCATAAAAATGCATGTGACTGGGCAGTTAAAAGGGCGACGAGGGTTTGCGGCCTTTTGCGCTGTTTTTAGCCATTTGCACCTCCCCTTCTCTTTCTCTCCTCTGCCTACCTTCCCACATCCTTGGGCGTGTGTGCTTTGAACCTTCGGTTTACGGAGAACTGAAGCTGATGGGAAGAGCACCTTGCTGTTCTAAGGTAGGTTTGCATAGAGGTGCATGATCTGTGCAAGAAGACAGGTTGCTCACTGACTTCATTCAGGCACACCGTGAAAGCCGATGGAGATCATTGCCTTCCAGAGCAAGTATAATCTTCCTAGAATGAACTTGATTTTGACTGTTGCCCTTGGAGTTTTTTAACGTTTTCTTTTGCATGTACTGATATTAGGACTACTTAGATGTGGCAAGAGCTGCAGACTAAGATGGAAGAACTATCTCAGACCTGGCATTAAGAGAGGAAACTTCAGCCCTGATGAGGAAGACCTTATTATCCGCCCTCATTCCCTCCTCGGCAACCGTTGGTCGCTCATTGCCGGAAGACTAACGGGTCGAACCGACAATGAAATCAAGAATCACTGGAACACCTGTCTTTCTAAGAGACTTCCAAATTCGCACGAGACGACTAATGCACCAAAACGCGCTGAAAGGCCAAAACCGCGGAAAAAGCCAAGCAGTGCTAGCACCAGTACCAAGCGCACAAAGGAGGAGAAGAGGAATGCTAGTACTTCAGGCAGTTCCGATGGTGGAAAGATCAACGAGTCCACCAAAATCTCGACATCTGCAGTCGCGTTCACATACAATACCAACGATTCTGATACTGTGGAGAGTCGGTTTTCAAGTACTAGTAACGGGGAAGTTGATACAAATGTTTGGGATGTTCTTTGGCCTTTGTTTAATCCTGAAGAGACGAATGGTGGAGATCATCAAGACATTCTTTTGAGTGATTGTGATCTTTCGGTTCAATGTTCACTACTCCCTACAGCTCATGCGGACCTAGAGAAGCTCTACGATGAGTATCTGCACCTCCTTTAGTTAAGTGACTCCTCCACAGTCACTTCCCAATTTGTTGCGGTAAGCTCGCATTTATCTTAGCAACCAACTACCAAGCTCTACGTATGTACCATGTTTGACGTTAAGAAGTAATAAGAAGGCAATATGACGTGAGTTGCTCATGCAAAACAATGAACATTGCAATTTCTTCAAGTTGTTTCTCACGGGATTATGCATGAGGCTACAAATTCAGATAAAATGATACAACGTTTGACGTGGTACCTGGCAAGGATAATATGTTCATCCAACTCCAATAAATTGAACAAAATCCAGGTGTAGCAAGTGAGAGCCACAACTCATAATCTAGATACATAAATCTCCAAAAAAAGAAAGAGATCTGGGAAGAAATAAATAACTAAAAGAGGACCTTGAGTTTTTTTTGCTGCAATAATTTGTTTGTCAGGACCTTTGTGACGACAAATAGAGTCCTGTTCTAAATGACAAACTGGCGCTGTCCCACTTTGTTCATATAGAACCATCTCCCTCCATCTTACCCCCATCCCAACAACAGTCATGAATTTAAAACGTGCATAGAAACCCATGGCCACGATTAAGTTTCACATGAATGCAAAACTAAAATGGCTACAAGTTCTCCTAATAAATTCATGTCACAGGCATATTTTGTAACAAAAAGTGTGTTACCAAAGCTTCATACAGTATAAGATGCGATGAAAATATCTAATTCCTTTTTCCTGTCATTGTCATTAATTTGTGGTCTGGGCAGAAGTAGAGGGGGAGGGGTCTTTGTTCCTCTTCTGCATGGTACTATAGAGGTAGGAAGCCGAACTCAAAATGGTACTATAAAAAAGGTTGTGGACCTACGCTAGGCTGGGCCTCTTGGCTCCAGGTTAACAGGACAGAAAAGTATCAAGACAACACCTCCGTAGTTAAGTAACCATTTTTTCCCCCTAACAGACGACTAACTTTTAGTGTCGTGGCCTTCAACCTCTAGTCCATTAGAACGTTTGTATTGCACTTAGTACAGAACCCGAAGGGACGCAGTAATAATGAGTAACTGCTCAGCACTTAAGTATATGGTCTCAAAGGAAGTACTGGGTGGTAGAGATTTACATATTTATTCAGCAAGCTAGAAAGGTACCCCAATTACGCACTTCCATAATTCCGCACCAAAGATATGAATTCTAGGTGAAGCTAAGCCTCAATATTCACCGGAATTACAGAAAAATTTGTGCACTTTCAACCAACATTTCTATGGCACAACTGATGGCCATCACAATTCGTGTCAATTGCTGCTACTATATAATTCTAAAGCATGATGTGTATCCTTTACTTTAGCGAATGGTGCTGATTTAGCTATCATTTCCAGTCTAAATTTGCTTTAGCGAGAAAATGAGAGGCCTCAACGATGCTAAAACCTTTGGCTTAATTAGTTGTCCTTCCCCAGGAAGAACAGGATTCTCACTCGCTAGCGACTAAACATAAGCCGAACATACCATCGCCCGTAATCCATCCATGGAGGGTATCTATTTTCAGTTTCACAACCAAACCAACCCCCCCCCCCCCCCCCCACCCCCACCCAATCTGAGAAGTTCTCTGTTCGAGGTAATCTGTTACCACCTCTCTAGCTTCCAGCTATTCTTCCCCGATGATCCCTACAGGATGCAATCAACGGAAATTAATTATTGGGGACAAACAGACAAATCGGGATCGCCACCGCAAAGAAATAAGAACCAAGAGATTTCTTCTATGAATTTTTTATTATATTATTATTATTATTATAAGGAAAGGAGTCAAAACTCGTCTTTCTTAAAAAAATCGAAGAAAAAGTCTTTTTGTTAGAAGTCGTAGCTATTGGTCAAAAAGCATATCCTATGGCTCAAGTAGTGACTACTTTTTTGAAAAGATAAGGCTCAGAATTATTGAAAGAATTCTTTATTGCGGAAGAACAAGCAGAGATGGCTTAGAACCAATAGTTCATTATCTAATGGATCTTTTTGTTCTAATATTGAATAGAAAATTCTCTTTATTTTTCCGCTCAAGTCTTGGTCCTAGTGGGGATAGCATTTGCCTTAGGATTAGTCAGTTCTATTTGTCAATGGGCAAGGATTCCTTTATCAACCGACGTCTACTCAGAGATCCCTTCTGAAACATTTTTCAAATACAAAAGCTCAGTATCGTATTTATTAGGAATAGGGCTACATAGTTATGGTTCATTTACATTAACGTCCAATTGAATTCAACAAAAAACTATTATGAATACAAACAGAGTACAGTGTATATAAAATCACCCAACGAGAATATCTTGTTGTTTCTTCAACAATTTTTGATATCCAAAAAGAATTCGGTTGAGATGTAGGATACCTATCCAGAAGTTTTCACATAATTTGGGCTCCTAGAATATGGTGCCTTGGATAGACCCAGATTTGGACGCTCAAGTAGAATTTGGAGCATTCCAAAAACTGGGGGATCCAACTGGCATTCTCTGGATAATTCAAATCGAAGTAATTGCATGTGCAACTCGCCTAGCCATTTTTTATTAACATAATAACACCGAGCCCTTATCGCAGCCCATGCTACTAAATCGAAATTTCTTTCATCACCTTCGACTAGACAGGCTTGGCTGCCACAACCGTATAACATAAACCATCTTCTATTCTTATCTTTTTTCATTTGTCGGAGTCACTACCACAAAGTGTGTATTTTTCATTGGGGATTTCCTAAAAGAATCGTCGCATCTTCTTTCAATTACTTATAAAAGATTACAAGTTAAAGAGGGTAAATGAAAAGGATATATATGATAGAATCGTAACCATAGAATATGACCCTAGTCGAAGTGCATACTCATACACTTCTAGGACCTGAGACGCTTGAAGAATCTTTTCCATTCTTTGGTTATGTATAGAATGATAGAAATAAAATGACCACAATTTTAGGTATTCACTTGGACGGGGGATCTTCAATTTGCTCTCACTAACACCGTCTACGAGAAGGTGAGGTCGTCTTCTTCCCCCCAAAGAAAAAGAAAAAAAAAACCCACCATATTTCTGGTAACTCTTCCAGGAGTTGGGCTTCCGTATAGCACTTTAGCAAGAAATTATCCGGAATTTTACGCGTGTATTCAAAGTTGCTACCCCCAACCCACCCCTCTCTCACTCACTCCATCCCTCTTTGGTCACAATGTAACAATTTCAAGTGGAAAATAGCAAGTCATCACCCAACTGTTTCCAAAACACTACCACATAACTTGAATTTCCGTTTAAGATAACCAGAAATAGAAATTCATCCATGACTCTTATCTGGACACCCAAATATAAGAGCTTCATACCATATACTAGTGGCGGTGGTATACACACTCGATGTGTGTGAAATGGAAGACTGGATTGAATTTCTTACCGAAAAAAATAATATGTAACTTGATGCGAAGGAAGTGGCCAAGACGGGCTACCAACCATTTATAGCAGAGACACCAAGGGAGACTGACACACAGGTCTACTCTACCTATATTAGAAAAATACCGACCAACTAGAACAGGAGCTGACTGATGAACCCTCGAGTCTATGAAGTCAATGGAAATTCGGTGGGACTCTGATCCGAGGGCCGCCCGTCTGATCAATGTGATTAAATCGCTGAAATATGGTATAATTAGTTCATGTTGTTTATGCCAAATATTTAATGATCTATTAACCAAATTAACATAACAAAGAAAAGGAATACGAGCTTTATAGTATTTACAACAGTATTTACACATACAAAAGCGAAGATAACAAAAAATTAGTGAGTACCACTTACTTTAGAAGGGCCACAAGTCCCCCCAAAGAGATCTACGGGCCTGATGATGTAAAGTTGGATTCTTACTTAGAGTAGTAACAACCCGATCGAAGGAGCCCTCTGAGCCATCACGGTCATTGGATCTACACACATCCATTTCAACTCGCCTTCCCCTCCGGACAGGACTATAGACTATTCTGCCCCAGCCAGTCCCAAGATCAGCTTGAGCAGTTTCTTCTTCCTCCTCCTCCTCATCACTCTCTGTTACGTCATCTTTTTCTGCAACGTCAGAATCACAGGAAGCTGGATTCTCTTCATATGGAACATCTTCAGGTTCTGACGCAAATTGGTCCTCTGTCCCAATGATTATAAAGTTGGAAGTTAAATCATTTCCCCGTATTGCACAAAACAATTACAAACTTGTATGAAAGCAGATTCATGCCAACAATCGTATAAACCAATGACAAGTGTCAACTAGAAAGTTTTTTCATTAAAGCATGATAAAATCAATATCCATAAGGGACAATACCATAGTCAATCTCAAGATCTTCTGGGTTTCTTTTAGCATGCCGCTCCTTCAAAGTTTCAAACTTCATACCCTCTAGTGGCCAAGGTTCTCTGTTTGAGAGTATTAATAAAATGAAACAATTATTTCACGGAAAGCCTCAATTAGTAAACAATGCAGAAAACAATTTTCAACATCAATGAAAAATGGAAAGGACGTGATCATTTTGATATATCAATTGTATGCAGAAATCTAATTGGCTGCCCAACGTTGCAATCTTTTAAGTGGGAAGTAGCACAGCTTGCACTCCTAAATTAACTTAGGCTCAAGCTTGAAAACAACATATATCGTATACAGGTTAAGAACAAAACCTAGAATTGAAGCTAGCAAGGAGACACTTTTAAAGAATTAAAGATGCTGCTAGCACTCTTAATATCCAAGCTGCAGACTTGAAGCTATGCTACATTGCGATAGATGGCATCTTCGTAATATTATATCAAATTGTCTAAGATCTCTCAACACTATCTTCCATATAACTCCAGTCCCTAATATAGCTGAGGATGATGGGGTTGTATGGACTCTCTCCTCATATGGGAACTTCTCTAATAAATCTGCTTAGCATTCACAAACCTCACATGCCTTCATGGAAAGTGGCTTGATTTGCAAGGAACATATATAAGATGGCTGTGATCCTGCAGATGCTGTGTAGAAAATGTTACAGAACCAGAGATAAGCTGGTTCAATGGAATATTTTTTTGGAAGTGAGAGTGTTTGGAACCATGGAATTGATGGAATTTCATTTCAAATCCTCAAATTTTGTTGTTTGGAACATTAAAAAAAGGAATTGGAATTGAATTTCATGGGATTTGACTGGAATTGTTTCTATAGTGTGAAATCCGATGAAAAATGGTCAGATTTCATGAGATTTCGATTTACTTGAATTAAAAATAATTTACCTATCTTACCCTTTTTTCTGGATCTATCCAACAATGAACCAACCAACACCATCTTCATTGCCGCTACCGCCACACCACTTTTACTTTTATTGCCACCACCGGCACTATTATTGCCACCACCACCACCACCACCACCGGTACCACTACTACCACCACTACTGCCACCACCACCACTATGCCGCCACCATTACCACTGTCACTGTCGCTGCCGTTACAACCACAGCTAACACTACCGCCACCACTACTGCCACCGCCACCGCCACCACCACCATCGTTGCCACCACCACTGCCACCACCACCATGCCGCCACCATTACCACTGTAGCTGTCGCCACAACCACCGCTAACACTACAGCCACCGCTACTGCCACAACTACCACCATCGCTACCACTACTGCCATAACTACCACCGTCACTGCCACCATCATTGCCATCAACACCACCACCACCATCACCAGTATTGCCACAACTACCATTGTCGCCACCACTACTGCCACCACCACCGCTACCGCCGCCACAGCCACCAATAATGCCATCACCACCACTACTGCCACCACCACCATCACCACTGCCACCACTGTCGCCACCACTACCGCCACCACTGCTACTGCTACCACTACTGCCGCCTCCACCACCACCACCACCACCATCACTACTGTCGCTGCCATCACTATTGCCATCACCGCCACCACTACTGCCACAGGCATCACTATTGGCGTCAGTTGACGACCACCAGTTACACCCTGTTAAACCTCAATACCACCACTATCATCATTACCATCGCTTGAACACCCCACCACTTCCACTGTCGATGTTGCTATCCCGTGCAGTGTTGTTGTCACCACCACCATGTGGTGGCACTAGCATACTTGAAACTACTTATCGTAATTTATTTTTCATCGTAAATTTATTATCATCAAGGATATAATTGTCTAAAATTTTATTACCATTCCATTTCCTTTGTTCTCCAAACACAAAATTAGAATTCCGTAATTTGAATTCCCTTTCGGTCCAAACAAAAAAAAAGTGAATTGTATTCCAAATCTAATTCCAAATCCTAAATGAATTGGTTCCAAACGGACCGTGAGTGTCTCCTATGTTCTCAAGCTCAGGAAATTCTATAACACTTACTCGTGGGATGTGCTTATACTCAAAAGCCAGATGGGTTTACAAAGATTCTCAAGCATGGAAACTCTTGATAGCTGGACAACTTTCCTTAATTTTGCAATCAAGAATTTTTGGGGGGAATAGTTTGAAAGCTCGCCTAAGTAAACATGCAGTGACTATTTATGGTGGGAAGAAACAACGGATATTTTAAACAGCCAAATAACACTTTGGAACAGCTGGGGAAATCATTTAGAGATGGTGAAATTTTGAGATCTTAGCTGGAAAAATAGGACTAATACCAAAACTGTACCCAAAGTATCACCCCAGCACAGCTTAAGTATGAAACGTTCCAAATGTGCCAAAGAAGTACCTAACAAAAAATGAGCCAATTATGTCGGATAACAAACGAATCCTCACATCCATTAAAAAGTCCAAGGGTAAGACCGTCTTTTTTCATAAAGACAGTATACATATCTCTCCTCTCTCTCTCTCTCCCCCACCCCCCCTTAATTCACAGACACGCCGACATACACAGACGCATGGTCACACCCGTAATACACACTGTCACACCCGTAAAAAACACACAGAGTCATGCACACAAACAACCTGAACATAAATACACAGTCATGCAAACACATACAAAAAACACACCTGCACACACGCCAATCTCTATTAACCTCCCCACCACCTTTAAACCCACATTCAAAAGCATTATCACCATCTTTCGACCATCCTAAGCCAACAACTGTAGTTGTAGAAACACCTCCAAGCCCGCCACAACCACCATTGTTGACCACCTTTAAACCTGTTAACGCATCCACCGCCACTGCCTATCTCTATCAGCCGCCCTTCCACCTCACCCATGTCAGCACACCATCAAACCGCCACCTAACCCACCTTAACAACCACCACTGTTGACGACCTCCAAATCCACCACACAGACGTGTTGGGCTGTTCGTGGATTTGGCATGTGCATCAACCAGTCGTACTGTCAGAGAATAAACAGGTTGTGGGAATCGGAAGAGATCTTACGGCACGACATGTTCGTGAATTTCTTCTGGGTAGCAAAGTTTTAGTGCACCAAACCACCACCTTTCTAATCAGCCCCTACCAATGATTGTTTCTTTTTTGAAGACTTGAAACCAGGAAGCTTCCTCCTCTTCCATACCCTTCTTCACTTTCTCCTTTAGATTGGCTATGGATGATTGTTAATGTTCTTCTGTACTTTTTTTCAACGTTGAATTTCATTCTTACAAACCAAAATTAGGTGTTTTGTTCCCCCCTTCTCTCTAAGACAATTGCCACAACCCAAATCTGTCGTGGTGGGAAGGAGAGGAGGCTACTTCCTCCTCTTGTCCCCCACTCACCTACCTCTCCTATTTCCTTATTTCCTACCCGCGAGCTCCCATACTGCAGTCGCCATGCCGCCTTTGCTCTTCGCCGCCGTTGCACTCGCCGAATTTAGTGAGGCAGTGTGGCGATGGTGGTGTTTGTAGCTGTGGTACGGTGAGGAGTGGAGAGTCACACAACCATTTTCTGATGATGGTGGAGGTTGTGGCAGTGGTTGTAGGCGTCCCTAGAGGAGGGAGATAGTACATGCAATGATGGGGGCGACGGTTAGGAGGGGAGACAGTTGGGGCAAATCTGCTAGAGAGAGATAGAAACGGGTAGATGGAGAATGATGGGAATCTAGGGATTGAGAGTGAGATTTTTTTTTTGTTTTGTAGAGATTACATTAAGAAAGAGAGAAAATCGAACGGGTTGAGATAGTCCCACATGGCCACATGGACAGACTTTTTGGAATTTTTTGTAATGGCAATCCTACCTTTGGACTTTGTGACGGGATCTGTGATTTGTTAGATATCGGACTAAACTGGCTCATTTTTTGAAACTTAGGTACTTCTTTAGCACATTTGAAATGTTGGGAACTAAAGCTGTACTGGATGATACTTTAAGATACAGTTTTGGCATTAGCCTGGAAAAATGATAACACGTCTACAGCAGAGTATCCTTGATGTTTTGGGTTCAATCAAGTTAAACAACACAAAATGCAATAACCTTCTGCTTATCATACATATAAACACCCAAAAGCATATTAGCCATGGCATGTACTTTAAACGGGTTGCCATTAAATTTAAGAAGGCTTAATGTCATTTAGACCAAAGAATCGTGTAATAGTAAATTGGAGCATAGCTATCCATGCAAGCAATTGTCCAAGATTCCAAACGTTTAGTCATTCAACAACTATCAATGATGGAAATGTCGTAAAAAATTCAATTTTATGCATGTCTAATATAAACTCTAACAGACTTGCCTTGGTCGTTGCCCGCGTCTGAAAACAACATAGCAAAATTTTTCATCTTCAAAGCCACGTAGAGGCTCGCCCTTGGAACGCTACAAAGAAAGAATATCATGGAAATAAAGAGCTGCTGTATTTACATGTCAAAATGATGCAGAGGAATAAATGGAAAAAGCAATTACTAAATAAACTCTCTCTTGTTACGTATTCATATTTTTTATGTATAAAATAGATTTTATCGATGTAACTTAGGATTTTATCATTTGCATTAAAGCTTTCAAGAACTAGCCGTACTTAAGTCGCCACAAGTGTTTTTAGCTTCTCCTATATGAACCCGTGTAATGCTGAACGTATATCTTAGGGTGAGTTCATCCCCCAAATTTCTAGTGTGAATCCCTTCCCCATTCCCGCTGCATCAACTTGATATCCAAATTGATGCAGCAAGATGGGGAGGAAATCACCTAAGGAAAATACAGTCTTAACATTCTCAATTAAGTAATCATTCTTAAATGGCGGATTACATACGTCTGTTCTAATGAGAAAAAAATAGCTTTAAACCAGGTTTGGGCAAGATTTATGTCTTCTTTTTGCTGTTTTTCCAACTTTTACGTATGTACCTCTCACCAGAGGAGATAACTTAAAAAGTGGATACTACACATTTAAATACATGATACCAAGACACCCAAAGCTTCAACGTGTGAAATGAGCTGTCAAATACAAACACTTTAGCACCAAAAAAAGGAGATCCTATTTTGGAACAGACTTATAATAGCAGTGCATAAAATAAACCTTGTATGCACGTTGTGATGTTGTCCTCTCCAAGCGCTGCACAAAGTGGCAATATTTACCAGTATTATCCAGTGGACAAGCTCCATCATGAGGACACTGCAATAACAACATAAAGAGAAAAAGAGAGCTAGGCAATGAGATGATATCACGTATCAATAAACAATACAAATGATAATCTCAGAGGAAGATAATTCATAATCTCAGAAGAAGTAAATCAGTTGAAGTGAAGCCATCAAACTCACTGGAGCAACTATAAAAGCACCTCTTTTGCTTTTGAGAGCCACCAACTCCTTAGAAGCTTCAGCAAAAGCACCTTTTGACTTGCGACATTTCTACAAAGTCATCATAACCAGCCATTTTATGAGTTGAGGATGTAATGCAATTATTGTGATGAAGACGGCATCGATATAACATCCTAACCTAATATGTCCAAGTTATTATCGTACCCTTTTCTCCATCCATAGAATGTGAGACCGCATTTGAGAGATAATACTAGATCCATGTGGTGTTCCAGGTTCAACCAAAACCTGCTCCACATATAGATTTGGAAACCATTAACAGAATATTCAGAACACACAAACAATCACACACACACACAGAGATATTGCATGTGCTATATATGAAAGTCTAATTTAGAGTTGGATAACTAAGCCAAAGCTAAATCTTACAAAAAAACTTGAAGGTTTTTATATGCGATTGTCATGGTCCACAATGAATTCATTGCGCTTCCCTAAATTTGAATATAACCGAGAGTTAGTCTTCCTCATTCCCCTTCCTCTATCAGTTTCTATTTGAAAAACCCAAGAGTACAAAGTTGTTATGTTTCCCTATTTCACCCTTATTCATTGATAAAAAACCAACAATTAATTAAAGGTCAAATAGAGTACTGAGCTGAATTGAAACTTCCCAATTACATCCCCCTTGATAGGTTGGAGAATCCGACGATCATTCTCTTAGCATGTTATCCTAGCATACCCATTTATCTACTTAAAAGCCTTAATTACCTCTTGCTTTCCTTTTCTTTTTCTGATAAAGTAGAGCACGCATCTCATCGTGGATTTTAATATCTAGCTAAAAATGAGATCCGAAATGCGTGTACTGACGAATAACACCTTTAAAGGGATATAGGTAATCAAGACTAGAAAGAAAGCCCATTTTGGTTAGTTATTGATTGGCGCAGGCTCCCTGTTGAGCGTTCATTCCTGTCAATGCATCATAATTCAGTTGTACATCTAAATGAAGAACTAAAACTGCAAAATCTCATAGCAACAAAAATAGGCAATATGCTTTGCCTGTAGAATTTACCAGAACATCTCGCGTAAGATCCCAAAGCTGGCGTACAATAGTAGTTCTGTCCTTCAGTGATGGTATCTCTCCAAGCACATATGACTATATACGATAGCAACAAAGATGAAGTATTATTGTTACTTTTTTACTTACACTTGTGCTAGGTACTACATAGAAATCGTTGCCAAAAAAAGAATGAGAAGAGTGAAGCTTACAGCAATTACTAGGTCGTGCTCTCTGTCAGATTTTTTGATGTTCTGAGTTAGTGCTTGAAGGCTATTATAACTTTGTACAAGTGGCAAATTCTTTAGATCTACAATAACAACTATGACACATATGTAAATGTATCATGGAATAAAATATGTAGCTATGAACAACTAGAACATATACGTGGTATGTATTACAGAATGTTCAATCATCGAGCATCTCTCTCTCCCTGATTGGGATAAGGCAAATTATATATATAAGGGAAGAAAAAAACAAGGAAAGATTGGGTGTGAAACATGATAAATCATCTAAAGACTTAAAAAGGAAGTCAATAAGAGGACGTGATATTGAAGCACGGTGCTAGAAACTACTTAGTACCAGCCTACCAACCATATTAGGTTGCCTATCACAGTCCAAACGATATTGTAGACCATAAAGTTCGCATCCCATATTTTAAAGAAAGAAAATTTCTTAATAATACAGCAATGAGAGAAGTATTCTTTAGCTTATGTTTGACGTTTTTGGAAAGGCACAACAATTAATTGATAGCCTCAATTAACAACATAAACAGATAACAAATGCTGTAATATACGCACGGTACAACTATTAAATTGGCACAGGATTTTTCAGGTAAAACCAAGTACAAGAATAGATGTATGTGAGGTAAGCTCGGAACTTCTAATAACTTGCACTCTTCATATTCAACAACTAAGAATCTACTCCTCATATTAAACACACTTGGCCAGCCAGTAAGTCACTCAAAAATAATGGAGATCACACACTGTTACTAAAATTTTAACAATATAAGCAGCAGTCTCTAGGGTTCGACCATTTGATTATCGTTAACTTGTGATGTTGGGGAATGTGTGTCTAGATAGAATACATGTCTTGGTGTTTGTGCTGTAATGAAGTCAATCTTTCTCACTGCTTTCATATTTAGCTTGCGTAGATATTGGATCACACCCACCCCTCGACCCAAAAAAGGGAAAAGAACAAAACCTCCTTTCTTGCATAGCTGTTTTAGTAAAATCTTCAACTGATAAGACTCCTTTAAATGTTAATAATTACTTGCTTATCCTAAAGAAAATGGCAGTGCATCAAATTGGTTACCTTTTATAAGGCTCTGCCCAGCACGTTGCATAGATTGAGATGGCTCTATTAAGTTAACTCTTGCCAAAGATCTGGGCCACACTTCGCGCAATGCCCTGTAGCATTACGTGAAGATGCTATCACAAAACAACAGATATGCATATCTCTACCCAGCAAAGTAACCATTGAGAAAAGAACTAAATTTTGCTTCTTACCACATAGCCGAACCAGTTCCAGAACCAAAATCCAACACTTTAGCTGGTGAAAATCCAGGTAACCTTCTTCTAACCTAAAACATTACCCAAGTTCACCATTTTCAAGCCCAAATCAATTGAATAGTCAAACAGGCATGCAAAGTGGCAGTCTCCACCATTTGAAGCCCTTATCAAATGATCACACCCACGTGATTGGCAGTCTCCACCGGTTAAAGCCCTAAATCAAATGATCTCCCATCACACACACTCATATTGATACAGACATGCATGAAAAACACAAATTCAGTCTCCACGATGAAATCCCTAACCAAAATGATTTCATAACACACACACACACCACCCAGCAAAAATGTAATTTGACAGTCTAGACATATGAAAACCTAATCAAAATGCATACACACACATCAAAAACACCAGCAGACAGTCTCCATAGCCCCAATTAAAATGACTACACACACCAAAAATACTCCACCTTTGAAGCCCTGATCAAAATGACTACGCACACATAAACGACCAAAGGTATTACCTCGCTGAGGACTCTATGGCATGCTGAGAAGACGGCGGGCATTCGAGAAGCAACATAGGCAACAGTTTGATCGTCTCTGTACTTGAGACCTGTGTCCCCGTAAGCGCTCTTGACCTTCCATCGCTTCGACCGTTCCATCGACTTCAGAGGATCTTCAACCAGCTCCTTCGAAGTTGAGGTGGTCAGCTGGAGATTTATGTCCTTTATGTTGTTGAACGATTCCGATAAGCACAGTACCTTCCTCTTCATGTGTGGTTGCTCTTGCTCTACAGATACTTAAATCAATCAAGAAACAGATGCAAGCAAATGCGACTGTTGTGCGTGTGTGCGAGCAAACTTATGTTAATTAAGGCCTAAAAAAATGTGGAAACTGTACAACGTGTTTGATGTGCGAGAGCGTGTAATTATTTTGGTTAGGGATTCAAATGCGGACATCGTCAATTAGTGTGTGTTGTTCGTGTACCTCGGATGAATTGCTTGATGGCTCGACGGAGGCGGACGGGGACGACGAGACATCCTTGGGATTGCTTGGCGGCGGCGCGGAGGGTCTCGGCGGTGAACTTCGGGACAGTTTCCGATACAAGGGACGCCATTTCCGGCTGGACTTTGGCGCCGTAAGAGCTACTTTGAGGGTTTTGGGCGGGTTAGGGTTTTAAGAGTGGTTGGACCGTTGGAGAGGAGGGGGATTAGTGGACTACCAAACAAAGGCCGAGAGCCGAAATTCGAACAGTCTAAACCTTGTAAGAACGAGTCCATGTTTTAGACTCGAAACTTCGGGCTTTAAAACCTTTTAAGCCCATTTTGAGGAGCAGGGGGTGTTTCCCTTTAGCCGCTTCTCGCTTATTCAGGAGATGAAAATCGTCACGGATGGCATTCACGTGACTTATTGTTACGGTCACTTAGACTTGTGTCTACGAGGTTAGAATGAGATCATAGTCAAGAATATTAAGTTTAAAAATATAAAAGTGCTTGACCAAAGACATGAAATTTGTGCCAACCGTGTCCATTTGTCATTGACTTTTAAAAAAATATATATATATATATATATATATATATATATATATATATATATATATATATATATATATATATATATATATATATATATTTGCTTATGTTACCAATATATAATTTTTAAATACTAATATAGCCCTTAATAATATATAAATTGTATATGATATAGTTAAGACCATAATCTCCAAGTTAGGGTTTGCTTTTCTCTTTCCTTATTTCCTCTGTGGCAATAGCAGTGGTGGTGATATATTTGTGGCTGTTGCCGGTGGATGGTGGTGGTGGTGAAGAACAATTCTATGACTGAAAGAAGATAGAAAGGCGGTTGCGGTGGTAGTGTATGGTAATGTTTTGGTTTTGGGTGATTGTGGTGGGTCTGGTCGATGGTGGTGGGTGTGGGGGTTACGTTGGTGATGGTTTAACGATTCTGATTATGCGCTTGACAATTTTTATGGGTCTGCTGGTGGGTGGATTTAGACAGTCAAGAAGAGAGAAGGATTGGAGAGGGAGGACGGTGGAGGTGATGGAGGCAACAATGGTGGTTTGGATAGCTTTGGGGTGTAGCGGTGGTCGTTTTGATATGCAGTGTTGGTGGGTCTGCGATGCAACTGTGGTGGGGGATAAGGGGTGCTGTTATGGTAATGTGGTGGCTAGAGTGACGTGCGATGTTGAGGGGATGTGGCGTTGGTAGCTGTTCTGCGGTTTGGACGTAGTGGTTGGCCTGTGACGTGAAGGCGACTATCTTGTATGGCGGCGCCGGTGGTGACTAGTTCTCGAAGAGAAAGATTAGAGATAAATGGCATTTCAATAATTACCTTCCAAGTCATGGATAATGTAGCTATTTTGTTAAACCTTTTATGTATTGCATGATTCCGTTCAATCAAGAAACATCATTGCTAAGCTAATAAACATACGTGTAATTTTGCCTTGCAGTGAAGGACCTAGATGTAGTTACCCTTATTATCAAGTTATGGGACTTACGCCCCTGAGTATTAACGTCTAAAAGGCTTGTTTGACATTAAATATGGAATGGTCATACTTGATTAAATTTGTATCGATAAACATTCAGAACTGTATTAAATCGCTTTCTGATTAAACCATGATCTAAGAAAACAAGGATTATTAATTTGTCACTTTTTCGTGATCATGTTTGACCAAGTAAACTATCAAATTATCCTTACTAATTACAAATACCTTTAACACATCTTATTCAAACACTAGATTTTGGCCTTTTTGTGGCATTAAAACTACTTTTGTTACTTTTATCCAAGCACAATTTATGGCTTAAAGCTAATTTTACTAAAAATAGCTTAAAACTGATTTTGAAAGTTGATTAAGATTTAAATAAAAATTTACTTTTGAATAATCAATCCCAAGCGACCTCCACGACTTAAGAACAACAGATAGTAACTTAATAGCATGTGATGTATGGATCTTTCTTAAGCTTAGCACAATTTAAAATTCGTCATTTGTGAAAAGCCGGATTGATAGAATGCATAAGGGACGAGAGTATACCAGTAAGTCTATTTAATGATTGTGATTAATTGGCACCATTAAACTAGATGCACCTTTATGCGAATGAGCGCACACGACGTCGTACGAGCTTTGTTATGTTTGTTGACCTTATAAGGGGGGAATCCTTTATCCTTTAGGATTTGTCATCTAAAACAATAAATATAACGAGTTGATCCCCCTACTCCCACCAAGTGATTTTGCAGTGTTCCGATTAGACTTAATTAGCACTATCTCGTAGAGGAAATAGTAGAAGACCTTTTCTAAGTTTATAACCCTTCTCTCATAGTTACATATGTATGTCTTTAATCTAGCATGCTTACGACTGCCTGCTTATGATTTCGACAAGTTTTATCTCTATAATTTAATCATTTTACAAGCGAGACTACTTTATTAAAGCAGAAACCATGTTACATATATACAATTACCATGACGTAATCGATGGATAAATCCATAGATTGTTGCTCTATATCCTTCCTTTTTATGCCTAGCTATACATACATATATACAATTATCATGGAATATTACCATGCATAATGAGTTTAGACATCTGAAATTGTTATCCATTGCAGACAAGAGATGATGGTGGAACGACCATAAAGCAGCAGAAGATAATATTGCATGGGCAACAGGATGAACATCAACTGCTTCCTTTCATACCTCTTAGCTAGTACTGTAATTTTCATGTCAAGACTGAATGGTTGTCAAACTTGTTGGCCCTCAGGGTGGTGACACGGTCCTCCATGTCCTGCACTCAATGCTTCAGAAACATAAAAGGAGTCGCGCACTAGAAATGGCCCTTCTCTTACTTTGATTCAATCTTTATCTACAAGGAGAATGTAATCCCTTGATTGCCACTCGTTGCTGCTATGTTCTTTCTCACTGACGTCGTGCCTGTTAGCACTAATAGCAATTTTTAGAAAAATATTTGTCTACGCGCTCCTCGATTGATAAACCGGGCAGTACTTGATTTATGAAGAATTCAACGTTGAGCATGTATAATGCTACAATATCGTAGTAACGCGCAGGCCTTGTAGCTATGCTACATATATATCTTGCTAGATCGAAACGTATCATGACTAACATAGTGGACTTACATGTTCTTTTGCATTATACGGTTCAAAAATATTATCTACATATCAGACGACAAGAAAATGTTGAACAATGGTAAACGAGTTTTCTTTTCAGAAGTAGGGAAACAAAGGAAAGAATTTTAGCAACAAAAAATGTTGTCCGAAGGGCAAAACAATGACCTAATAAAAAGCGTCATGTGTCCATTTCTCATGTCACTTTTAAAAGAGACATTTGTATCACAGACCCTTAGCCTTAAATTGATGGTTGCATCCCTCAATCTCATCAACACCGCCACCAACGCCCTGCCACATTCTGGCATCAACTTTTGCTTGAATTTGCTCCTCTCCACTGGAGAATACATGTCGTCCATTTGCCATCAGCCCCTTTAGTTTTGTCGTCACCCGAATAGGAGAGATGCAACTTGAGATGGAGAAGACGACGGGTGGCAGAGTGGCAGTGCAGATCTGACGAGTGGGCAACAACAACAGTTGGAGCGAGCTTCATCGCGATGGCCGTCATAGATTTAGGTTGGAACATGTGCACGCACGCGTGCGTACGTGTGTTGTTGCATGCAGAAAGATGTGAGGGCTGTGGGCTACAAGCGGTGGTGACCGTTGTTCGTGTGGTGAAGGTGATGGTGGTGAGTTTACTAGTGGTCGTGATAAGTGTAGTGTTTGGTAGTCTGTTGCAGTGGTGGTGTGTGATGCAGGCGATAGCGGTTGTGATGGTCACCGGCTGTTGTGGTAATATGGGGTGGTGGTAGTGTAGGGGGTCAAAATAATACTATTGAGAATATGATTTAAGTTTTTAATTAAAGAATAAAATAGAGGCACGTGATAACTTTTAATATCATTTTATTGCTTTTTGACAGCAACATGGTTTGTTGCTAAGTCTTTTCCGAAAAGAAATATGATAAGTAGAATGTAACTCGTAAGATTAAGGCCCCGTTTGACAAAAAAAATTTCCCTCTTTTTTCAGTTTTAAAAACTGAAAAAAAAAGAGCGTTTGGTAATCATTTTTTTTTCAATTTAAAAAACCAGTTTTTAAACTGTAGAGTAAAAAAAAAAACTTCAAAAACTGGTTTTTTTTTTCGACCACCACCACCACCCTCCCACTGCCGGCAGCCACCTCTGGCCGCCGGCGACCACCTCCGGCCGCCGGCGATCGCCGGCAACCACCGGCAGCCACCGCCGGAGACTGTCGACAGCCATCTCCAGCCGCCGGCGACCACCGCCGGAGACTGCTGGCAGCCACCTCCGGCCACCGGAGACGGCCGGCAGTGACCTCCTGCCGCCGGTGACTGCCGGCAGCCACCTCCGGCCGCCGGCGACCACCGCCGGAGACTGCCGGCAGCTACCTCCGGCCGCCGACCACCACCGCCGGTGACTGCCGGCAGCCACCTCCGGCCGTCGGCCACCACCACCACCACCGTCGACCACCGCTACGCCCCACCACCGCCACCGCAAACCACCAAAAAAAAAAATCAAAATAAAAAGGGTTACCAAACACCAAAAATAAAAACCTCAAAAAAAAGGAGTTATCAAACACCCACTTGTTTTTATAAAAAAAATAAAATTAAGCTGCTCTTTAAAAAACTGCTCTTTAAAAACTGAAAACCAAAAAAAAAAATTTGTCAAACGAAGCCTAAGGCCCCGTTTGACAAAATTTTTTTCCCTCTTTTTTTTTCAGTTTTAAAAACTGAAAAAAAAAGAGCGTTTGGTAACCATTTTTTTTTCAATTTAAAAAACCAGTTTTTAAACTGCAGAGTAAAAAAAAAACTCCAAAAACTGGTTTTTTTTTTCACTTTTGGTTTTTTTTTCCGACCACCACCACCACCCTCCCACCGCCGGCAGCCACCTCAGGCGACCACCGCCGGAGACTGCCGGCCGCCGGCGACCACCGGCGGAGACGGCCGGCAGCTACCTCCGGCTGCCGGCCACCACCGCCGGTGACTGCCGGCAGCCACCTCCGGCCGCCGGCCACCACCGCCGGAGACTGCCGGCAGCTACCTCCGGCCGCCGGCCACCACCGCCGGTGACTGCCGGCAGCCACCTCCGGCCGTCGGCCACCACCACCACCACCGTCGACCACCGCTACGCCCCACCACCGCCACCGCAAACCACAAAAAAAAAAAGTCAAAATAAAAAGGGTTACCAAACACCAAAAAAAAAAACCTCAAAAAAAAAAGGAGTTATCAAACACCCACTTGTTTTTATAAAAAAAAAAATTTAAGCTGCTCTTTAAAAAACTGCTCTTTAAAAACTGAAAACCAAAAAAAAAATTTTGTCAAACGAAGCCTAAGAGTAGGTTCATGGTAAGTTAAATTGTTTGTGTCGAAATATTTGGCAACACCGAAAAGGTTACGCATGAAAATGAAAGGTTACACCGAAAAGGTTACGCATGAGCAGGCTTGGAGCACGTTAGTAGGTCCCAGACTACCCAGAGATACTCCCCAGAATTTCGATGGCCACATGGTATAATGAGCCAATCCATGTTGATAATTCCTACAAAACGGAACTTGAACACACTACAATTTTATTCTTTTAAAAGATAGAAATAACAATTCGGGACGAGAGGCATTGAGAAATGCAGAGCCGCTTCCAACCAAACTATATTAAATCGTCAATGAATATGGCATTCCTATGTAGCTCCACCCTATTCCCCGTTCGCGGAACCAATGCGAAACCCCTCAAAAAACGTCATGCATTAGCTGCAATATTCCCAATGGAGGATATATGTACATTTACGCCCGACGATACGATCGTGAAGCACAATTTCAGCAGTAACATAATATTTGTATTACAAAATGGTAAGCCTGGCAACTCTCAGATCTTTGATAACATAATACCAGCAATACTCTATCTAGTTAAGTACATATTTCATAAGTTGCAGATTAATCTAACTATTAGCAGTTCAGTTCAGTACAGCCAACCCACCATTATATTAGTCGGAAGCACCTAACAGTGCACGAACTAAGAAAGCCATGCATATTTTATAGCAACCACAATAATACAGACTCGTGTTTTCTATAACTACAATGGAGGAATATACTCTACCCGAATTCCTAATATATATGTATACACCACAGTATTATATAACCTTATAGTACATATACTTCCCTCTACCTCTCTTCATCATGGAGACTGACTTCCACAAGACGAACTTTCCTAAATTAAACTATCCAAAAGCTTGTTTTGTCCTAATACATATATTTCCTAGTATTTGCCTGTCCTTGACTGTTTTCCCTACTGGGTGTTCTGTCAATCCAGGCCACCGAGCCCTCGTAGATCAGAGGCTGCCTTTGAATCTTTTGAAACCATGGTTTCCGAGACGGACCATAACCGCGCAGCCTCGGTTGTGTTGGACCCTAGCTTCGACGGGGATGCTTCGTTGCAGTCCGAGAAGTATTTTCCGCTCACGTTTGCCATCTTTGGATGGGATGCAACATAGCAAGTGGTTGCAGCAGCCTAGTTAACATTTTCAGTTATAAAAAATGCGTGTACATGCGGTGCTTAATCAGCGTGAGACTTGATGAAACCGAATTTTACCTGAGGAATCGTCTTCAAGAGTTTCGAACTCAGAAAGAATACCAGATCTGCATATTTTACAGCACAGTTGAGAATTCAAAATAAGCACTATTTGCATATACATGCAAGTGAACGAATGATGAATTTTTACATGTAGTGTGGTCTGTAAAACCTCAAACGGGCAATCGATCAAGCAATATATTTTACTGACGTGTGTGCAATTGCGGAGAGAGAATAATCTTTGTATGCGCTTTAGAACTCAGTTATGGTCAATCGTAGTGACCTGTAATGAGGCCTTCACGTTCTCTAGTGAGCCTAGTCCTCACAATCCCAGGATGAACGCAGTTCACAGTCACGTTTGCCTTCATTTCCTGATTCATAAAACGCACAGAGTCTGATTAAATCACACAAAGCAACAGATTTCACTGTACTTTCATGGCGTTCTAATAGAATACTGGGATCTACCTTAAGTCTCCGAGCCAGTTCCTTGGTGTGCAGAACGTTAGCGAGCTTTGAGAAAGCGTACGCACGTGTCGCATCGTAATGGCTGTAGAAAGACGGTGACGACAAAACTTCCATATCTCAGCATAAAGTCAAAGCCCTCCCTCACCCTCTCATTTATTTCGAATCAGTGTTAAGATTATATACCGACTCAGTGCCGAGTTACACTTTCCAGTACACGTAAACTCACCATTTGTTCCGAGTTATCTGCCCGAGATACTCAATGCCGTCGCCGGAAAACCAACCGTGGATGCTCGACGTCACGTTCACAATACGTCCTTGCGTACCGGTTACCGTCGCCGTTTCCATCATCTTCTTCAGCAAAAGTTTCGTCAGCAGAAAATGACCTAATGTTTCCAAAACCGAAAAAAATTGAATAAAATTGGTCGTGAATGATTGCATTTATTCCTGTCGCTAACGTGTGAAAGCCAAAAAAAAGGACATTTACCTAAGTAATTAGTAGCAAAGGTCATCTCGGTTCCATCTTCTGAGATGGCGTGATCGTGGGTGAACTTTCCGGCATTGTTTCTGTGCAAATTGAGAGAAACGGTTTCAGAAAAAAGGTGATACCCGGTATAAACTTCGCGCTAATCCGGACATTAGCGACAACTTTTAAACCTTTAGCGACAAACTAATGTTCATCTATGCAGCAGATTACGAGAAATTACATGAGTAGATTAAGAGGCAATTTGAGAGACTCGAAATCAGCGACGAAGCTCCGAACGGAACTGAGGGAGCTGAGATCGAGAGCCATCACGAGGACATCGGAATCCGGAAACTCCGACACGATACGGCTCCTTGTGTCCTCGGCAGCTTTCAGGTTCCGAGCCGGCAGGACCAGCCTCGCGCCGCGCTTCGCCAGAACGCGAGCCGTCTCGGCTCCGATTCCAGAAGTAGCACCTAGTCAAAAAATTAAACCACACGAAACCAAAAAAAAAAGAACAGTCAGACGAAAAGTACTGGGTCATGATTGCACGTGCATGCGGGACTCAATTTACCAGTGATGATGGCTGTAACGGAGCTCAGATCGGAGCAGTTCTGAGTAACTTGCTCGGCGGTGGATTTCGAGCCGTAGCCACTGGGGCCGACGGAGCCCATCAGGTAGTTCACCGTTTCCAGCATCTTCTGCAACTTTCCTGCCTTAGTGGGTAGATGGGTACTGTTTGATGGAGATGGAAAGTACGTAAAGTAGAGCCAAGTAGCAGAGACTAGGGGAGGCGTGACTTTTGTCAGGTTTTGCAGGAAGTAAGTACGCTGTGCATGGACTTAGAGAAAGAGAGACAGAGGAGAGAGATACAAAGGGGGGGTTTGGCCAGAGGAAAAAGTGGTGGTCTGGTTTGGAGGTGACGGAAAAGGAGCAGAAGGAGGTAGAGGCTTTTATAATGGTGTTTGGTTGGTTGGGATTTTATTAAGATAAAAGAGGGGGAGGATTACTTCTTTGTCAGCGATTGATTGGGATTAAGCTTTTCATGATTACCTCTCTTAGAAAAGGAAATTGAGTTACTTTTAAGCAAGAAATTTATAAGAATATAATGCTCAATCTTTGCATGCTTTAAAGTTCAAATGCATGCATGTTTTGTAGAAATCAAAGTAATCAAAGTTGTTTTGTTTTTAAGATAACCAAGAATATACTACTAAGTACATAATTTAAAAATTGTCCTCTTTGACTCGATACGTTGTTTTGAAAAATTTATTCTATTAATGTCTGTCTAAATTATTTTTGTATGTTATTATGCTTAACATAAAGAATTATATTTAAAAAGCTGACATTAATGAGTGACGAACTTTTCAAAATAGTGCGAACATAAAAATGAGAAATGGGGATGGTACCTTTCATTGTGATTTTTCACCGCGTCAATTTATTTTTGTCATATAATTCTTCATTACATAGGATTTAGTTATTTTTTGTGATATTATTACGCTTAGCATAAAGAGACATATTTGAAGAGCTGATACTAATGAGTCATACCTTTTCGTGGGTTTTGCCATTTCTTTTATCTATTTTTGTAATAAGTTTCTTTATTATAGGATTCAATTAGCATGATTGCAGAAAAAACTTTAGATGGAGTTTTACATATTTGGACCTGTGCAAGGTAAGCAAACACATGACCCCTAACTCCAAAACTTAATAACTTGGAGCTTAGCTAATTAGAAATATTCGATCGGATTACCCATGTCGTAATGAATTCGGTTTTCTATAATTATAAATCAATATTTTTATTCTATAACAATACTTAAACTTATGTCATAATAGTATACAATCATATAATGTAGATAGTATCATCAGATGTTAATATATAAAAATAACTGTAATACATAACTGTAGCACAAAAGTATTTGTGTGTCTCAATCGAGTCTGAGCGTCAATTGTCGTGTAAGTAAAAATAAATTAACAATTGGTAAAGAAATATGACGCGAGACGACACTAGGGCAAGGCATTAGTCGAGGGGATCAGCGTTAA
Source organism: Escallonia herrerae (assembly GCA_033070095.1). Classification (NCBI taxonomy): domain Eukaryota; kingdom Viridiplantae; phylum Streptophyta; class Magnoliopsida; order Escalloniales; family Escalloniaceae; genus Escallonia; species Escallonia herrerae. The sequence goes on along the minus strand of JAVXUP010000332.1, from coordinate 156,268 downwards.
AGTGCAAAATTAAGAAACACAGAGGGAGGGAGAGGCACGGAGGTCGAGAAGATAGTCAAAAGGGAATCGGGGGGGCACGTGAGGGTTGGAATTAGCAGAGATGGGTCAATTCTACGGCCTCGAATATGTCACTTCCTCCTCCATCTCCTCGGGATAATCAATGCAAAATTGCAGAGTTACTGGTCAATCATTCTCCCCCCGTTCGTGTTCAAAATGTCAAACCCACCCTTCCACTTGGAACTAGATTACTACTGTTAATCAGCAACTTCCATTTTTATTTATAAGCAGAGCTGAGCTGCAGTCATGGTTGTTAATGACCGAGATTAGGATTGTTTAGCCTCGGTAATTTATCCTACTGTTGAGATTTCAATCGTATCGGGTGCCTATTCCTTAAGGCTTAGGTCATCCTTGAAATAGTTTGAGCGTTACATGTTTTGTTTATTAAACTGAATTTCAAACGTTGTAGATGTGATTAAGCTTAGACTTGTAATCTCATGCATTGATCTTGAAAGTGTTCCTACATGAAGAAGTATGGGCGAGTTCGGAAAGTATGATATCATTCAACGGTACGAGAATTCGACTTTTGATCGTATGTTATGACAACCGGAAAAAACTGTTTAAGTTTCACTTTTAAAACCATTCGACTTTTCTCGCCAAGCATTTAAGGTCATTTTTAAAACCCTTTAGCGAATTGATTTTATCTTTCTATGCATTTAGAAAGTTTTTTTTTCTTCACTGATCAAAAAGTTAAGAAACTAAATATCCTTGATCATCGAATCAACCTCTAATCCTTGAGCCTAAGTAATAAAGGTGAAAGCGCGGAATCATTCATATTATAAGTATACACTTGGAATATTACTCCAACCATCATTTGTCTGTGTACTTGTTCTCATCAACATTCAATCATTGATCTCACAATCTCAATCTAACCACACAACAACGGAGTTGTAATCTAGTAACCTTGGAACTGCCCAAATTTGGTGTGTCACCTTGTAATGATAAAGCTAATATGTATGATTAGTTAAAGGCGGGTTTGGCATGGGCGTTATGTCACTCGGGCTTGGCCCTTTCCATCCACTAGAAAAAAGGATTGATAAAGCAAAAGAAGTCGCGAAATTTCAGCTTTATGGAGCACTTGTTCAGCTCCCGTGCCATCTTGCTGGGACCGTCTCACATCATATTCCTTCATCCACATAGTGCACTTTGTGTGGGTGTTTCTTTTATGAGGAGGAGGTGTTGATTTTGGTCACCCTATACTCGTGACACTGACATTGTGTTACACCATGGCCCCTCAAGAAGATAAAGCTAAGAGATCTAGGTGAACAGGGTGTTCCTTTTATTTGTTCAAAAGCTTTATGGAATGTGGAATCGTTATCGTTTCTTCGTAAAGAGAGAAAAAAAGCCGAGAGAAGTTGGTACAAAGATAATGTATTATGAAATCTTCTATAAATACGGTGTTAAATTAGGATTCCATGCGGTTGGTAGTTTAACTACATGTGTAGAGATAAAAAATAAAAAAAACCTTAAGCTTTTATTGGCAATGACAAAATCTGCAGATCTCCATAGAATTAACTGCTTGGGTGCAGTTGAACCCCCAACGAGGTTTTTGTATCAACTACTTTGTTATTACTTTTAGATATAATGAAGAAAAATGGTATCGTCGAAGTTCAAGGTACAAAAGAACTTTACAACGGAAAGCGCAATTGTTTAAACGTACATCATTTCTCTTCTTCATTTCTTAACGAGCTTTGTACATTGTCTCAATTATATACGCCTTTTTTTTTTTTTTGGTTCTTTCAAATCCTAGGGGAGCTAAGGGGCCTTAAGGTGCATTATTCATTTCTTATCTGTCCTCTTTGACTATTCTTCATGTCTTAACGAGCTTGTAGGTTGCCTAATTATGTACCTTTTGTAGTTTTTTCAAACCCTTAAGGTGCCCTCGAGGTGCATTGACCCTTTCTTATTTCACTTCTTTGACTATTATGTATGTATTGAGCCCCATAAGTTTTTTTTATTAGAAACACATGGGGAAGATTTTGACCTAAACATGGATTCCAGCAATGGATTCCAACCAGAGGAATCCTCCATGAAGTACCTTGAGACCCTGAGACTCGCATATACAACAACAAAGTTCTTTTTCTTTCTTCTCTGTGGATTCCTTTTTACCCTGTTCAGAGCGCCTTGATTACTGAAAGATTAAAAGAGAAAAGGGATTCTGAGAAAGGCTTTGATCAGGTCCATCAAATTCAGTGGTTTCTCTGTTCCTCTACAGATTGTTTTGCCTTCCACTATCGCCAAAAGGGAGAAAGTGTTTCTTCTTGTCCTCGCGGTTATTGCCAAAGCTTTTAGCTTTTCTTTATTTAGTTTTTGTATCTTTCTATTGCTTCAGTTTTCCTAAAGACACCTTTGCTTCACAGTCTTGAACTCATGTTTCTTAATTGATTGAGCCTTTTTCATTTTCTTATAATACCTAATTTTGCGCTTTAATAATTAATGTTTAACAAGTTAAAAAGTTTTACTAATTTATACTTACTTTATTCGGATACTTTCATAACTAATACAAGTTTTTAACATTTCTCATATATTATTATTTGCAAAAGTCCTTGTTTTCACGTTAAGGTCTCGGTTGAGAAATTTACGAGGAAAACCAAGATATGAGCAAGTACAAGAATCCCGACGTACATTAAGTCACAAGGATATCAAGAACTTTCTGTATCTTAAAATTAAATTTATTATGTTCTTCTTGACACTAGTATTAAGATATTGGGAAGGTGGCCTTATTTGTGGAAGAAAATGTTTTTGGGGCAAAAGTTCATGTGTAACTTAATAGATTACCTCTTCTAAGAAATTAATAAATTTTCAATCTCTGAACATTAATAATCATAAGAGGGTCGACTCTATGGTAAGTAAAAGTCCATTATTTTCCTCGCTGTTCTTTTAAAAAATAAGGAAAGAATGACACATTTCACAATGTGCCCTGAAACTCAGATTCCGAGTGTACGATGATTCAGCACCATTAAATCTACCAAATAAGCAATTGTTGCTAGCATCGTGCAATTACTCTCGCACGGTATAATAACACAAAGCCCTGCAACAAGTGACACAATGGACATGAGGAGTTTCACGCCCGTTAAAAACTGGTGCCACAAGCAAACTTAGGATGCTGGAATGCATATCGCGGCCCCTTAAACGCTTCACATATATGCAATGTCGTGGTACTTTTATCATTCGCTACTAAGAAATCAATTCATTCTATTTAAACACGACTTTTACACCATAACGAATAAGCTTACTACAAGTAGAAGCTTTAAGACCAAAATTAAATGTAAAAACTTTTAATAAATTAACAACCATACTACTGTCAGAGCTATTAAGGATACTGCTAAGATTGCATCATTTTTAACATGATAATAGCATCAGTTTATATGTGAAGTAAAGCTTAGGAACTTACACCGCAGATGCTAAACAAGACTTTATTGGCAGAAAGTTGTTTGCATTAAGATTTGTCTCGGATTTGGATACAGAACCACTTGATCAGACCATAGATTTTCTAGTGGTCAGCCATTGTTATCTTATTCAAATCACTCTCTCTTCTCTCTCCCAGCGACACATTTTGCAAGCAAGCCAACTCCATTTGACTACGCAGATGTATTAATTGAGAAGTGCGAATCACCGCTAAACTAAACTAATACGCAAAGATTGCGCATCTGGTCATGTCTTCCCACTAACCCAACTCCCAATCCAACTAAAACCCCCCATTCTTTAAGATGAAACTCAGTACACAGATAGAGTCATTGATTACTGCCCTTGTTCAATGATTGCCACTCTTTTCTGTGGGAGCCTCGAATCTGCAGGGTCCCCCTCCTATAAATTAGGATATTGGGTTTCAAATCGACTGAGTCTAATTAAATCTTGGTTCGGTGAGACTAATCATCTCTCCACCTCCTTAGTTTATGTGGGAGCCTTTAATTTGACTAGTCATGGCTCATGGCTGTACTACTTTGCCTTACTGAATACGGTTGTCAAATTTGCACTCTGAACTTAAAATAAACGTTCTCGTTTACAGCGTTGCTGCGAAAGTTAAGTCCGATAAACTTCAAAATAGGTGATTATATTAGAACTAAGAACAAGAATGCATGCCTGCTGACTTTACGACATCGCAATTGAGTGTGTGCGCCTTGGCTATTTAGTTTATGGTCCAAAGTTTTGGCCCTTTGTTCACATTATTTGTACGACTAAGGAAGCTTATTTTGCTTTTTGGTTAGGTTATGGTTTCTCTATCATCAAAGGATCTATCAAAATATCATGGACCCACCATTACCACCACCACCACCAACTAATTAGACCTTAAATTATATGGTGGATCTTGATTATGTAATCCCATATGCATCACAAAGCTATAGTATCTCCGAGTTTAAGATCAAGCTTATGTCCAATCCCCTGATGATCTGAAAAATAACCTTTTCTCCTATCAACTAACTCACTCCACTGGCTCCGGAGCTAATTAAAGACTCATGTCACCATCAAAAACCTAATATTCATTTTGGAAATCGCATTGCCTAATGACAACCTAATCACCAAATCAGGGCATGATTCACACCCACTCTTGATGGTTACCTTAACTATATTGACAGCTTTGGCGCTTCTTAGCGCGACCCTCGTACAGTGGCGGGACCCTAATGTATCGGGTTGCTCCTAACATAATTGCCTCTGAGATAATTTTTTTCTCTCGTCCGAGGAGCACGAAAGGAAGTTTGGATGAGAATGGGGTGACATTTTAGCTTTGATTGGATGGTTCGGATTGGGAGTCGTATTCAGGTCGATGTAGCCGTGTAAGAACCAAAAACAAGTGGTGCATGTCTAAAACCCTGGCAGGAGGGGCAAGTTTGCCTGGTCATGAATGAGACTGATCAACGGATTCTCCGTTCCATCACATGCAGATGCAACAATATTAGAGGAATCTTATTGTGGAACATGTTTGGTCGATATGTTGAGCTTTGTCCCAATTTACCTGTGGCTGGTATGAATTGCTATACGCACCACATTCACATTTTATTACTCCGACTCATCTGGGTAAAAGGAAAGACCTGTGATTTGTGCCATTTCTGTGACTGCATTGCGCAGTGAACTGTAGTATGGTGGTCTAGGCGTGGCTCTTTTTAAACCTAGTTGAACACCGTTTGGTGCTCGGACTCAATTTTGTGGTGCAATGCCACTGATCTATTTGATGCAACTGTCTCTTGCTTGCACTTGGCTCTTTAGAGGTTGTTCTTGCTTGGTTACCATTTTATATTTATGGTTCCTCATTATAATTTTCTGATACAAATGACTCGTTGGGACTCATGTGACATACAGAATGCGGGTTTTACGCGTATGTTGTTAGCTAGTTGCAGTAGATTTCACTCTAATACATATTGCTCGAGAGAAGGATAATATTTTGACTCTTCAGTCAGTACTGGCTTCTTTTGTGGGTAATTCGGGTGAGGGTCTAACGCAAAGACTGTTCTACTCTCCTACAGGACATTATCGTAGTCCCCTAATATGTGCTGGTGTTGTTCGAGTTCTCTCGGTGGTATTTTGATAGTGGAACTACCTGCTAAGCCTTTTGTCAATCACATGTTGTATAATGGTTTGTTTACTTTCAGTTAAGTTTTGTACTGGTATGGTCTGTCCTCCGGTCAGTCTTCATGTTATGTTGGTTGTTCCTCAGCAGTTGATCATGGTCTGTTTTTTTTATCTTAAACAAAAAAAAAATTATTCTAAAGTACTAGAATATATACTCAATGGAATAAAGTTGGTTTGTTCAGAAATCTAATTATTAGAGATTATTAACTTATTGAATAGTAATTAATTTGTAAAATGTGGACGGTTTGAAACGAGACTTGTACATAAGGTTTAGGCAATACTCCGGCCGCTCCAAAACCCCGTCCGACGCTCTCCCTTCAAGTGAATGAACATCCAAAGCAAAAACCCACCGGGTTATCCTCCTCAAGCAAAAACCCATCCGGTTCAGCCACCAAGCCAACCGGTTCAACATAAACTTCGTCCACATAACTCCACTCAACGCTTAGGTAATCCTTTATAAACCCGTTTAGATCATCACCCGTAACCGACCCGTTTGTATTCCTGGCAGTTTATTAAAGGCTTCATCGGTGGTTTAGAGGTTGAATTGTAATGACAAGTCAACGTAGAAACTGGGGTCGAATCCTCTGTGGCCGAAGTTAATGAAACCTATAATATGTGTTTGATTTAACTCCTTTTTAGGAATGCTTGTTGGTAATTGTGACCATAATCAACCAAAACATGACCGTAACGGTCGAGAACTCCTCCCAACATTATTAGTTTTAAGCCAACTAAAACTAATAGTGCCTCGAAATCCATTTCGGTTCTAAGTCATATTCCAAGAAAATGTTAGAGCTAACAGATTATGTTAACTTCATTTTGAACGAGTATTGAAAGATAGACGGTGTATTCTAATCAATGAAGTAGCTTCAACCCATCAATGTCCCCCTAGCCATGTACCGAGCTTCCACCGAAAATAGCAGTGGAATAAAATCAAACCACTGCCTCAAAATGCCTTCCCCCCACTTTCTGGTGCCGCACCAAACAATTGCTTTGTATGTACTCTGAGATGTTAGGGATTGCCCCAACCCAAAGAAGAGTGATCATGGGCTTATGACTTCCTTTTTCTGCGTTCTTATTGTTGCCTTTGGTTGCAAGAACTTCCAAAAAATTTCCAGCATGCCTTGTTTCACGGCTCATGGCAACCTATCTTCAGATCTCGAGGCCATCCAAACTCCTCCAAGAATGCCAACACAACCCCATTTGACCAGCCGAAACCCGTCTGCATTGCATCAGAAGCAGATTCAAATCGAGCAGTAAAACAAAAATAATAGAAGGCCTTCTCTGTTCAGTAAGATCTAAGAGAATGCAGCCTCCAGATCCTAGCTTGTTATTAGTATGTTCAATTATTTCTTGGCGAGTGTTTATGAATATCTACATAAGCTTATGATTAAAATTTGTAAGAAATTGAGGTAAACTCCTTACTTGGGGAACATATTCGCCACCGCCTCCAGAGACGCCACATTTATCTACATTGTACTTCTCGTGCATTGTACGTGTTTTCGCAAAAGCAACATAGTTGGTTTTGATCCACTTTATAGCAATGTCCTTTCCCAGCGACCTCGCTTCTTTGGACCCAGAATTCAGCAAACCGTCAACAATCATGTGTTGAATTGGGGCCCAACCATTCGGAAAATCCCTGTTAAGCAAAAATTACGAAGGTATGTATCTTTCAATTGTCATCTCCCACACCTCAAATTTAAAGAAAGCGACCATTGAAGAAAGTACATGTCAAACACCTAAAATTGACCATCAAAGAAAGCAAACATGAAACAGATTACTCACCATTGTTGTCCTGAATTTGTCAAAGATGTTGCAATCCCAGCATCGTGGAGCAAGCTCGAACGTTGAAGGCTTTGTGCAACCTTATCCACAACCATGCAATCTTCACGTATTTAAGCAAGAAATTTCAACACGACAAGTATTTCACAATACGCTATGATTTAGCGTCGAAACTTGTGTCACTAATTCCCGTCGTATAGATATGCCGACGTTTATTTTTTGGGAAGGTGGATGCATATTCCCAGTTGTTGACTAAATAATCGATTATTAATTACGTCAAAAACCACCTCCGATTAAAGAAACACAAATGAAATGGCAAATAAAAAAGCAATGTATGGTGCGGTCCATATAATGGGACTTAATACACCACATGCTAAAACATGTGATAACTCTTAAACTTTATCACATACAATGGATATTTATCCCTTTGATTTTCTTGAACTCTTTCATTTCACCTGAAATATTCTAGCCCAATTACAATATTAGTGGACTTTTTAAACACATGGGCTCACTTGAAAAGCCTGAATATTTGGACTTCCTATAACAAAAGCTCCTAACAAAAATGTTGGGCTTACTTGTCAACCCGATATATTTTATTGTGAAAATTTCTAAGCAATCCCATATACTAATTCATGTTCTCAGAGCTATTAAATAAATGGTCAGAACTTGCACATAACCAGAATCCAATCAAAGCACGTTCATTAACTTGCATAACGTACTTAAAATCACATAGTAATTTTGAGAAGAGGCAAACCTGAGTTGAACAGCTGAATCCACAGTGGAATAAAGTTTGACGCAAATACATTATGATTTTGGTTGCAAGCTTCCCACTTGAAAACATCCTAACAACATCGAAGCAAAGATATCAGGAAACTTCACACATATTTATCTCCTGGAAACATGATCACAGAGACTTGACGTTCAGTAAGGACCTTGCACGTGGTGTTACCCTTAAGCCAGTAATCAAGCCACTGTCCCATTTCTGCATTCCAGAAAACAGAATTCATTGCCTCTTGTCTAGCTCCGGCAGCTTCCATGAAGTGTACAGCAGTATTATTCTCTCCAATGGCGTTTGCCAAGAAAGATATGTCAAGTTCCATCTGGCCCCGATAAAAGCAGCATATCTTATTATATAAAGTAAATGAAACTTAGGTTGAGCCTATATTTCGTAGAAAGGAAGTCCATAAACCATACCTTTAGGATGAAGGCGTTCAAATCCACAGGTATAATTGATGTTGCAGCAAGCGTCGTGAGATCCGAGGCATCCCTGCATCAAGAATTAATGGAGGAAAAGGCGTTTGTATCAAATGTGAACTTCTCCTAATTCCAAATTTGACAAGAGCACCGAGTAGTTTGTCCTCGTTTTTGGTCTGTGTTCTATCATTCTCAAATCACCCTCATATCCACTGGTTCATGGGGATCGAGTAAGCATATAATAAACCTGATCAGGCTCTTTACGATTCTTTTGTATACTGGAGGATTCAAAGTGAAACAAATCTTAATGCATGTTAAACTAAACGAACATGAGATGTAATTAGAAGAAATATGGAAGCCAGACTTCAACCAACTCCAAAAATGAAAACTAAGAAAATTCTTACCTCATCCATCTCGTACTGAAATCCCATCCTGATTCAGCAACTGAAGCCAGTTCACGGTAAAATTGTTGTTTCTCGCAATTATTTGAGAGATTAAAAGCAGTTTCCTTGTCCTGTTGCGAGTGAAAGCTCATAAATTATACACTCAATTACAATCAAGTGTATCCACATCCCACTACTGTCCTAAATCATGGGGTAACGTACAATAGTTGAAGATTCTGGCCTGGGTTCGTTCCACATTGCATAATACCGACTCAAAGTATGAGTTGATCCTTGACTGTCCTGTATGGTTACCTTATGGATTCCTTCAATGACCAAAACGGTGACATACTACGAATAAGCAACATTTCATGAAAAGAAATATGCAAGAAAAATGCAGAAGGAAGTAGCTGCCATATAGTCAAAATATAATCCAGCTGACTACCCAAATAAAAGTACAAATGCAAACGGAAAAAAATCAGTTTACATAGAACAGAAAAATGACGCTAATCAAGAGAAAAATAAATAAGGCAGGATTACGATATCCTTCTTACCTGAGTTCCAAAATTTGTGTTCTTTGAGAAGTGCTGGCAGAGACATTTTAATCAAGTTCATGTCACCAGTTCTTTTGTATATGTCAACAACCATGGAGCTCAGGAGTGGAGGTTGGCTGCATAAGTTCCCACCAAACCAATTAGCCTAATTTTTTAATCCAGCGAAGCAGTAACGCCCATGGTGTGTTTTATTTCTTATTTTGTTTTTCAAATCACTCAATCTCGAGCAATACGTACTCGACAAAAGTTAGTCACGAGAGGTGGAAAAAGTAGCATCAACAGATCATTTACGGGTGCACATAGTTCTTAATCCAAATTAAGCATAAACCCCGTAGGTTGGTGAAACGGGGAGTTACCTCCTATTGGTGTAATATGCCCTTGCACCGTTAAGAACGTATCCAAACTCATCTATGAGAGCAACGAGATTAGTCACAATTCCTTTTGCAGTCTCGTACATTTTGCTTGCTAACAAGCCCCTGCAATATAGAATTTCAACTCAGTTAAAATTGTTTTGGCAAAGTAACTGAAATGAGAAGCAAGGCTAGTCCATAGAGGAATTACAGCCTTCAACAAAGAAATTCAGTAGCTTCTAACAAAACAAACAACGAAAAGGAAGTAAACAAAACTGTTGAGATGTTACGAGACTCTATTTAATTTACGAGTCTCACACGTGGGGCTGACACGATTGCTACTTCATTCTAGACTTTGAATAAGAAATCCTGTAACTCAATCATTCCTATACGGTTACTACGAATTTGCAATGGTGAACTTTAGAAGTGAACAAGTTTATGTAACATGATGCTATGGCGGTCAAGTATTGTTTTTCCTTTTTTTTCTTCCAAAGTATCCTCAAGCCAATTTTAAAGTCAATTGAAATTAAGTCTCCTTGCCGGACTATGTTTAAGAGCGCACCCACCACGGGATCAATCGCTTGGGGTTTGCAGTCAAACTATTCTAACAAGTACTGAAGTTTCTCGGAAGATAAACTGCTCAACAATGTTGAAACTTGAAACTAACCTTATTACCCAGTAAGAATCCCAATAGTAAACCTCCCTGAACCGCGAACCGGGTATTATGACTGGTTTAGGCAAAGGAAGCAGAGTGTGCAACTCCGGCCGTTGCAATACCCGGTCCGACACTTTCCGGCTCAAATTCTTCCAAAGTGAATGCACCTCCAAAGCCCACGCCCTCACCTCCCGGTTCTCCACCTTGGGCAAGAACCCGTCCGGTTCAGCCACAAAGTCGACCGGTTCAACATAAACCAAGTCCTCGTCAACTCCATTCAAGTACTCCTCTATAAACCGGTTCAGTTCGTTATCCGAAACCGACCCGTTTTTAGTCCGGGGCAGGTTGTTAAAGGCTTCACGGGTGGTGGACAGGTTGACTTTCAATGACACGTCGACGTAGAGCTTGGGGTCAAATCCCCTGGGCCCGAAGGTGTTGAGGGCCGTTTCTTGGAGCCGCTCAAGGAAGTTGACAAGCGGGGTGGTGGGGATCACGGGGCCTGAATCGGTTGGTACACAGGGCTGTGATGCTTGTGCTGTCGTGATAGACATGGCTGTCACTGTGAACAGTAAGACAGAGAAGACGACGGGGAGATATTTAGGGTTTATGAATAGGGGAAGGGAAGACATAATTGGGTGAGGATTTCTGAGGGTTTGCATGCGTTTTACTAATGGTGATGACAAGGTGATCTGATCTATATACGAGAAGAAGAAGACGACGGTCAGAGAAGGCCGGCTGTTGGAATAAGTCGCCTTTATCTGGTTCAAAAATACAGACAATAATTGGTTTGGTTCTCGATATGTACGATGTTACTTAGGTATAGATTTTGCTGCATATGACATCGAAAGTCCCGGATCTCTTTTGTTGACGTTAAGTATTATTAGTAACGTACTTGCAAATAATTTATGGAGAATTTTTATTTGTCATTATGTTATGTGAAAGGTAGACTCTTTGTAAAATCTAAGTTAGTGTCAATTTTTTCTTTCATGAACTCTTGAAACAAATGTTTTATGAGGACGATTTCCTATTTTATCGCAAAAGAGTTTGAACTGTGAATTCATTCGAGAAACATTTTTTAAAGAAACCCTTTTTCAGATAATGTTTTCACGAAAGGTGTTTTCTTTGTGCTTGGTATTAGGGAAATACTTATATGTCACAAAGGATATCTATGCATAATCTAGGTTTATTGGATATTTAATGGTACTTCTTTTCTTAGAAAATTAATTTTGTAATCTTATTGGATGAGGTCTTTGCTATGGTGGCTCTGATAGATAAGTTGATGACGTGGAGCTTTATCACCGTTTGCCAAACGACAATAATGGTGGGAAAGGACTAAATGGTGGTCTTGCTGGATCCACGTGGCTTGTCAGTGCCGAATTGTGGAAAGGCACGAAGCAATCTCGTACACTTTCCTAGATCCCAAAATTTTGTTTAATGATAATTCGGCAGTTCGCTCTTTGACAACCAATAAAAGTGTGGCAATTGACTTCGAATATCAAATAACTTGGGGAATGTACGTACGGTATTTTGGTCTCCGTTTTTTGTAACGATGATAAATATATCGTATATTTTTATTATTTTTTATATATCTCATTCAAATGTTGAAAGTGTAAAAACAAATTCAAAAACACTTTTACTTTTTCTTTATACCGTAAGATAAAATAGCGCCATAATTATCAATATACACCCTTTTTCGTGCACGTCTCAGTGACTCTCTATTCATAGTCATGTCATGTACTCTCTCTCTCTCTCCCTCCCCCCCCCCCATATGCGGTTCAACCCCCTTGTCTCCATCATTACATCTTAGCACGTTACTGGGGCAAATCAAAATTTTCATTCTTTCTTTTTGGTCTTAATCTTTTTAATGGTCTCATAATTTACACTTTGCATGTCATTAGTCCTGTAATTAGAATTCCCGTGAATCAATTAGTCACTTTAACCAAATTTCCCTGTAATTAGAATTCCCGTGAACCAATTAGTCACTTTAACCAAATTTCCCAAACCAATTACTCACTTCATCAATGATGCTAGACATGGACCTAAATGGGGGGACCAAAGTGAAAAGTGCAGGGTCCTTTCGTGACTTTGGATCCCATCTAGATGCCACCTGCACCATTATCACCGTACTACCACCGCTCCAGTCACCGGCTCCCCCCCAACCCCTGCCACCACAAAACCCCCCACACCACACCGTGGACTATGCACAGGCACACCCCAGAACGAATTGAAGGGAAAGAGGTTTTCGGCAGGGGGCGCTGCCGGAGAGGGGGGAGATAGGTCTAGTGGTGGTTGCCGGTGTTCTCATTATGGTGGTGGTTATGGGTACGGGCTGTGGATGGTGACTGCGTTGTGGGTAATAGCAATCGGTGGTAGTTTAGGGTGTGGGGTTGCTACTGGTGGAGTGTGTCGCTTTCCTCTATAGATTTTGTTGAGCCCTAGGCGTCCAGGCATCCAAGTTATCAATGGACGTCCAAGTTTTCAGATTTGCTTTCTCACAGCGTAGATTTAATGGACGGAATGACCAATCAATTAGTCAGACTGTGAACTTCACAGAAAATAACGGATCTGAAAGCAACATGTGAAAAATGACCAATTAGTTTTTTTTTTTCGGTGAACTTCATAAAAAAAAACTTATACTATGAAGAATATTTTTTCGTAAAATTTTGTCGAATAACTAACCAATAACGAGTAAAAAGTTAAGTTTATATTCCAATACAGAATGAAAAGGAAAATACACAAGATGAGTAAAAAGAGTTGTGATACTTTGCTTGAGCCAGAGAAACTAGAAAATATAATTAAAAGAATATACCAATCCTAAAGATCCAGAAATTGTTGAAGAAACAACAAAATCTTTCTTTTGTTCCTTTCAGGTGATCGAAAAATAGTATTAATTATATTATATAAATTCTAATATCCATTAATTAATTCAAATCAGCATCTATGCTACGTAAGGTAAGGTAGAAATAAATAGGAGTAAGCTGAGGCACGTTCATTAACGAAAATCCTTTTGTAGCCAATCATTTATTTAAAAATAATGATGATAAATTTAACACAAAAGTAGAAAAAGAAATAATAATAACTTGGTCCCAAGCATTACTTTATTTTTTTCTTTATTATCGATAGGATTTTTCTTGTTAAGACCCTAAGAAGCGATTAAAACCTCAGATTTATACTAGAAGCCCGATAATTCAACAAAAATCCTGACTTAACGTAGCGTTTGAAATCACTTCCAATTTTGATTTCTGTTTCCAGAAAAACAAAAACTAAAATTAGTTTTAATTTTTATTTTTCACAAAAATATATGGGTATTTGATTACCCAGTTTTTTCTTTGATGGTGATTTGCGCTGGCGGTGGTGGGGCATAGAGGTGGCCGTTAAGGTGGTCTGCAGGCGGCCGTAGCCGGCGTTGGGCGATGGTTGTGGTGGTGGGAAAAGGGTGGTGACGGTGATGGTGGTCTCAAAATAACGATCAAAACTGAAAACTCAAAACTCCTTAAATGAGAGTTTTCAAAAACAATCCTGTTTGAATTTTAAAAAGTAATTTTCAAAACTGAAAGGAAAAAAAAAAAAATTATGTGTCAAACGCTTTTTTTTTTCTAGTTTAAAAAACTGGAGAAAAATTGAAAACCAATAGTTTTCAAATAGAGCCCTAAGTCTCCAAGGATTCTTTGAGTAATAACCATAAGTCACCCTTATTTCCACTTTACAGAACCGTACATGAGATTTTTATCTCATACAGTTCATTGTCAATTCTTTCGAAGAAGAAGTAGAAAAAGAATGAATATAGTGATAATTTGATTTTTCGTCGCTGTAGTAAATAGGACAGAAAATAAAATTTCTCTCTTCATCTTTACAAAAGAAAAAAGGACTAGTGACAAATAAATTGAAATTTAAGAATCATTTAAAAACTAGGACAAAGGCAAAACGACAAAAATTACGTTTACCCAACTTCCTATTATGCTAGTTATACAATTTTATAAGGAGAATATATGCGTTTACACTCTTGTATATTTGTTTATACATCACTTATTGTTAAAATATTTTGTAAATTATGTTGGATGCACTTTTTTGTAACAAATGATAGCTCCAACAAACATAGCATAGAGTGAAAAACTCAACCTTTTCTAAGCAATGAACATAAGAATTTTAGAGTTCCAATTGCAAAAACCAAATTTATAAAAGATTTATGCATGATAACACATTCGACGAGCAAGAACACGTGGCGAATGACGACAAGTAACGCGTAAGGACTGGTGTAGGAAGTAAGCTAGATTAAGTTTATAATTAAATATCTTTACTGATCGGCCAAGAAGTGCGCATCTAGTGTAGTGGTATCATAGTACCCTCCCACGGTACTGACCGGGGTTCGATTCCCCGGATGCGCATTCGAATGGCGTAAATCACTTTTTTTATTTTTCAAAACTGCTTTGATCTTCAGATTTGTATTCACCGATAGCACATCCAGTTGACCTCGGAGAAGTGATCGGCCTTGGAAGTATTGATTTTGTAATTCTCGACATACCACGTATTTGAGGTGGGGTGCGGTATCCAAAGGAGCTCCCATATTGTCTACCGTTATTGCCACTTTTAAGAGTTTAAAAAGGCAAGAAAACGAAAGAATGAACTAAGGTAATAGATTTGATGTAGTCCTCGATCGGCCAAGATGTGAAAAAATTAGTCAGATATTGGCTGATATCGTGAACATACAAAGAAGAATCTAATCGGTCACGTTGTTCTTCCCCCAAGCCCATAACTGCGCATCACTGCAGCAACTTCATGCCGTCTCTTCTTGCGAGTACCTCCGGTGACACCCTCTGAACATCCTTCACCGTCTTCGTGCCTCGTTGTCTCGCCTTCCTTAAGACCCATCTCTTTATCCAGAGCCCAACTTCTCTCCAGACCTTTGATCTGTTCCTCTTTCGCGTTCAAAGTATTCAACTTCTCCTGAAGGTCTTTCTCTTCCTTCTTGACTCTTTCACGACTTCTCTTCCAAATCTACCTCCCGCTTCCGCACTTCTTCTTTCAAACAGTGTAAACTTCAATTTCCTTCTGCTCCACATCATCTTATTTCCTCACCAAGAAATATCTGCATTGTTCCAATTTCCAGCTTTAGCCTCTGTCTTGTTTCCTCTATGGCAGCCCTCTGTTCATGAATCACCCCAGCAAGCTTATTTCTCAGGGCAAGTAAGTCCTTATCCTTCGCCTCTAGGTTCCTTCTGCTCGACTCAATCATTCTACGTGCTTCATCCAATTCCTTCTCTGGCCCCTTGAGATCTCTCGATCTCTAACATTATTATCCAGTTCCTTTTCTTTCCTCTTGCGATCTCTCTCAACTTCATTAGCCAGTTCCTCCCTTTCAATAGCGATTCTCTGACCCTCACAGAGCCTCTCCTCTTCCCTTCCCCACTCCTTCAATTTCCGTAGCCAGCTTTCACACGCGCCTCGGCTTCTTGAATTCTTCTCTATAACTCGAGATGCCTAGATTCTAGTTGCCTCAGCAAGCTTGGCTTCCGAAGCACGTAACTTTGCTTCCGCCCTCGAAGATTTGGCTTCAATCCCAGCTACCAAACCATTGGCACGGTTAGCATATTCTGCTCCTGCTTCACACGTTCCCTCGTAGGATTAGCCGCACACTGCTTCTCAATATTCAGAGCTGTCGACAATCTCTCCTCTTTAGTCTCAGCTTCGGTTACTGGAACTATGGGCCGGCGTTTCACAACCTCAAATAGCTGTTTCGGATGGTTCTTGTCCCTAGGGACATGGCTTCTGGCCGTCCTCCTCGGCCAACCAAGTCGCCAGCGGTGGACCATCGTTAAATTAAGGCCACCCCCGTGCCCTCTCCTTCGTTCCAATGGTTTGTCATAGCGGCACCGGAAGCAGCCTCTCTGTGGCGGCAAGCCGGCAACATTATTATCGTAGCCTTTTGCTGGTTAACACACTAGAGCAGCAGCTGTTAATCTGAAGTTAGAAACCCTACCTTGTGAAAAAAGTAACTGGAGGGTCCCCACAGAGTGACCCTATTCATAAGAGAGAGGGAGAGGAGTGACTGGGCCTGTTTTGCTGGGCGAGTTTGGATCAATTGGTCCTTTTTTTGGGCTCAGAGTGGAATGTAGGGGCAAAACGCGGTTGAAAGATGGGGGACGATCTAAATAGGAAAGCACTTGCGGTGGATATGGAAGAGAAATATAGAAGAGTGGTAGGAGCTGAACGAAAAAAGAAAGCAGTTTTTACGCTTACCCTTCTGGTTTCATAAGTTTTTAACTGCTCCCCAGTAATACACAAAAAATAGCTTCATATAAGTTTTCACATTTTAGTTTTGCTCTTCGTAAGGGGAAAGCTTGATCCAACAAAATTTTCTAACACAACAATAGTCCGCCAAGAGTTGATTCAAGTTTCTTATGAGGACTGGAGTAACTTCTTGTAATCCTGGAATGTCCCATCGAAAGGTGTCACCTTGCCGTCAGATACCGCCCAGAGCTGATCAACGCTTCCGGATATCAGATGCTCATCGTGACTTACCTGCAAGTGAAGCACGCACAGGCACATTAGAACCGACTACCAAAATTTTTATTGCTGGTGGTTTGATAATTTACTATTGCCAATGGGAAGAACAATACCATGAGCACGCCTCCTTGGAACAGCACAAGACCCTGAATTAAGGCCTCCACAGCATCCAAATCCTACATTTTGACGATAGCGTGTTATTACCAGATCCAAAACAACATCACTAAGTGGCTCGCTAAGTAAGAAGTACAACATTTCAAATAAGTGACATGTCCAAGTCACACACTACACTTCTGGAATACTTCGAATTTTAGACCGTCCCTAGTTTTACATGATGTTCTCCATTTTGGAATCCTTGGATGTACATTTGTAACTTTCAGCATGAAAATCAGTTTACTGTCAAAAACAAAATGAAAAAATACTTGTATTCACACAAAAGCTACTGTTATATGCTTTAGGGGAAAAAACTAGTTCCATACATCAACTAACAAATCCATAGAAGTTTATCACTGGTGCTCCTTTTTGGCAACAAAAATGACGTGAATAAGTGGATGCCAGAGGTGGTTTCTCCAAGGTGCCGGAAAGGCAAAGGTCTGAGAGCTGCCACTAACATGCATATCTGGTGAAAGCAATATGTGCGAGTTACAGAACCCAACAGTCATCTTGGCAAGGGTAAGGAGCCGCCACTTCTTATTCAGTGTGCCACTAACATGCATATCAGGCAAACATGTAGTTCATTACAATGCAGAGACCTTTACTTTTACTTTCTTCTTATATTCTTTTCTTATAAAGCTTAACCCTCATGAAAAATAACCTCAAGGAGGTCTATATGAAATACACTCGAACTACCATATGAGTACTGGATTTCAAAAATCAGACCACACAAAGAAACAAGAGAGTTATAAGTTCTTTTTGTTTAACAGTTGCTACCTGAATCACCATTTCCAAAACTAAGTTGGAGTGACCAGCATGCCCATGTTTTGGTTTTAAAAATATCGAAATCTATGCTAGATCATATATCCGCAACGACTTGATGGCTAACCTGACTCTACGAAGTCTCAACGTAATATCCTGTCCGATTTCTCAGACATTGAATTACCAACACCCACCCAAAAAGAGTAAAAAAATAAAAACAAACATGCAAGCGAGCGAGCACACAAGAAAAAGACGAGAAGAGATGGAAGCCAGCACAAAGGTGGGGGACCTAAATCATAATAGAAAATCTTCAGCGCATGACCATTATCATATGCAGATAATTTAAGCAGATGAACAGCCACATTTATGTGCTTCAAAAGAAACTCATATTGAGTTGTGAATAAGATGGCTTGGCCATGGATCAGCCAGATCAAATGATAATAAGAAATGATTTTGACAGTACAGTTTACAGAACATAGCAACATATGGATTGAAGAATGAAAAGATCAGAAACTCACAAGATGATTCGATGGCTCGTCTAGCAGTATAATATGAGGTTTCTTGAAAGTTATCTTTGCAAATGCAACTCTACTTTTCTGACCACCTGAAACATCATCGAAAGCAACTCAGTACGTATCATAAAATCAGATCATAAGTAGTAGGCCACTACTGACATTGAGCCTGTAACTAACGGCAAAATATAGTCATCGATTGAGCAGTACAAGCAATTAGCAAGCTATTGATAGCCACTAGAATATGTTTTCCACATGACCAACTGATTTGTACAACAGGTCACGTGACCAAAGTAGTGAAATGCAGTACGTGCCCTGCAACATTTAAACTGTATAGGATTAGACTGATACCAGACAAGGTGTACATCGGCTGAAGAGCAAGATTCCCAGTAACACCAAAAGAACCTAAATGACCTCGAAGCTTCTGTTCAGGCACTCCCTACACGAAACCAAAATACAACTATGAATTGAAGGAAACTTCCAAAAAGATAAACAAAACGAGGCATAGGAAAACAACATTTATCAAGATGCAAGTATCCAGGGAAGAAGATCACAACAATTCCGAGCAGAAATTCAAAAACAAATCAAGGCAACACACAAAAGATAAACTACGAAGAAACTCACCGGAAAGCAGCGCATCATGTATAAAAGGGGATTGGATGACAGGTCAAGCCCGTCAACATGGTGCTGACTAAAGACAGCAATGCGGACCTGCAGGCAAAAAAAATTAGTATGTAGAAAAGTAAGACACGATACCACATAAAAGTTGCATCATAACAGGGAAACACAGTGATTAAGAAGGCTGAATGTTGATAGAAAACTGGCCCTAAATAAACCGGTCTTTAAGCAATCAAATGCACTTCAGAGGAAGTATAATTGGTCTAACAGGGCCATATAACAAAGTTCCCTTCTGTGTAGTCCAAACTTGTATTGCTCACTGAACTAATTAGTGACATTTTAGTTCACAGAACTTTTTGATGTGTCTCATCCACTTATCAGAAGCCAACAGTAAAAGTTAAGGGGTTTGGCCAGCACAAATTCGGCCACATCGTAACAAAATTGATGAGAAGCCCTTGTATGAAAATTCACGCGCCTAGTTATAACCACGCATGCACGTATTGAGTTTTGGACAGAATAAGCCAAAGTACGTAATTAAATAGCAAACAAAGAAGAAATACCTTAGCCGAACGGAAAACTGTCCCTGAGCTTGGTTGTAGCTCCCCGGCAATTAACTTAAGTATAGTCGACTTTCCAATACCATTTGGCCCTACCACTGCAAAGCAATTTGCATACCTAATTCAGAAACTAAACAGTGGGAAAAAGCAGCATCTTGGTTGAGAAGAAACTTTAACGGATGTATCGTCCTTGTGTACTTTTATGTTTCAAGAAGTATAAGGTTTAAGAATGAGACTTGAAGTGATATATGCAAATACCAAGAGCTAATCCTGGTAACTACTTGAAAGCGCGACCATGAATTAACATGCTAGCCAAGTAAAAAGAGGTATATGTGTAGACAAGCGAAAAATATCGATATCTAATAAGAACGTTAGCAGTTGCATTATTTGGAAATCAGCTGTCAAACACATACAACATATCCTTACTTGCTATGCGGCTGTCTAGGTCAATCCCAAAATTCAAATTCTTGAAAAGTAGCGGGCCCCCAGGATATCCAAAAGACGCATCACTGCAACCAAATACATAAATTTCAGCGAATACTCGGCTCATGACATTACAAAAAGCTTTGGTGAGAAGCAACAACGAAAAAAAAATAATCAGTCCAAGCGAGGCAAATCAAAGTATACTATGCAGAGTCAGATGATTCATCACTTTAAGTCGCGAGTCCTAGAAACTAAAACTACGGGCAACGCAAGCACCTCAAATTCTGCACATGCAAAACATATAACTTCTCAAGCATCCAAACCTGAAACTTATGATAGGGAGGCCTGGTCTGTCCTCTGGAGTAGGGAACTCAAATTTGTAGCTGTATGTCAGATGAGCAAAGAATTACAATTGGAAATAGCTCATATGGAAAGTAATATATATGCAACATCTTAAAGCCAAATAGTTGCCTGTAAAAATCATGAATCACGGTAAATATTTTGTGGTTTACGCACAATCACATTTTGGCACAGGCATAAGTTAAGGAAGC
The DNA here is from genome assembly GCA_033070095.1 of Escallonia herrerae. Classification (NCBI taxonomy): domain Eukaryota; kingdom Viridiplantae; phylum Streptophyta; class Magnoliopsida; order Escalloniales; family Escalloniaceae; genus Escallonia; species Escallonia herrerae. Next base: position 135,651 of record JAVXUP010000332.1, on the reverse strand, counting down.
AGTACATACTCGGGGTCATTAATGATTTCGTCTACATGACCCAACCGGTCCAGTGCCTGATAAGAACATGCGCAAACAGAAAAGACATGAATAAATACATAGCAAAACAAAACGCATATGAGAAGATGAATGCCTAAGCAGAATGATTAGTTAATCATTAGCCAAATGTTTTAAATTCCCAAACAATAGGCTGATTTCTGATTGACTAAATCAATAGAAAGCCTGAAAGCTTTTATTGTTCTCAAAGACGCCCTTACTACAGCTTGCCACTAGGTATGAGGAACTTGACTATGCGGGACAAAATGAAAATGCCAGGCTACACCTATGCATTTTGACTGTGCCTTGTTGTTTGTGTAATGAAACATAGGTCAAACCATATGATAAAAAATATTAATCACACAAGTGTAAGATTTTCTGTAGTTTTTAAGACAGACTTGTAGTAGTGGTAGGAAGTACCTTGATTCTCGACTGAACAAGAGACGCACGCTTTGCATTGTAGCGGAATTTATCAATAAAAGTCTGCAAAATCACCAACACGTATAAAAGGGTCTTCCAATGATAAAATGCTTTACATAAGTTGGGGAAAAAATGGCAAAAAGAGAAAAGATTACGCATTTAGAGTTCTTAGAACACCCTGTTTCCTAAGACAATTGCCAATTTTGTGACAATCAAGTCCATCCAAACATATCATAAGCTAACATGCACCGTTCATAAGTAATAAGCAACAAAGAAAACCTGCATATGTGCCCTGGAACGTTCGTTTGCTTCAAACGCTTTCAGTTGGTTCTTCATTTGTTCTTCTCGTGTCCTCTCAAATGTATCATAATCTCCTTTGTAGGCAGCCAGTTTCTGCCCTTGCAGATAGAGAATATCCGTGACTACCTGAAAGGAAGTTAGCAAGAGATATACAATGTTCAATGAAAAGATCAAGATATATGTTTAAATGGGCATGCATAAAGGATCAAAATTGTACCGTGTTTAAGAATTGTCTAGCATGAGAAACGACAATAAATGTTTTCGGCCATTTGACCAGGTAAGATTCCAGCCAGAGCACAGCGTGTAGATCAAGATGATTCTGTCACACAATTGACAGAAAGTCAACATTGTAAGCACCTCTAGTCCTGCTTTTTTACACGCACACAGAATTCCTTGGAAAATACATGTCCTAAGCAGGAAATCAGAAATAACAGACCGTCGGTTCATCGAGTAATAACAAATCAGGCTCAATGAAGAGAGCGCGAGCAAGAGCTATTCTCATCCTCCATCCACCAGAAAAGGTTCTTGTTGTCCTCTTCTGCATTTCTGAAGAGAAACTGAGACCCTAAAACTTTGATAGTCAGCCATGGGATCATACACAAACGTAATATCGTTTGGGCTTAAGGTAAGCACTAAAACTGCAATAGTAAGTATACATCGCATCTTAACACTTATAGTTTTAGTACTTCCTAGTTATTTTCCCTGGTTCCATATAAGAACCTAGGGTATCTGATTTTGCCAACATCAAAGATTATTACTTGTTTCTAAATAGCTTAGCGCATTTCCAATTTGTGAAGCTATAACAGAAACCAACAACATTCAAGACCACAAACCTTTACAGTCAAATGAAAACATTTAATTAGGGAACTGACCGCAAGAATGGAAGCGGCACGTGACTCTGCAGAATATGCATCAATAAACTCAAGCCTCTTGTATATTGTCTCAAGCCTTTGTGCAATGGAAGTTTTGTCAATCCCCCCATTCAGCTCCTCTTTTATGTCTCCGGATGCATCATCTAACTCCAATTCGCTCTTCACGACAATAATGTTGTTTTCATTTGTTTTGGCAAAAAGGCATATCGGCACATAATGTAGAGAGCAAGTACGTTAAAAGGAAAACTGTATATTCAACCTGTAATGCGAGAAGACGAGCTTCTTCTTCCAAAAGCTGGGTTCTTTCAACATCAGAGTTAAGGACACACTGCAAAGCTGATGTGTCATCACCAACAACTTCTTGCTCTACATGCAAAATCTGGCAGTTCTTAGGAATGCCATCAATTGCATGCATAGCCATGTACCTGAGGAAAGTTGTTTTCCCTGTACCATTTCTTCCAACAAGGCCTGTCATAGAGGATAGTGCAATAAGACAACAAAAGTGACGGCTAGTTATTGTTTTTGAAGACTTCTGTATAGTGACATATCAATTGAAAAGGTAGCGAATTCTTCCCCAATAACAACAGTAGCTATTTAAGGTATTCTTTTCAAATGTAAATACAATTTGCTACAAAATGAAAGATCACATGATAATAATATCAGGAATTTTGCCCCTAGAGTACAATCCTAGTACTTTCTTTTTGTTCTTGGGAAAGAATAGAGTACATAAATTTCACAGCTCGCTGGCTGGTTTTCTAATCATATCAGAAAATCTAATAGAAAAAGCTCCAGATCAATATGCTGGCTAGTTCGTCGGCACAGTGAACACCATCTGTAAATCTAGAAATTTGGTCAACCAGCAAGGTTACCAATGAGTGGAGTAGGAAGCCTAACGAGCCAGTGAAACAGCAAAGCCAGACACATAAGAAAGCACTTAAAAAGTATATCAGCATGGTCATCAGCATGATTAGCTAGAATTGAGGAGAAGAAGATACCAAATTATACAGATTCAACAAAAATTGAAAGCTTAATCACTCCCACAAGATGTTTAGTAACTTTCCTACATTTCTTTTACATTGCGTCTACAGGAATGAGGATTTATGCTGAGGTGAAAATCAGACTCACCATAATGCCTCCCAAAAGAAAGTGTGACGGTGCAATCAACAATGAGATCGCGACCACCTACGGACACATTAAAGTTCTCCATATGGATGTCCCTGACAGCTGATCCATCACCACTGTTGTCATGACTTACTGCTACAACAGGCATGCCAGCTTTGGCAGCTTCCATTTCGGCTACATGCATTTGGAACTGCATCTGCATAACCAGAAGATAAAAAAGAGGGTAAGACAACGCATGCAAGGAAATGCCCCTTCCGGTTAGTGGATGAAGCTCAGCTTGATTTTATTTCCATCCCAAATGAACCCATTCATGCAGTTGCAAATGTAAAAACCACGCATGCTAAATAATGGATAAAGCACGATACAATTCAATAGCAACCCTAATCACGCTGGACAGGGAGCCGTCATGTTGGCCAATCTAGTCTTGTATACTTAGATCTTATATCATATTGTTGCACTTACCTCTCTCTGGCGCTCCTCCTTCCTCTTTCTCCTTTCAAGCTTCAACTTGTCTCGTTCAGTTAGCAAAGGGCCATCCGTCACCTCGGGCTTCTTCTTTGGAGCTTCTTCTTCGTCCATTCCATCAAACATCCTCAATGGCATTGCCAGGCTCCTCACCGTCGGTGCAGCCTTAACTAATCCATGCTTTCCAAATTTATCAGACAGAATGCTGCAAACCTACAATAGCGTTCCGTAAACAACTTATCAACACAGATGGAGAGCTTTGCATTATAAAACAATATTCCATAACAACAAAAGTTCCTACCAAAGCTTTGTCTCAGCTCTATTTAAAGTGCTGAATTCTGGGATCGGTAAAAAGATCCTAAAGTTCACACTAATAATTCTCTTCCAAAACTTGAGCCCCTTTTACTTTTAACAAAACCCTAGGTTATAATTGAAACACATGTCTGTCGACCTTCCTCGTCATTTTATACCCTTGTTTGATTTCTCAAAATATTGCTGTCAACCTCTATTTGTGCATAATAAAATGCTTATTTTATCCAGAATCTATACTACGAATTGGCCAAGAGAGTAAGAGGGCAAATGGACTAGAATTTCTATTTTCTTTCCAATTTATAAGATTTATGCTCAACTATTTGGTTCCAATTTCGCAACCAAATGAAAGCATCAATTCCCTAAAGTCCTGGTAACATCGGTTCTTTAGCTACATGCCCGAGCGATTCAGATGACTGGAGCCACTTTCTCTTTTTTACTCAAGCCTATCGAAGGAAAATAGGCGGAAAGCATGAACAAGAACAAGGAACAAGACAATAGAAGTTACCAGCCTGGGCCAAAGTCACTGAATGGGTAAGTCGCCAATCGTAAGACTGAGAGCAATAAAAAAAAAATCAATTCGCACCTTGTTTCACAGACACATTATGTTTGCTGTTGGAGTCTTGGTTTTTGGTACGAGACGATAGGAGGAGCAATGAACTTTGATAGAGAATTTTTAGTTACCCAAGCAAAATGAAGTAGTTGATTGTATTCATGAGTTACTATCGCACTATGATTTGGTATCAAACCCTAATTCTAATGTTAAGTGAACTACTACTTCCGTTCCATTGAAATTCCTCCTCTGACTTTTTGCAAATTCACATGTAAACATTGAATTGAACTTAAATAGCAACCATAGACTAAGTAACTACCATTGCACAAGTGAAACTAGGGGATAAAAAACAGGTGAAGTCAGCACTGATCCTAACAATTCGCAAAAAACCAACGAAGGTAATTGATCGTACATATTTCTGACGAAATGAAACTGGAGTCAAATGAGACTGTAATTTTAGCGGTGACTACATACCGAACGGCACTCAGAGTGGTCGGACACGCAGCCGGAATCGACGAGGAGCTCGCCGATGGCGTCGAAGGCGCCTTGGCCTTGGTCCCCGAAATCGAAGTCATCGTCGGCCAGCACATTTATGATGTACTCGATAATCGGCTCGTCCAGGTCTTGTGCTCTTTGGCCCAGTACCTGGTGAACCACCGAGCTCGCCACTTCGGTCATCTTCGCTCTTCAAAGGGAACGAATGAAGATGAACGGTTAGAGCAGCCGAAAGAGAAGATATCAGACGAGCCTAATTTTCGAGTAAAGTTCGCCAGTGCTATTGAGCTCGACCCATGGATTAATTACACTTGGACCCCTGAGAATATCTATAATCTTATACCGCGTAAGTAATTTTTTGCACTTTATTATATTATCGGCCAGAGAGAGTGACCGCTAACGTTTATTTGGGTCTAAGGTCTTGGGATATGTATTTATTACCATATTTTCTGCTTAATATTGAATTGAGCATTTCATGCCACGAGCCCGATTTCTAGTAACATTCAAATCATAACATTTTTTGTGTAATTCGAGGCACGTGACCACGAAGCATCAATGTAAAGTTACTTAGTAATTAAAAACCAACTCAATAACGATAGTTACATAAGAATTAAGAAGAATCAAATAAATGGACAAGTCACTTGAGACTGGTCGTTAGTCTTATAACGGATCTACAACATATTCACCAAAAAAACGAACCAAAAAAATTTCATTACAACTAATTTTTTCTTTTAAGCTTTTCACTTGATGTACGTATGTATATGGAAGACAAGTGGGTTTTCGTATTAAAATAATAATATTAAAATATAGTAAATGATATTTAAAGGGGTGATCAGATGGATGTTGAGAGTGATTTAAACTAAGACATAGTAAGTGTTACCAATAGCTTACCTAAGCGTGCCCCTAGATGCGAGGCACAGCCGTGGGCAAGATCAGTCCTCACCTTGCTTTGATGAAAGGCATTTGCGGCATCCGTCGTTGTAATTCCTTTATTTAATAACATCTAACTGAATCATTTTCTAAACCTCAAACCCCAGATCCATTGCTCAGTGCCCCGTCGTTGCTGCTCCTCTCTCGACTGGTTGCTGCTCCAGTTGTCGCCGCTACTGGCTGCTAGTTATTTCGGGAACCACCACTAAGCTCTCTCTCTCTCTCTCTCTCTCTCTCTCTCTCTCTGGCACACGTATCCGTATTTGTCCATCTATCTTCCCATGCTTACATCCATCTATTTGGGAGGATGAACTCATCATTGCTGCATGAGATCCTACAATCTAAATAAAAATTTCTCCAGGCAACTCTATGAGTTGTGAAATTTCCGGAGTCTTTTAATTTCCCAACATATCAACTTGAATATGACTAATGCCTTACGATATTAGCTAACGTATTGCATTACATTTAGCATTACGCACTAATATCTTTTTTTTCGTATTTTGCTTCTTACTTCGAAAGGGCATCTCCTGTACCTTGGACTTAGGCTCCAACGTTCCTTGGCGCTTAAGGTGTGCCGGCACCTTTAATGACGATGGACATGGCATACCACTGAGTACGACCTCGTCAACATCTAAGAATATAAATGAAAAGAGTCTAAAGAAGGCATGATAATTGAAGTTGGTGAGAGGTTATTCAATAGCATTTGGCTAGGCGTTCTTGAAAAGTTCGAAATGACAGACTTTTCTTCAGGTACTTGCCTTCTCTATAGTTTGAAACGAGGAAAAGTGGTGTATATGGCCAATGTATGAGGGTCATGTGAGTAGCCGCATGATATTCATGTGAGTGTCGCTTGAGGTGCCGGATGACAACAATAATGCACAATAAAGTGACTCTTTGTGATTGGTTCAGGTATAAAAGGATGATTGATCATGAGATAGTCCATTAAATGTTGTTCAACACAGCGTAGGGGTAGTAAAGCTTTGGCTGTCAATGAACAGAGTTTTCAACGATCCATCAGTCCTTCAACTCTGTAGATGATCATTACATGTGAAACAGAGTAGGTATGAACATAATTACATCCCAAAGGGAGTCCATATGGTGTGAATTATAACCACTTTTACATTCTTCTAGTTTAACCAATTTTGTAAACAACAAAGTCGATGCGTCAAATTTGAAATTTGAAAGCCTAAAACCAACTAGGACAAACCTCACGTGTCCTACATGAGGATAAAGTATTCGAGTGGCTGTCAAACACCATCTGCTTAGGTGGTATTAAACCACTAAATTCATGCTAACAGGTCAAGGTTGGCAAGTTAACAGTAATTATGATTAAGAGTCGGTTTGGAGTTAATTATGATTAAGGTTGGTTTTAAAAGATGTTTCTGGGATTAAAACAAAGAACAGAAGTTTCAGGGGTCAAAATTGTAAATAAAAAACTTAATACGTGAACGGGCAGATATCCTGTGAACAGGAAGAGGGGGGGTGGGGGAGAGAGAGAGAGAGAGAGAGAGAGAGAGCGGCGGCAGCCACGCGGTGACCACCCGCTATCACCGGCGACACTTGCGACCACCGGCGACGACGGGCCTTACCTCCGGCACAGTTGCGAAGAGGGGAGAGACTGAGAGAGCAGCGACCACCGGCAACCGAGGCAGTTGAAGTTTCTCGAAAAGGTAGGTCTTCTTATTTAAGTTTTCTTGCCAATAGGCTTTTTCTACTCCCTATGATTCTCCATCGGTAAGGCTTTCTACTCCCCTTCTGCGCCTGGAATCAAGATTTATCAAACAAAAGCATATATACAAATCCTTTATCGTTGAATACTCCTGCAACGGATTCCAACTCCACAAGTTTTTAGATACACGAAGCCCAAATGCCACAATATTGAGAATATCTCATTTCAAAACTAAGCTCGTATGTACGACATTTGTGTGTGTGTGTGTGTGTAAATTTGTTCATAAGTTCATTTTTAACTTCTAATTAGTATTGATACGATTTGTGCTGAATTTTAGTGAATAATGTGGTGCAGAGCTAAGAACTGAAGATGAGGCTGTTGAAGGTGGCCACGTGTAATCTAAATCAATGGGCTATGGATTTTGAATGCAACACGAAGAACATTAAGGAATCGATAGTTAGGGCTAAAGAGGCTGGGGCGGTCATTAGGCTTGGTCCTGAACTTGAAATCACAGGCTATGGATGCGAAGACCACTTCCTCGAGCTTGATACTGTCACTCATGGGTAAGCTCTTATAGTCAGAGTGAAGAAGTGAGTGTGTGTGTGTGTGTCTGTGTTTCTGTGTCTGTGTACATGTGTGTTTGTTGTGTGTGCTTAATTGAACTTAATCACAGTTTCTTTAAAAGTTTTGCTTCTGTTTGCTCGAGATTCTATGCACTGTTCTTTCTGACGGTTCATATTAGATATTGAGCAATCGATTTGGGGTTACGATCATTAGTTGCTTTATCTTAATGCACAAGTTCAATGAATTGCTAGCTGAATAAGCTGCAAATAATTACACAGACAATTGTAACCCAGTGCGGAGGTAAATATTCTTAAAACAATTCAAATTACATAATAGTGGGAGCCTCGTTCAATGGGCTGCCGTTTAGCACGACATGAATTTCACCATGATGGAGCTTATCTTACTTGGTACTGGTCACATTTCAATTTTTGTCCACATTTACTATACCGACTATATGTACAGATGTCATGCCCTAACTAACTAAAGAGGAACTGAAATAGAAAGCATTATTTATTGAACATGTGGAGTGCGTGGCGGAGGCTGTGCGTTTCCCTTCCGGTAATGGTTTGGTGATTTACTTGCAGGTGGGAGTGCTTAAAAGAAATTTTACTTGGTGACTGGACAGATGGCATTTTATGTAGCTTTGGCATGCCTGTTATCAGAGGATCAGAGCGTTACAACTGCCAAGTAATGTGTCTTAACAGAAAAATCATAATGATACGCCCAAAGATGTGGCTTGCAAATGACGGCAATTACAGGGAACTTCGATGGTTTACTGCCTGGAAGCAAAAAGAGCAGTTTGTGGACTTCCAGCTCCCAAGTGAAATTTCTGAGGCTTTGCTACAGCAAACAGTGCCATTTGGCTACAGTTACATTCAGTTTTTGGACACGTATGTTACGACTGCACTCTGGTGGTTTTGTTAGGTTGCTTTAAGCATGATGTTTGCCTGCATGTTGTGCTCTTTATTATATAGAACTCGTAAAGAACAAGGGGATGTTTTGTGTTAGTTCAGAGTAAGAGGAAGCAGTCTTACTTCACTGGATAAAAAGAGGGTTTCTACTTCACCTACCTATTTACATTGAAAGGTGAAGAAATGGGATATAAGACTTTACTCGTGTAATTTTTGTTAGTTAAAATCTCTACTAACTACTAGTTCTAAAAGCCTGCGAGCGTCGCAATGAATAAATTTCGCGTCACAATCATTTGTAGTTATTTAATCCCTAATTCAGTTAGAGTGCATATGTCTGCAAAGAAAGTTACAGCCCTCTTCGTGGTTATAACATATACTTCTCTCATGCTTTCTATCACTTCTATCCTCGGATTGTATTAAGACTTTAAGATAGTTTCAAAATGTCCTTATTGTGTCCACATGGCATGTAGGAGGCATCCTGTGCTTGAAGCTTCACCACCTCGGAGCAAGCTTTAGCTTTCACTAAATGCTTTGCTTCTTTGAGTACCCACTTCTTATATATCCGTGTTCATGTTCTCGTCAGAGCTGTTGCAGCTGAAGTTTGTGAAGAACTTTTCAGTCCTATGCCCCCTCATGCTGAACTTGCGTTGAATGGTGTTGAAGTATTTATGAATGCTAGTGGAAGTCACCACCAACTAAGAAAGCTCGATCTTCGCCTTCGCGCTTTTATAGGCGCTACACATACTCGTGGAGGAGTTTACATGTATAGCAATCAGCAAGGTTGTGATGGTGGCCGCCTCTATTATGGTAAGTAGCACGACTATAGTTGACTTTTCACGAGTCATTTTGCTGTTGCTATTTTTTTAATACATACTATTTGCATTTCCTTGCACACCTTAAAAATGGTGGAGTAACTGCTGGTTTTATTATGCAATCAAAAATCTGATTTATTAAGGGGCGTTTGGAAAACATTTGTTGCAGATGGATGCTGTTGTGTGGTTGTGAATGGCGATGTCGTTGCTCAGGGCTCACAATTTTCTTTGAAGGATGTTGAGGTCGTTGTTGCACAGATAGATCTAGATGCGGTATGATTTGGGGTTGTTTAGTACTTTTTTGTTGCTCCATAGTGACTTATAAGGCTTAGGCGACCCGGTTCTTCCTCACACTTCTATATATATATATATATATATATATATATATATATATAAGGGAACTAATAAAATGTCAACGCTGACAACTAAGTTGATCAGGCTGTCCTAGTTGTCAAGGTGGGCGGCCTAGATCTCCCGTGTTCTTGAAGTGACTTTGTCGTCCGCCGCATAGTGGAGTGGATGTCCGCCACAATATTGGTTGGACGGTGATTCAGAATCTGTGCGGACGTCGGCCCCCATTCCACAATGCAGTGGATGACGGGTAAAATTTAATAAATAAGTTATCTGGTCCTCAGTCCGCGATGGATGGACTACCAAATCATGCTGGCACTTAAGCTAAGTTGCCTGCGGTGGCAAGATGTGTGTGTGTAATTGTTATGCTATTCTGCATCTTATTATGCATCTGAATACCTGCTAATCCAATTGATTTATGGTCATACTGCCCTCCATAGTTGGTGGCATTTTGAGTATCTGATGTTCTGATAGCAACATAATTCTTTCTTAAAAGTCTGACTCTACCCATTCGCTCAATGGCAGGTTGCTAGTCTTAGAGGATCTATAAGTAGTTTTCAAGAGCAAGCAAGTAGCAAGCCCAAGGTTCCATCCTTGGCAGTACCTTACAAGCTTTGTCAGTCTTTTAACCTCCAGATGTCCCTTTCGAGTCCACTTAAGGTGAGTTCTCGGTAAAATGATGGGCCAAAACCAAGAGTAATTGATGGCAATCCACAATTAATGGTTTATACTAGTTCTTTAGCTTTACTGGTTAAGTAGATGCTTTTGACTTGCACTATGCAAACATTGTGCGCCTTGACATGCTAAAAGAAGCTAACATGTTTTGACATCTGTAAAAGCCAGACCTCCAGGTTCTGCCATCTATTTTACTACACACGGATAATGAATGACCGTGTTAGTAGGGCCTACATATGTCACGTAGGATTTGAATAATAATTAGATTGATAATAAACTATTTCAGGTCATGATATTCCGCTTTCACGCTTTTTAATCTGATATGCACACTGATACATTTCTTGTTACTTGTGGTGGAAAGTTGAACTCTTCTTGCAGTGGTTCACCTAGAATAAGTTTTTGTCCTTCTCGTCATTTGGATAATTATTCTAGTGGTTTTCCACGTTATGTTACGCTAAGGAAGTTGCTCTCAATTGTTGGGTCCATGTAGTCACCTTTGCGACTAAAGATTCTTTATCACTTGTAGATTAGATACCACTCACCTGAAGAAGAAATAGCATTTGGACCTGGGTGCTGGCTATGGGACTATCTAAGAAGAAGTGGAGCTTCTGGTTTTTTGCTTCCACTTTCTGGTGGGGCTGATAGTTCCTCTGTAGCTGCTATTGTTGGTTGCATGTGCCAACTTGTGGTGAAAGGTCAGTTACTTTATCCTTTAACTAGCTTACAACATTCTGCTGCTATATTTGTTGTCGCCACATCCTGGTTGATTAGTTTAGATGCCTCTTTTTTCATTATTGGGTCCATCAGAGGCCGCGTGGGCCTGGGTACTCTTCCATTAATTCAAATATCCTAATATCCCCCGGCAACTTCATGAGACTTGAACTTGTGACCTCGAACAAGAAAGGAAGAGGTCCTCACCACTGGGTTTTCACCTTGTCTTGATTAGTTTAGATAGTGCATAGTAGGTCCTCATTCATGCACACATGTCCAGATGTTTGTGTTGTAGCCACAAGTGATCAGCTGTTTGAATCCCAAACATTTTGTTGGACAGATCTCCTGAGAAGTCATGTCTAGGATCCGTTGAGCCTAGTAGTGGTTTAGGAGCTCTGTCTCCTCTCAACTAGTCACTTGCATAAGTGCATGGTGAACTGCTCTTTCCACTTTTAGAACGATGAATGTTCTGGAAAAGAGTTTTCTGATTTTAGTTATTGGTTGCTGCTTCATTGCTTCATGCAGATATTGCAAATGGGGATGAACATGTCAAAGCTGACGCTATACGGATTGGCCATTACACTGATGGGCAGTTTCCTACTGACAGCAAAGAGTTTGCTAAACGCATATTTTACACAGTATTCATGGGTTCTGAGAATAGGTATGTATTATCAACAAAAAAGGCATGTTTATATTTTCAATCTGGCCCGTCATATTTCCAGCTAACCGTTTGTCTTCACTGTAGTTGCCGCTGCAGGCATCCTGAATTATCTTTTATCTCTTGATTTATCTTAGCGATTTGAATTTTAACTCTTGGCTTAGACACAGGCTTTTAGGATTATCATTTCTCCATCTAAATCTAGCCGAACCCACTTGATACTATCTTATTCTCTCATGCCAAAAGATTTAGGATTACCAATACTTCCTCGTGTCCTACGTTATACTTAGAGATTAGAATACAGATCTTACAATACCCTGCCAATATCAGGGTCTGTCCTTGTCAGTTCTAAAGCCGCAAAAATCATTTGTATTTTTTTCTAAGGTAGTTGAACTTTGACTTTTGTACTTCTTGTCAGATGTATTTTGCAGTTCTAAGACCATTGTTGTATCCATACCATAAATGAGTAAACAGGTTGTACCTTGCAGTTCTGAAGCCACAAAAATGCGTGCAAAGGTACTGGCGGATGAAATTGGATCATGGCATCTTGACGTTTGTATAGATGGTGTGATTTCTTCCTTGCTCTCCTTATTTCAAACACTTACTGGAAAGCGACCACTCTATAAGGTAAAACCGCCTGAAGGATCAAGATCTCATGTTTCTGGCCTACTAATTTGTAGATTGAATGCGTAGTACTTGGCCGACCAGTTTGATTTGACCGATCACCTTGATCTTTTCATTTCACAGGTTGATGGTGGGTCAAACATAGAAAACCTAGGGTTGCAGAACATTCAAGCTCGAATCAGAATGGTTCTGGCATTCATGCTTGCGTCGCTTATGCCATGGGTTCATAACAAACCAGGTTTTTATCTGGTCTTAGGTAGCTCCAATGTTGACGAAGGATTGCGTGGCTACCTGACAAAGGTCAACTCTCTTTGAGTTTTATAGTTGAATAACAAGTGTTGTTGGTGTCTTTGTGGACATTGTTAATGCTTTACTAATTGAAAGCCTTTGATGCTTTACTAATTGCATTAACTGTCTTGGTAAATGATTTTAATCTTTGAGTAATCGCCAGGAGGAAAGAAGAAAAGTTCAGTCTCCTCTGGACAAATCGATGGATTTGAAATGAGGGAATTTAAGAATATAAAAGGGATGACATAGGAAACAGGACACCTAAATGTTCGAATAAATATTCTTTGATAAATCTTTGTGCAAGTCCATTCAACCAAGCTCTTACGCCAAACACATAAGTTTGGCTCATACTATTTGAAGAGGATGTCTAAGTACATTTACAAATTATTGTTGGTCCTTGAAATCTCCACGTCTCTTTATGATGTCAATCTGACCCATGTACCATCTGCATCTTTGTTCTTTTCCTTATCATGGTTATAATTGGTCCTTGTGTACAGTATGATTGCAGTTCAGCAGATATAAATCCTATTGGCAGTATAAGCAAGCTGGATCTTCGAACTTTTCTGAAATGGGCTGCGAACCATCTTGGTTTCTCTTCTTTGGCAGAGATTGAAGCTGCTCCACCCACCGCTGAGCTGGAGCCTATACGAGCCAATTACAGCCAGGTAATTAGTTTGATACATTTCATGCCTTTGTCTCTGATAACTTCTTCGATCGCAATGCAAACATTGACTAGAAAGGATTATCTTTCTGCACTTAGCAAATGGGTTTCAAACCTTTCATTCAATATTCTTATTTCTTTGCTTCTCAATAGCTCATCTAACCTTGGCCTAAGTCGTGCTAGTCTTCTCCTCTTTTGAGATTAGCTAAACATGGTCTTTTATCTCACCCTTATCGCTGCGATATTGACTTATGCAGATCTCTCTCTGCTCTCAAGCTCATCATCTCGTTTCTAGAGTAGAAAGGTTAAGTGATGAAGATTAGCGGCTTAAAACTCTAATTCTCCACTCTGTTTTGAAACAGCTTGATGAAGTGGACATGGGGATGACATATGAGGAACTATCAGTTTATGGAAGATTACGTAAGGTTTTCCGCTGCGGTCCTGTATCTATGTTCAAGGTTAGTCTTCAATTTCCTAAATCTCACTTGAATTCTCTGAAGAAGCCCCATACCATGTGGAGGTGTCTTATCGCCTCTTAGCTTTCAGCCCCATTAATCTAGATCATCCAATTAATACGTGCTGTTTTGCCACATCACGTATCCTTCGGTCCCTCGACCAAGTTTTAGATGCAACCGAGATATTATACTATTGGCAGTCTCACAATAGAGAGATTATTGCTGTGATCGTCCATAGTACTCGTTTCTTTATTTTTGCCCGTCTATGTTTGGCGTGCGAACTCTGTAGTCATCGAAGTGCTGGCCTGTGCTGAATGTGGTATCCTTTACGCAAGGCTTTTGTCCTAATTAAAGTCCTTATCCTTCAAACGTTTCTCTTGCAGAATCTATGCTATAAATGGGGTACAAAATTAACTCCATCGGAGGTAGCTGACAAAGTGAAGTATTTCTTCAAATATTATTCCATCAATCGGCACAAAATGACTGTACTAACACCCTCTTATCATGCTGAGGTAATTTCCTATTCCAGCTTCAAAAGTTTCGAGTATGGTTTCACCCCCTAATGAGTATCCTTTTTGTCATAATGCAGAGCTATTCACCAGAGGATAATAGGTTTGATCTTCGTCAGTTCCTGTACAATGCTAGATGGCCATACCAATTCCGCAAAATTGACGAACTTGTTCATCAGCTTGATGGTGACAAAATTGCTACTCCGAAATCAACTGACCATGAACGCGTAGATGGTCCATCAGTTGGTGGTATGGGAGTTGTAGCAGCCCGATCAGGCGATCCTAAAGCTGGTTTCTAGTTTCGAACCGTAAATCAGTTGTCAGTAAACCTTACACGAATCATTCTCTCTGGTAGAGTTTACGGTCAACTCGAGCTTGCGATCTCAACAACTCCATTTTGGCTCACACTTGCTGTATAACAGATACTTCTGTACAGACCAATAAATAACCCTCGATTTAAGATTAAGCTGGCTGGTGTGATGGTTGTTGTAAGAACAACACAATTTTCCACTATTGACCTGCAATTGTAAGATCAATAGTCCGTCTAGCTTCAACTTTAAATTTGGTCTTCGATGCTGCGCGATATCAATTGCCATGGCCATCATTTCCAATCTTGTGCACAAGATAGCACTAGAAAACTCAAATTGAACCACAGCAAAACCAAAAACGCGGGAGGGAAACAAGAGATCTGAACTTGACAGTGACGAAATGTGACATTGGCTTGACCTGCATGTATTGTTACATTTACATATTACCACATCCTACAAGGGATCACAATGTCTGGAAACTCTGGAATGGTCTGGATGACCGCAGAAATTTGAAAAAAAAAAAACATTAGGAAGGTTGAACTAGAAAAAGAAGAAAACATTCCTCTAGAAAGTATCTTCACCGCATACAAAAATAAGTGAAGGGGGATTAATCTCTCCCCTTGACGTCAACCATCAGAAAAATTACACACTTAACTCTTCTGCCTATCATCTGTTTCCCTCTCTTTCTTCTCCGGTGTTCAATGGGACTCGTCTGTAACGAGTGACCTACAGTTCATCATGTGAATCGTCGTCTTCATCTTCGGATGATCCCGCACCAGGTGCTCCACCTGTTCTTTGGTAAACAGCCGTGATGATCGGGTTGCAAACAGCTTCCACCTCTTTAAGCTTTTCATCGTAGTCTTCCTTCTCGGCACTCTGGTTGTCGTCGAGCCACTCGAGCGCCTCCTTCGTGGCGGCCTCGATCTTTTCCTTCTCGTCAGACTCGAGCTTGTCGGCTAGCTTGTCTTTGTCGTTGATCTGGTTCTTCATGTTGTAGACGTACGTCTCAAGGCTGTTGCGAGCATCAATCTTTTCCTTCACCTTTTTGTCTTCTTCGGCAAACTCTTCTGCCTCCCTAACCATCCGCTCAATCTCCTCTTGGCTCAAGCGACCCTTGTCGTTGGTGATGGTAATCTTTTCTGCTTTACCTGTGCCCTTGTCTTCTGCCTTCACATTCAAGATACCATTCGCATCAACTTCAAATGTGACTTCAATTTGAGGGGTTCCCCTGTTCAAAAGAAGCATCGAATCCACATGAGCTGCTGTGACTACTTCAAAAAGAAATCAGATCAAGGCAAGCAGCAAACCTTGGAGCTGGTGGAATTCCAGAGAGATCAAACTTTCCAAGATTTCTGCAATCTTTTGTAAGACTCCTCTCACCTTCAAACACCTGTTGCAGAATAGGGGTAACACAGGTAAGTTTTCAAGCTTTTTGAGCATTGTGCAAATTAATAACAATAAATCCAAGCCAAACTTAGGCTGCAGTACTTGAATTGAGACAGTTGTCTGCTGATCTTGATAGGTAGTAAAAACTTGAGACTTCTTGGTTGGTATAACAGTGTTTCTTGGGATCAACTTAGTCATCACCCCACCAACAGTTTCAATACCGAGGGTAAGTGGAGCCACATCCAAAAGAAGAATATCTGCATATAGCAGACCAAATATGCATTGGTTAGCAACAAGGAATAAACCAAAGCACATAAACACTACTGATGATCCACAAAAGCATGATACCGAGAAGTATTTTACCTTTTGTTTCGTCACCACCCTCTCCGCTTAAGATGCCTCCTTGAACAGCAGCACCAAAAGCAACAGCCTCATCTGGGTTCACACCCTTGTTGGGTTCTTTCCCTTCGAAGTAATCCTTAAGGAGCTGTTGAACCTTTGGGATTCTAGTACTTCCACCAACAAGAACAATTTCATCAATCTGGTTTTTCTCCAAACCAGCGTCATCCATAGCCTTCTTCACGGGTCCCATGGTCTTTCTGAATAGATCATTGTTCAACTCCTCGAACCTAGCTCGGGTCAAAGGTTCCGAGAAATCTGTGCCATCGAAAAGAGATTCAATCTCAACCCGGACTTGATGCTGGCTACTCAAGGCTCTCTTGGCACGCTCACATTCTCTCCTTAGCTTCCCAAGAGCTCTGTTGTCCTTGCTGATGTCCTTTCCGTGCTTCTTCTTGATCAGTTTGATGAAGTATTCCATAATCCTCTGATCAAAGTCCTCACCTGCAAGAAGATGGAACCTTCAGCCAACATATATAGGTCATAAAAAAGATTTTTGATTATATTCTTTCAGTCTTTAGGCTACATCCCTTTTTAAGAAAATCTCCTCCAAGTGGAATTGAAAGAGTTTAAGTAGGTCAACTATACTACTGCAATGATATATCCTGAAGGTTTTGTTCGAGTGTATCCTCACCTCCTAGATGGGTGTCTCCATTTGTCGCAAGAACCTCAAAAACACCATTATCAATGGTCAAGATACTGACATCAAATGTCCCACCACCAAGGTCAAATACAAGGATGTTCTTCTCGCCACCTTTCTTGTCTAAACCGTAGGCTATGGCTGCGGCGGTTGGCTCGTTTATAATTCTAGCAACATTCAGTCCAGCGATAACACCTGCATCCTTAGTAGCCTGCCTCTGGGCGTCATTAAAGTATGCTGCATATTCCACAGGAGAACTATAAGAGACATGCAATGCATAACTTGGTCAAAAATAGTGGAAGTTAAACCATTTAAGTTCAAATTGAAGCCTCGACTGACCAGGAACAGTAACAACAGCATCCTTGATTTTCTTCCCAAGGAAAGCTTCAGCTGTCTCCTTCATCTTTGTTAAAATCATAGCGCTGATCTCCTCAGGACTGAAAACCTTGGTCTCTCCATCCTTAATTTGGACTTGGATATAAGGCTTTCCTTCCCTATTCACTATTTTGTAAGGAGCAAGTTTCATGTCCCTCTGAACTTCCTTGTCTTCAAACCTATTAAATAATACACGGAAATATTATTACAGTAATTCAACCAAAAACACATGAATACCATTGCAATAAAGATGCATTACTTTCTTCCGATAAGTCTCTTCACGTCAAAGACAGTTCTTTCGGGATTGACTGCCGCCTGATTCTTTGCAGCCTCTCCAATTAATCTCTCGCCGTCAGTGAAACCAACCCATGATGGGGTGATGCGGTTTCCTTGGTCGTTGGCTATAATTTCAACATGACCGTTTTTGTAAACACCAACACAAGAATATGTTGTACCGAGATCTATCCCTATGACTGTTCCCAACTTGGTGGCCTCTTCTTTTGCAATGGAAATTGCAGATAGACAGCCTGTAACAGAAACAGCTATTAGCTCTGTATCACGTTTTCTTACTTTCCCTAATAGACTGCCCAAAGGAAGAGCAGAACAAACACATTTCAAAGTAACCAGAAGAGTAAATTGGCAAGCTACATATACCTAGACTATTTTTTTTTTTTACAAGTGTATACCTAGACTATTCTAGGAGACATAATTGATACAAAGTAGAGACAAAGCACAGTGCTAGCCACCAAATCTAACCGTTAGTCCTCTTCCATGCCAAATAACTAACTCTGCGCAGGTCAGATAAAGTTCATAAGAGCATTGGATTGTTAGTCAATACAATGTGGTGCAACCCTGCTGGCTGCAAACGCAGTAGAAGGATGTAGAGTGTGTGTGAGTGCGTGCGTGTGTTTGTGCACTCGGGTAGGTAGTCCAGAGGCGTAGAATAAGATTCATAAGCATCCATCGTAGTCCTTACTGGTTAAAAGAAAGTCATCAACATTCGGCTCGCCGCATAGTAACGATTTTCAAATTTTGGCACCTGTTTTTAGAAGCTAAGGCTACCTGCTATCCTTCTACAAGCGTCAGATCAGCACCTTCTTCATTATATGGAAAATACACATATCAGCGATTGAGACTCTAAACGTTCTCAAAAACAACCGCAAAAACCTTTTCACAATAGCATAACAAGATCTCGGCGACTCATCAGATCTATGAAGAGAACTACGGAAAACAGATTATACCTAAAAACTTCATAAAAGAGATGCAATGTGATCCAAATTAATGTACAACTGACACATCAAAACAGATCTGCTACATGTACAAGCTAACAAAAACGTTCAAGCAAGCATACAAAATCGACGAAATTTGTGAGCAAAGAGTTGGTGACATTTACCAAAGAACACGATTGCTAGTACGATCTGAGACCCGCTTCGCCTCCACGAGCCCCCCATGGCTGCTTCAACTCCTCTCCCTCTCTACACAAACAGCTGCTGTATATATACGTATCCGTATGCTACGATTCTGAGCAAGAATGGTGGGAGAAAAGTGAAGCTTTATACCAACTGATTTTCTCTCTCTCGTAAACGTCTACACGTTGGCTTAAGTAGGGCGAAACTTAACAGAGGGGGAAACACGAACATGTCATTTGAGATGACGTGGACCAATCAGGTTCGGGGGAGGGATGCGTTAGCCAATTACGGTGGTTCTTGTGCTGGGAGCATCTCAGCCGTTTACTTCCGTGGCCGCCTGACGTGTCGCCCCGCTACTCGTTCAGCTTTGTTGACTTGCTTTTGAACAAGGGGAGCTTATGCCACACCTACTTTGGCAATTTGGCCAACGCCAGTTTTTTTTTCGAATTTATGTGAAGCACTCTCGAAAGAATTTCGAAGTTAAGGACGTATTTCAGTATGAAAGGTCTTTTAGGCAGTTGCAATGTGCGCTTCTTGTAGTAACGCATTTTGACTCCTCAAGCATTACTTGACGTTAGATTGAACGATAGGGTACGAAATATTTTTCGTAACAGATGCCTGACGATACCAATTATATTTTTGTTCTAAATTTTTATCAATGTGAAAGCAAATCTCTAGTTTTATGCTTTTGATTACCTTGAGCTTGTGGTTATATGCTTAGCTTTTAAATGATAGTAGAACTTAACGTATCTTGAGGGCGGGAAAATAGAAAGCCTAGATGGTTTGACTATGGAGTTTTCGTGACATTGTTTATACAAATGAGAAACGGGAAATATCTCACCTAGGAGAAAACGAAACATACTTCAAAATCCAACTCTAAGTCGGTGATAAGTTCACTTTTCAAATTAGGCCTTAGTTTTTCAGTTAAAGTAAGATTCTGAGTTATGAAGATCGACCAACTCTAGCAACAACAACAAAAAATTTTAATTAGATATCACTTGACTACTAGCTAATAAACTGCGTCATTATAACTCGACGAAACAGAGCTAGTGCTAAATAAGGGATACATAATTAATGTTTCACACCCTTTGCTTGTCATTTGTTTGGTGCATGGACATTAGCACGCCGTGAAAGTGGAAACTTGTCCCTTGAATCCATTACACGACCTAAAACCATCACCCGTTGCTATTTATCGAGGGGTAGTTTAGGTTCAACGCCAACAGAGGAGTGTATGAAAAAGGGCGTAACTTCGTCGAGAGTCATTATAAATTTGGACATAATAACATATTCACCATTACTAGAGGTACTTAACTTGTCTTAAATGCATATAGTTGCAAATTGAGTTATAATGCCTATAATTGCAAATATCCAATCGATCCAAGAAATTATGCTTGTATTGGTTTTCCTTATAATCATCATGTAAGACACAAGCAGTCACTTTCGACTTGTTCAAAGTAACCATGGTTGATGGAGAAAAGGAATGAAAGCAACCAAGCAAGGTTGATACACTTTTTGTGTGTTTGTGTGTGTGTAAGTGTGTTTCAGGTAAATGTAAAAGTATTAAGGAGTACTTTAATGTGCACACAAATTTCATGCATTGAATGTAATGCAAAAAATGAGTGTCATAGATGATAATTTGGACATGCACAGCCCTTATACAAAGTGTGTTGACTTCGAGGGTTTGACAATGTGATCTCGTTTTTAATAGCACGAGAAAAGATCCTTCTCGTTCTATATAGAAAGACGAAGAAGTTTGATGCGAAATTGAGGTCCTAGTGACAGCTTGATCCTTCTGAGCCGATGTAGAAAAAAGACAGTTTAGTGCAGATTCGAGAGGGGCAACGATTGAAAGTTTTAAGGCTTTCAGTTGACGTCGGCGGCTGAACGCAAATGCTGTGCATAAACTTTTATTTCTCAATGTAAAGTTTGTCGAAAATAGTAGTGGGGTGATCAGGAGATTCTCCAACTGTACCTACATTAGTGTAGAAATGGGGTGTAGAGTTTTGATATAATTCAACCTCAATTGCAAGTATCTCTTTATCTCTTAGTTATCTTTAGAAAGATAGTTCTTCTTTGTTTCTTTGAAAAAAAAATGTCTAGTGATGATCTATCAGATAAATAAGACAATTTTTTAAATCTCTTCTTCATCGTTTGCTGATTAGTTACTTGCCATCCTTCGATTCGAAAATCTACAAATGCATACAAACATATGGAACGTCGCGTATCCACAATTCATTAATCATGAAATTATTTTCACAAATCAACT
This sequence comes from Escallonia herrerae, assembly GCA_033070095.1. Classification (NCBI taxonomy): domain Eukaryota; kingdom Viridiplantae; phylum Streptophyta; class Magnoliopsida; order Escalloniales; family Escalloniaceae; genus Escallonia; species Escallonia herrerae. The sequence continues at coordinate 114,478 of JAVXUP010000332.1, read as the reverse complement.
TAATGTCACATGGTGCTCTACAATTGGTTCAAAATTTGTGGTGTTACATGAGCATGTCTAGGCTCCTGAGAGACTTAGGAATAAGTAGTGAAGCAAATATGAAATAAATATACAGCCTTTCGATAGAAGCAAATAGACGCTAGGCAGGATAACAACAATTTTCTTGAAATCCTCTCAAAACAAAGATCATACTAAGGGTAATGTTTTAGGAAGCTCTTTTTCATTTGCCAACGAGCATTTTGAACTTTGAAAACATAGTTTTACCTGTTAACTTGTGTCAAACTTTAAAGTTTAATTACGTCTGTCTTTTTCCTTCCATATTTAGAGCTCGTTTGAGATTAATTATTAAAAAAATTACCTTAAATCTTAATTAATTTTCAAAAATCAAATTTAATTTACTTTGAGCATAATCAGTTTGTTGTTTGTCAAAAATAGTTGTAAACTAAATAAAAATCAGAAAAAATGTTTGAATAAAAGTGCTTAAATTAGTTTCAGTACGACAAAATGAATGTAGAAGACACTAATAAACATGTCTCTAATATCCATTTAGAAAGGTACTGATAACATAACTTTTATTTTTAAATAACTATAATAAATACAAATTAATTATAGAAGAGATATTTTTATTTGCCTACAAAAGTTGTTTAGTTCTTCTTTTAAACTAAAACACTTAAAATCTTACATTAGGGTTTATAGTTTAATAATTTTTTCAAATTAGTTAAAGAGTATGAGATGTCATTTTGCGATAAACATAAGGATACTATGGTAAATTAGAAAGTCAAACTTAATTATGAAAAAGTGATAATTTTATAATCTTCACTGTTGGAGTATTTTAACAAAAAATTCTCTTTTTCTTCGAGATTGGTTTTGAAAAAATCATTGAAGTTTTTGACTAAAACTATAAAGTGTTTTAGTCCCACTTTGCTTGAAAATGGCAAGTCAAAATTTTCTTACATACTTAAACTTTTGGAAAGTTTTTGTCCCACATTGGCCATTGAAAATGACTTTAAAGATTATATAAAGTGACACTAATTAGCCTTTGAGTAAGATGTGCTTGAGTCTAAGACTCGCACGTGCAAGGGGGAAGGACGGGTGGGGGAGATGCGAGTTTCTGATATTTACGGATGCACTTGGGCGACGGTCATATTCTTTATTACTCTCCAACAGTCACATTTTCTTTTATTACACAACAGTCATATTTTTTATTGTAGTATTTTATTTCTGAAATAAATTTCGGATTTATTTCTTTGTAACAAATTTCCAACAGCTCTTTTTCTTTACCTATAAAAGGAGACATCTTCCTCACTTTCCAATGCACTACTCTCAAGCTCTCTTTTCTGATTTTTAAACACTTAGATTTGTGGGCATTTTGGTAAGATATCGAGTGAAGCTTCTGCTTCATTTGTTTGTGTAGAATTACGAATGAAGCAACAGTGAAAGTTGGGCTGTTGTATGCCGGAGGTGACGCGTCAATAACCTTGCTGCACCGGTGGTAATTCTCCGAAGGGGTGCGAATCATCTTAGGAGAGCGACCTAGTCCGCGCCTCAACCAGCTGTTTTATACTATAATTTTGGAGTTGTTCTTGCCTGTTTCTTGCAACAATTCCAACAATTTAAGACGATTTCTTGATGGCGGATTCCACCATCTCTTCTGTTGCTCCTATTGCCAACTCGAATGACTTGAATAAGCCATTCCGTTTTGGTGGCCAAAACTTCAAAAGGTGGGCTTGCAAGGTATTGTTCTATCTTAAGTTGATGAAGGTAGTGTGGATTTTAACTGCCGAAAATTCAAAGAAGATAGATACAAAAAATATGAGTGAGGAGGAATTGGCAGAGCATGAAAAGTATGCAACAAAGAGGGAAAAAGATGAAGAAGATTATAGTAATTATTTGCTCAATTGTCTTTTCGATGAGCTTTATGATTATTATTCTCATACTTACAATTCTGCCAAGAGAATGTGAAAAGAGTTTCAGCAAAAATACGACACTGAAGAAGCCGAAAAAAATAAGTATGCTTGTAGCCATTTTTTCAACTACAAGATGTCGGAGAACGTGTCGATTGTAGCCCAAACGCATGACCTCCAGATGATTGTGCATGAAATCATCTCCGAAGGAATCAAAGTAGACGAACAAATGCAAGTGGCTGCCATCATAGACAAGTTGCCGAATTCGTGGAAGGAGTTCCAAAAAGGCCTCTGTCACAAGTAATCGGAACTGTCGATTGTCAACCTCATGGCGCGGCTTCAAATTGAGGAGGAAGCTAGAAAGCAAGACAATAAGAATGAAGCTCTTACTAACAACACACATACCAACCATGCCAACAGCCACCAAGTAACGGTAATGCCAACGGTAATGGTGCTAAGGTAAACTTCCTACCATCGAGTGATAGCGCTTTTAAGGGTCAAAATAATTTTCAAAGGCAAATTAATTTTTTGAATGCTAGAGGTAAGCATATTAAAACAAAGGTTTTAAAAATTAACATTCTTCCTTTGCCTCGAAGAAGTGGAATCAAGGTCAATCTTCCAACCGTGAAAATAGCAACAAGAAAAATAAAAACTCAAATAACAATTCTAGCAACAACAATATTGCAAATGAAGGTTTTGCAAATGGTACATGTTTTATTTGTGGAAAACAAGGGCACCAAGCTAGAAATTTTTGTTATAGGAAACTCGGTTCAACTCTACAAACTAATGTTAGCGAAGAATCGCTTGTTGCTATGATTTCGGAAATAAATCTGGTTGGAAGTGAAGAAGGATGGTGGGCCGACTCTGGGGCATCAAGACTTGTTTATCATGATAAAAATTGGTTTCAAAACTATGTCCCGGTAGAAAAAGATTAGAAGGTTTTGCTTGGTGATTCTCAGCCCACAAAAGTCTTAGGCATGGGAGATGTTATTCTTAAGTTTACCTCGGGCAGAATTTCGACCCTTAAGGATGTGCTACACACTCCGGATATAAGGAAGAACTTGGTGTCTGATTATCTCCTCAACAAGGCAGGATTCAAGCAGACTTTTGAGTCCAATCAGTTTGTTCTGTCAAAGAACGGTAAGTTTGTTGGTAAAGGTTATGCATGTGATGGTATGTTTGATGCCAAGGAAAGTGGATTTGCAGTCGACGTGGAGGTGCCACAAGGAATGCAGTACGAGTCAGATGCCAAGTATGATGATGTAGGACACGACAAGGATGGATCAAGGGCAGAGACCAAGGGCTTCCCAGACAGATCCTGAGGGTGGCAGTGTTGCGAGGGCAATCGCGATACGAATATACGACTATAGTCATAGTCCAATACTTCGGTCCAGAGTTAGGGTCTTGTATGTTTCTATCTCTAGGATTTTATAATGAGAAAGTGAAAAAGTCAAATGAGGGAATTCTTCAGGAGATCACAAAATGAATTCTCAAGACCTTTATTTATAGAGGTTGAGATGATGATGTCATCACGCAACACATGGTGCTCCCCGGGACTAACACATCACCGAGGGGTCCACAGCTGCCGGTGCTCTACAGACTGTCGAATCGCATATTCACTCGGCTTGCCCTGCACAACGTCGCCTCTGTCTATCTATAAAAACTGGCTCCCACAATGTCGGTATGGCCATAGAACTCCCTTGATCTAGCCACCAATCCAAGCCCTTTCAGAGTCCCACGGGCCTGGCAGCAGTGGGGGAGACCCGATGCCCAACTGCCAAGCAGACTAGGTGCGATGCCCTTCGAAAACCTGCTCCCGTCTCAAAGTGACCTGGGGGTCATAGTCCATAGGGGTGTCAACACAAGCCCCTAGTGCCGGAGCACGTAGGCCAGTCACGAAGATACCATGTGCGAAGATAGTATCCCAGAGGAGTCGTGTATCCCGCGGGTGAGTCCTTGTGCCGGAGCACTCGGAGTGCGTCAAGGTAGTAAGCCGTCTACCCGACGGGATGAGGTAGCATCCCGAAAGAGCCGTCTACCTGGCGGAAGGGGAGTTGAAAAGCTCCATGGGGGAGATAGTGTCCCAGAAGAGTCGCCTATTCCACAGGCCGAGGTAGCATCCCGGAGGAGCCGTCTACTTGGCCGGCCGAGGTAGTATCCCGGAAGAGCTATCTACCTGGCAAAAAGGGAGTTAAAAAGCTCCCTGGCCGAGATAGTGTATTAGAGAGTGAGCCTATCCCGCGGGTGAGTCCTTGTGCATAGCACTCAGAGCACATCGAGGTAGCGTCCTGGAAGAGCCGCCTACCTGGCAGAAGGGGAGTTAAAAAGCTCCTGGAGGAGATAGTGTCCCGGATGAGTCGCCTATCCCCGCGGGTGAGTCCTTGTGCCGGAGCACTCGGAGCGCATCAAGGTAGCATCCCGGAAGAGCTGTCTACCTGACGAAATGGGATTTGAAAATCTCCCTGGTAGAGATAGTGTCCCGGAGGAGTCATCTATCCCCGCGGAATGCTGCACACTTCAGAAAATGGGTCGAAGTATATTCCACATCCATGGCGGGGGCGCATGGTGTGGTGAATGAGTGTGGTGCCCAGGGGGCATGTAACATGATTGTGGCGCATAGGCACGATGAAGTGCGTATGGTGCCGGGGGCACAACATTTTGACAGAGAGCCTGGGGGCACTGCTGTATCAGCGACACGGCGCACGGGCGCGACAAAGTGTGTAAGGTGTCGAGGGCACTGTAGCGTGACAGAGAGCCAGGGGGCGCTACTGTATCACTGGCGCGGAAGAACGAGTGAGGTGCCAGGGGCACGGTAGTGTGACAGAGAGCCTGGGGGCATGGCTTTATCAGCAACGCGGCACATGAGCGCAGTGGAGTGAGTGAGGTGCCGGGGGCACTGTAGTGTGACAAAAAGCCAGGGGGTGCGACTGTATCAGTGGCACGGCGCATGTCACGGTGGAGTGTTAGAGTGCGGCTCCCAGACGCTGGCGACGGGGGTCGCGAAGATGGTGCCTGGGTGACGGACAATGAGCGTCGCGGAGTTGGTACACTGGCGCCGGCGACGAAGATCACAGAGACGACGCGTGGATATGGGTAACGGGGGTCGCAGAGTTGACGCGCGGGCGCTGGCGATGGGGGTCGCTGAGTTAGTGCACGGGCGACGTCCGGAAGACTGCGATGGGGTCGCGGAATGATGTCCAGGCGACAGACGATGAGGGTTGCGGACGATGTATGGTCCCTTGAAGAGAAGTGAAGGTGTTAAGTATGGAGGCCAAAGGCCAACCTTTGGGGGAAGCCAAAGGCCAACCCGAGGCCAAAGGCCAACCTTTGGGGGAAGCCAAAGGCCAACCCCAAGGGGAGGCCGAGGCCGACTCCATGGGGAAGGCCAAGGCTAAGGTTGACCCCAAGGGGAAGGCCAAGGCCAACTTCCTTGGGCAAGTGCCAAGGCACACCGACGGGCGACGTACGACAGTCGAGACGAGATGAGGAGTCGCGCAAAAATGAATTTCTTCGTAACGAAGTCACGTAACAAAAATCAAAAGTTTGACCGGTTGGAAGCGTTGAATATTTATGCCGACGTGTCGTGCAAAATAGAACCCCCACTGGGCCCTTAGGTGCAACCAAGATAGGTTGGAAATAATGTTTAACTCAATGTTGAAATAACTTCTACTTGTGTTTATATTGTGTCTTGTGTGAATACTTGGCATGCTAGTCTTTGTCACATAAATGGCAAATATCTTAAACATATGAGTCATGTAGGACTTTTGCCTAAGTTGCATAATGAACTTGAGTAATGTGAATTTTGTAGCATGACCAAAATCACTAAACAACCTCACCACAAAGTCGAAAGAAATTTTGAATTATTAGAGCTAGTTCATTCAAATATACGTGAATTTGAAGGCATTTTGACAAGTGGTGAAAAAAGATATTTTATCACTTTTATTGATGATTTTTCTAGATATTGTTGTATTTATCTCATGAAAAATAAAAGTGATGCTTTTGAAATGCTTATTGTGTTTATCAAGGAAGTAGAAAATCGTTTTGATAGGAAGATAAAAAGATTGAGAAGTGATAGAGGCATGGAATATGACTCCTTAAGCTTTATCACATATATCCAATCTTTAGGGATAGTTCATGAAACTACCCCTCCTTATTCGCCAGCCTCTAATGGCGTGGCTGAAAGGAAAAATAAAAACCTTGATCAATTTAACTAATGCCATGCTTGATAGCTCTGGTGCACCTAAAAATCTTTGGGGTGAAGCTCTCTTGACTGCAAACTATGCCCTTAATAGAACACTAAGAAAGACAATTCTCAAAAATCCTTATGAGTTGTGGAGAAATAGAAAACCAAATTTAGAACACCTTAGAGTTTGGGGTTGCTTAGCCTTTGTGAGGATTTCTAACCCAAAAATTCCCAAATTGGGAATTAAAGCATCACGTTGCGAATTTGTAGGTTATGCTCTTAATAGTAAAGCTTATAGGTGTCTTGATCTTGAGAACAATGTTGTGGTTGAATCTATGGATGTGATATTTCAAGAAATCGAAACCATAGAATCATCTCAACCTAGTCAAGAGGCAAGTTCCTCACAACCTTTTAGTGTAAGAAACGAAGAACATAGAAGAAACAAACGTGCAAGGATAAAAAAAAACTTTGGCCTTCACTACCTTGTATATAATGTTGAGGGAAGTCCTATTATCCTAGAAGAAGTTTTATCCTCACCAGACTCTGACCTTTGGAGATAAGCTATAAATGATGAAATAGAGTCTCTAATGACTAATAGAACATGGAAGTTAGTTGACTTACCTCCAGGTTGTAAATCCATAGGTTATAACTGGATTTTAAGGAAAAAGCTTAAACCTGATGGTACAGTTGAAAAGTTTAAAACGAGGTTGGTAGCAAAGGGGTTTAAATAACGAGAGGATATTGATTTTTTTGATACCTTCTCGCCAGTCACTAGAATAACATTCATTAGGATTTTAATTGCTATAGCAGCGATCCATAACTTAGAAATTCACCAAATGGATGTTAAAACAGCCTTCCTAAATGGAGAATTGGAAGAAGAGATTTATATGGACCAAATAGAAGGTTACATACAACCTGGGCATGAAAGCAAGGTGTGCAAGATTGGTTAAGCTCCCAAGCAATGGCATGATAAATTCGATTAATGTGTTCTAGCTAGTGGTTTTAAATGAAAGTGAAAAATGCATCTATTATAAATCTTAGTGAGCATGTTATCATTTTGCCCAAGCACTAGCATGGCATGATAAATTTCATGATTAATGTGTTCTCAAGCTAGTGATTGTGCATGTACTCCTTTTGATCCTCAAAATCATTTATATCATACTAAGCTTGATATTGATGTTATGAATCAAAAAGAATATGCAAGTATAATTGGTAGTCTCAGATATGCTACTGATTGCACAAGGCCTGATATCGCATACACTGTTGGTGTTTTTAGTAGATTTACAAGTAAACCTAGTCTTGAACATTGGAATGCCATGTATCGTGTTATGGGTTATCTTAAAAGAACGATTAACCATGTTTGATGTATCAAAGGCAACCAGCTGTTCTTGAAGGTTTTAGTCATGCAGATTGGAATTCTCAATCTGGAGATTCCATGTCAACAACAGGCTATGTGTTCACACTAGGTGGTGGAGCTGTATGTTAAAGATTCAAGAAGCAACAAATAATTGCCAAATCCACCATGGAAGCCGAACTATTTGCCTTGGCTTCGGCAAGCGAAGAAGCAGGTTGGCTAAGAGATCTATTGTTCGAGATACCTGTGTGGGAAAAACCAGTGCCACCTATCTTGATTCATTGTGATAGCACTGCAACTATTGGCAGAGTGCAAAGTAAGTATTATAATGGAAAATCCAGATCAGTTAGAAGAAAACACAGTACTGTGAGATCATACCTCAACAAAGGTGCGATCAATATTGATTATGTGAGATCAAGCGATAATCTCTCTGATCCACTTACAAAAGCTCTAGTTAGAGAAAAGATCTGGTATACATCGAGGGGGATGAGACTTAAGCCCAAGACTTAATACGGGAAGACTGAAATACTAAGTGAATGTTTCAAGACAGAGCCACTTTCACAATGCATGAGACTCTCGCATTTTGTCCACTGTCTAAGTTGTAAATTTTTTTATTAAAATAAGTGGGGGATTGTTGGAGTATTTTAACAAAAAATTCTCTTTTTCTTCAATATTGGTTTTGAAAAAACCATTGAAGTTTTTGAGTAAAACCATAAAGTGCTTTAGTCCCACATTGCTTGAAAATGGCAAGTCAAAATTTTCTTACATACTTAAACTTTTGGAAAGTTCTTGTCTCACATTGGCTATTGTAAAGGACTTTATAAAGTGACACTCCTTAGCCTTTGAATAAGATGGTTTGAGTTTAAGACTTGCACGCGCAAGAGGGGAAGGATAGGTGGGGGATATTTTCTTTTATTCTTTATTACTCCCCAACGTCACATTTTCTTTTATTACACAATAGTCATATTTTTTATTGCATCATTTTATTTCTGAAATGAATTTTGGATTTATTTCTTTGTAACTGATTTTCAACAACACTTTTTCTTCACCTATAAAAGGAGACATCTTCCTCACTTTCCAACGCACATCTCTCAAGCTCGCTTTTCTGATTTCTAAACACTTAGATTTGTGGGCATTTTGGTAAGGTATCGAGTGAAGCTTCTGCTTCATTCGTTTGTGCAGAATTACAAGTGAAGAAAAAGTGAAAGCTGGGTTGTTGACCTGTTATATCCCGGAAGCGACGCATCAATAATCTTGCTGCACCGGTGGTAATTCTCCGAATGGGCACAAATCGTCTTAAGAGAGCGACCTAATTCGCGCCTTAGCCAATTGTTTTGTACTATAATTTTGGAATTGTTCTTGCATGTTTCTTGCAACAATTCCAACATTCACTTTTCAGAATTATGAATTTAACCTGTTTGTAACTTTTTGAGAGAGATTAAATCTCATAATTTTTTTTTGCCAAACACCTCATACCTGATTTTATCCAGATTAAATCAGGTTTGATTATCTCAAAATCAATCCTAAACGTTCTTTAAGTCTCTGTCAACACTGAAATTCTTAATAACGCTATGATAAACACTGTAATTCGACTGTAATAACTCATTGACGTCATGCAACACAAACTGGCACAAGTCAATGACGAGATGCAAGTCACCTGGTTCCATGCACTTAAGGCATGGAGGCGGCTACTATAAGAAGCAACAGCAAGGGCGATGGTGCACGTTAATCATTGACGAGATATATAACTCCAAATAGAGTAGATATTTACGTAGAAATGTCGGACCATAGACAGAGATTTTGGAAAAAAGGTGTTCCCAACCTATTATGGTCGCACCCAAGGGTCCCGTTTTATGCGATACGTCACATATTCAACGATCAAATTTTCAACGCTCACAAGCTGGTCAAAGCGACACATGCTCAAGTCACATGAATTACTCGTGAAACACCTAAGGCGTGCCTTCCACCTCAAGGGGTCGGCAACCTATCTTGACGACCGACAACCATCGCTCGTAGTCGCGAGATTGTCGCTCGCGGCCGCGTTCCGCCGTAGTCGCGATGACCATTGCTCTCTGCCGTGCTCCGTTGCCTTGATGACCATTGCTCTCGGCCGCGCTCCATTGCCTCGACGATTGTAGCTCGCGGCTGTGCGCCGTTCACGCAACGCTCGCCGAGGCCCGTGTGTCAGCTTCGCGGTGCCTGTCACCAGTGGTCGTGCGACGTCTGCCGTCACCCGCGTGCCGACTTCACGACACTAGTCTCCTACGGCCGAGCGCCGTCACCGCGACCCCCATCGTTCGGACGTCTCTCAGCGACCCCCGTCGGCCGAACATCACTCAGCGACCCCCGTCGCCCGGACGTCACTCTGACGTGCCCGTGCACCGCGCCTCTGATACAGCCATGCCCCCGGGCTCTCTGTCACTCTACAGTGCCCCTCGACACCATACTCACTCCGCCGTGCCCGTGCGTCGTGCTGCTGATATAGCAGTGCCCCCAGGCTCTCTTTCACAATGTCGTGCCCCTGGGCCCCCTGGCACCATACACACATCACTGTGCCCATGCGCCATCTCCATGACATGTGCCCCGACACCGGCTATTGTCCCACGATGGTCGCCGTGGCGCCCCTGCGCCACAATCATGTTACATGCCCCGGGCACCACACTCATTCACCACACCATGCCCCCCCGCCATGGACGTAGAAAATGCTTCGACCCACTCTCTGGAGTGTGCAGCATCCCGCAGGGATAGGCAAATCCTCCGAGACATTATCTCTGCCAGGGAGCTTTTCAACTCCCCTTCCGCCAGGTAGACGGCTCCTTCGGGATGCTAACTCGACTAGTCGGGTAGACGGCTCCTCCGGGATGCTACCTTGACGCGCTCTGAGTGCTCCGGCATAAGGACTCACCGCAGGGATATGCGACTCATCTAGGACACTATCTCCGCCAGGGAGCTTTTCAAATCCCCTTCTGCCAGGTAGACGACTCCTCCGGGATGCTACCTCGGCATGCCAGGTAGACGGCTCCTCTGGGATGTTACCTTGGCCTGCGAAATAAGAGACTCATATGGGACACTATCTCTGCCAGGGAGCTTTTCAACTCCCCTTTCGCCAGGTAGACGGCTCCTCCGGGATGCTACCTTGACGCGCTCTGAGTGCTCTGGCACAAGGACTCACCCGTGGGATAGGCGACTCCTTCGGGACACTATCTCCGCAGTGGTGTCTTCGTGACTGGCCTACGTGCTTCGACACTGGGGGCTTGCATTGGCACCTTTATGGACTATGACCCCGGGTCACTCCGAGACGGGAGCATGTCTTCGGAGGGCATCGCGCCTAGTCCGTCTGGCAGTTGGGCGTCGGGTCTTCTCCGTCGCTGCCAGGCCTGTGGGACTCTACAGGGCTTGTATTGGTGGCAAGATCAAGGGGGTTCTCTGCCCACACCGACGCTATGGGAGCCAGTCTTTCCAGACAGACAGAGCGATGTTGTGCAGGCAAGCGGGGTGAATATGCGATTCGACAGTCTGTGGAGCACCGGCAGCTGTGGACCCTTCGATGACGTGTCACTCCCGGGAAACACCACGTGTTGAATGATGACATCATCATCTCAACCTTTATAAATAGGGGTCTTGAGAATTCATTTTGACAAGTTTTTCTTTCATTTAACAATTTTACTTTCTCTCTCTAAAACCTATTCTCTCTGGAATTCTAGAGAGAAACATAGTTGGACTTCTGACATCGCACCTTGACGCTGGACCCCTGACGCTGACTGTGACTGTCGTCGTATATTCATCCTGCGCCGTCGCCCTCGCAGCACTGCCACCCTCAGGCTCTGTCTGGGAAGCCCTTGGTCCCTGCCCTTGCTCCACCTTTGCTGTGTCCCACATCAGCACACTTGATATCTGACTCGAACTGCATTTCTTGTGGCACCTCCACCTCCACGTCGACTGCGAACCCACTTTCATTGGCATTAAAAGGGTATGAAAAACAAGGGAGCTACTTCCTTAGCATTCCATAATGCTTGACATGTAGTGATTATCAGACCATAAACTTTTCACGGTATTCATTCCCACTCTTCCGTGCCAAAGGGCTTTTCTTAATATTATTCAACGGTGATAATCTAACCAACAATTCTTCAGGATACTCAATCTCATCACTCCATTGTGAACGAACTTTTCTTATAATTACTCTGTAGGTATATTTTGACTACTGTTTGAATTGTAAGAAAATTACGACAACCTACATAATATGGCCGTTAAGTATTTATAACAGCTTTTATTTAGTAACTCCGAAAAAAGACCGTTAAAGTTTAGTCACAAACTGTTAAAGTTTATACACAAATAAAGTTGAACCAAGTAACTTTGCAAAGGCATAACCGCTTAGCCACATATATTAACAAAAATATTGCTAACTCTACTTAACGACTATTAATTATATTTGTAACGATCATTTTACTACTGGAATAATAGTCAAAATTCAATACTCATTATTGCGTTGCCTATATATAGTTGGTCAGTCCGTCACTCCCTTTCTTTTTTTTGGTATAAAAAAAATATGATTAGATTTTTCACACTTTCGAGCCGGATAAGACCACGTAGACAGTAAAATTCTCCCTGCTACTGCATTTTCAGGAATCGAACCCGACCTGGAGTCTGTCACTCCCTTTTACAAGCGCAAAGGCACTTTCTAAAAAGCCATAATAACCGTGAATGAAACTCCAATTTCCCGATTTATTAAACGTGATGGCAAATCTCCCAAATGAGCACCCATTTCGTTTTTAGCTCGCAAATCCCGAGCCCTGTACACATTCAAAACCCTAACTCTTCGATTTGCCGATTATGGCGATCGCCTCCCCTTCTGCCCCGAGTTTCTCAGCTTCCTTCTACTGCAATCGGGCGGAGTCGGCTCGCTTCCCCAGATTCTCCACCGTCCGACTTCGCCGGGCTCGTCCTCCAACACCTAAACTCAGTATCACCTCTCGCCTCAATTCGTCCACCGCCTCCAACGGTTTCGCATCCCCCGACAACGGCAACGATCTCCATTACGAGCTCCAGCACTCCAGTAATCACCGGCGGAGGGGGTCGCCGGTGTTCGTCACGCTCCCGGCGGACGCCGTGAGCCCGGCGGGGGAGATGCGGCGGAGGAAGGTCATGCCGCAGTCGTTCCGGGCGCTGGCTGCGGCTGGAGTCGAGGGCGTGGTGATGGAGATTTGGTGGGGGATCGTGGAGAGGGATGTGCCTGGGGTTTACGACTGGCAGGGGTACGTGGAGATCGTCAAGCTGGCTCGGCGGTGCGGGCTGAAGGTCCGAGCCGTCATAGCATTTCACCAGTGCGGTACAGGGCCGGGTGATCCTTTCTGGTTGGTGTTTTCTAACTGAATCTTATACTAAATAATTGATATGATCGCTAGTTTGAATGCGTGCAGAGTGTCTGTATGTTGTTTAACTGGGCTGCATGAATTGAGTTGGATAATAATGAAAGGAGCAATTGTAGGCTTGATTTGGTGCCTTTGATTTTTACACGTTGTTTGGAAAATATTTTGATCGGTTATAAACTAAAAAATGTTCTTGCTCATAGCTAAAACATTTGTCGTTATCTAGAAATTTTACAATCAGCTCTTATGGAAATGGGAATTGCAGTATCTGTCTGCTTATGCTTATTTCACAGAACTTTTGTAATAGTTGTCCATAGTCTTGTCATTTGGCATTGATGATATGATTTCTTCTGTTGGGAAACAAATTCGGCGATTCGATAGATGTCTAGTCAAGATGGAAAGAGTTGTTAGTGGGAACATTCTCACCTATTGACTTACACTTAGGTCAATCATCTCACCTTACATTGGTGATGAAATTCATTCATAAAAACGTAGCCACTTGATCAAGTGGCAGCTGTGAGGGAAAAAATTAGTGTTTGGATCTGTGTTCAACATGCACAAAATCATTCATAATGGATTTGGAGAAATCAGTGAGTTCAAATTTCATAATGAAGTGAAAAGTTGGGGAAGATGTTTTGAGTTTTAAGAGATTGTAGCTACAATGTTATGCGCTAATTAAGAGTAAGTTAGTAGCTACATAGTGTTGGTTTAGCACTGAAGTACTATGTACAATTGAAGATGTGTTGGCTTATTTTGTTTTATGTTAAATTGCCAAATGATTGTGGAGCTTTTAGTTTACATGAACAGGATTTTCTCACAACCTTCGAGCTTATTTCAGGATAAAGATGACAGTATAAATTAGTCTTGGTTACCGAATTTTTTTGTACATTGTGATCTTATTCACGCTATAAACAAAATTTTGCCCTTACCGTGTTGATCCAATTTCTGCAGAAGTTTCCAGGTTTTCTTGTATTGTCTTGACTTTGTTATGCTGTATTTATATCAACTACAACAATGGAAGGTTTGGTCAAGCACAAATTGCACTCTTCAAAAGAAACATTTCAAGTTAGGCCTGCTATCTTTGTGAAGGTTGATCTTATATACAAAATTGAGGAGTTTCTACCTCCCAGGTCTGCATTGCCAGAGAGCTTATGATGTTAATGGAATGTTTGAGCTAAAGGTGAAGCCGTAGGATAGCGAGACGTGGAAGATTCATTTGCTTGGTTAATAAGTCAGGACTGGCCCTTATACGTGCTACTTTTGAAGTAGCCTTTCGTGTGAATAGGGATGATGGTATCTAGTTATTCTGTTCGTTTCTATGCACTTCCTTGAAGCTTCCTCTTTTGTTTTATCTGGTTCTGACCCCTTTGTTTTCGAGATTTGCGTTTTCTCACTGAAGTGCATACTTGCTGATTCTTATCTAATAGTGATATAGTCTGAAGTTGTATCTGAATGTGGTTATAGGACTTCATTTCTTCTACACGTTATACGCCATAATACAGTCTTCGATCGACTCTAAATGTGAAAGAGAATGAGAAAAGATTGGGAATTTATATAGAAGGTTCTGGGCATTTGGATATGTGATTGTCCAATTAGACTTTGCCTTTCGCGGTCCTTTCAAATTTTGGGATTGTTACCCTCGTTTGGTTAGTAACGACTATCAGATGTTTTCAAAGTAACTGCCCTCTGTTCCCGTTACTCTCTCCTTCATCGTGACCACTAACCAAGTACCTTAAACCTCCTAAGATTTGGCTTGTACATAATAGAACTCTCATTTCAATGTGTACGATGTAACTTTCAAAATGAAAGAAGGTTACTTTGTTAGTAAGAGGAGACTAGGAGCTTCTTTCTGATGTAAATTTTGTCATAGTTCTAGTTGTAAGAAATGAGAGAAGGTTACTTGTACTATTCGGATTTTTCTATGTGTGATAGTGAGTACTCACTCACCTGGTGCATGTTCTGTTTGGTGTTAGTAAAAGCGCACACGCATATGAATGCTTGTCGATGGGCAAAGTCAAGCCCATTAATTTAGAACGAATCAGATAAAAATCTAAGACGAGAATCAAAGAAATGCTCCAGCAAAGACATCTCAACAAGTTCAATTGCATTATGACTTTTTAGCATCATCATTTTACGTCAACTTTGTGTATCACAATACATACTAGTAATTGGTTGACAAATTGAGCTTTCCTAGTACACTCGACTGTGGCTCAATTTCAGTCTTTTAGCTTACCATCTCATGATTATTCGTGAAACCTTGGTGTTTATGTCTCAGTAGTTCTTAAATTTAGCCACTTCTGTGCTCAAGGATTCCTCTTCCTCGGTGGGTGCTTCAAGAAATTGATAAAGATCCAGATTTAGCATACTCTGACCGGTTTGGAAGAAGGAACATGGAATACATTTCCTTAGGATGTGACATACTTCCTGTTCTACATGGACGATCACCGATCCAAGCATATGCCGATTTTATGAGGAACTTCAGAGACACCTTTAGATCATTTTTAGGTGGCCTTATTACTGTAAGATTATTGCTATTCTGTTGATTATCATATATGTGAATGCCCTGGTTTTTTTAATCAGTTGTGTTAATTATTGACTTTGTAGGGAGTTCAAGTTGGGATGGGTCCTGCTGGTGAGCTGAGATACCCATCATGCCCTTCTCAAAAGCTAGGATGGGCTTGGCGTTCTCGTGAACTTGGCGATTTCCAATGCTATGATAAGGTAGCGTTGAAGTCAAGCTAATCCCATTAATTCTTTTGCCTGCGATTTTGGACTGGAAATATAATTTTGCACATATACCATCATAGATCTGTTTTAATTTTCTTTATAATTGGCAGTATATGCTTGCATCTTTGAACGTTTGTGCCCGAGAGATTGGAATGCGTGAGTGGGAGAATGGGGGCCCTATTGGTGCTGGCAACTTGATGCACAATCCTGAAAATACTGAGTTTTTTAGAAGTGATGGTTCCTGGAAGACACCATATGGAGAGTTCTTCCTGGAATGGTACTCAAGAATGCTGCTCCAGCATGGGGAGAGGATATGCAGAGAAGCAGAAACAATTTTTCGAGGTACTGAAGTTAGCACATCCAGTAAAGTGGCTGGGATCTACTGGCATTATGACACGCCATCCCATCCATCTGAGTTAACAGCTGGCTATTACAATACTTCAAGCAGAGATGGCTACTTGCCAATTGCTCGAATGTTTGGTCGCTATGGATTTACAATGTGTTGTTCAGGTTTTGAAATGCAAGATGTTGAAGAGCAGCAGATGAACCCAACCAGTAGTCCAGAAGGCTTTCTTAGACAACTGCTCCTGGCTGCAAGGATTTGCAACGTACCTCTGGAAGGTGAAAATTCTTCAACGGGGTTGGATGACGAGTCTTTTCTGCAGGTGCTAAAGACGTCAAAGCTCTACTCAGACGGCGTTAAAAACCCCGCTTTTTCGTTCAACTTTGTTAGAATGGACAAGAACTTGTTCGAGTATCATAATTGGGTCAGTTTCTCTCGCTTTGTGAGACAAATGTCGGACACAAATATGCGCCGAGCAAAGTCAGATTTTGGAGGAGGCGATTTTTGCCCGTCTACCACATCAGCTGCCAATGTTGGAGTAGTTCTTGCATATTAGAAAGAAGCTTCATCTTGTCTGCAGCATCGGATTCTAATTTTATATGTAAACCGTGCAGATGTGTAAATGCAATACGCGATGACGTCTAATTTGTTGTCGTGAAGGGTCTAGTAATCCCTTAGTATTTCCCATTTGCTTTCTGTTTATGCAAGGAAAGGAGTTGTTCAATGTATTTGAGAACATTGTCTCCTGTACCAGCAAACAGCACCTTCCAAAATGACTATGGATCTTTGTATCTGTATATATATATTATATTATTTGTTAGATATATGAAAGCTGAATAAAGTAGATTTGCACTCCCTCGGTTCCCAAGTGTTGGCAACATTGGACTCTATTGCAAATTTCTAGAACATTATTGCTTAATATGACACTGAACTCAGATAAAATTTCAGCTTGTAAGTCTAGATGAAATCATGTGATTTAGAGGTAAAAGGATATAAAGATAACTAGTCTGTAAAAGTTACGATAAAGCCGCTTTCTAAAACCGTTATCATCTCTATAAACCGTTATCATCTCTATACGTGTAGGTGCTGATTGCAGATAAAGCATCTTAGATAATATTGTTTTCAAGAAAAAACTCATGACGCGCTTATAGAGCACATTAAGAAGAAGATGAGATAAACTAGTCCACGATCACGTTTGGGGTAGCTAACCCATGGGCAACCTATGGGGTAGGCATACCTTTATAAAGACAGTAGTGAACATGAACACATAATTTTGATCATGTAAAAAACATGGATTAAACATGGTAAAGGTTTCTAATGGCCCACTCCCTCGTCCAACTTTTTGTTTAATATGTGAAATGTATATTTTATGTGTACAAGAATGTGTGTGTTTCTTTACTTTTTAAAATCCTCTAACCATAAGGGTTTGGAGACCTTTTAAAACTTATTCTTTTTTAGTTTTTTTTTCTGCTTTATTTCTTATAGGATTAGACTTCTTAAGATTGTTTTGAGACTCTTGACTTTTTTGTTTGTTTTGTCCCACAACTTTCATTCGATGCTCATATTTAATCTGTTTTGAGATTTCATTATACTTTTTTTCATTATTATGGCTGATTAGTAGACGTTGATGGTAATTGATATGCTTAAAAATTAAGTGAACAAAAATTCATGACTAATTAGCAAACTTGGATGATAATTGATATTGCTTAAAAATTAAGTAAACAAACATTTATTTGTAATTATGGACAACCCGTGTACAACCTGTATCCATCCTGTGCCTATTAACACACTCAACACACTCATGCCCTGGGCGCGCTGTGAATAAAGATTATTAGGCCCGTAGATAGGTTGGGAGGGCATGAGCACGAGTTTTTAAGAGTGGGCTTGGACCCATCCAACCCAGCCAAATGACATACTTAATCATGTTGGCCAAATACCAAAAAAATATAATACACACACACACACATGGTGCAAGGGTAAAACACTATTGTATAAATAAGATATATTAAGAGTAGAAAACATAAAATTTTGAAACTTTAGAAGCTTCAAATACTCTTCTATATCACACCTTCTTCCCATATACTTGAAAATCCTCTTGCTTAAGCCAATTGAGAAGGCTAGTTATGATTCCTTTATTGGACCACATAAGAAAGTCTAAAAGTTTTGTAACTTATGAAAGTATGATAACAAAGCTCAACAAGTAAAATAAATTATTTACTCCATAAATCATTACATAACTTGCTATAATATTATAAAATTATAATTCTACAAAGTAAATGTTATTTTTCTAAATTTGTCCAACAAATTGAAAAAATAGAACCACATCTAGCAACTGGAACCACTTCTTTGAAGCAAACAACTGTCTTCAGCTTCTTCCATGAGCCTCGGGTTGATGTCTCGGCCTCAACTGCAAATCCAAGTTGCAAGAGGAACCGGCGTTAGCATATACCAAATTCAGAAAAGTAGAAAAGGAACAAATCCAGAACTCTTAATGGACTAACTAACTACACAGTATCAATGTCCACCTGATTTGTGTGCCCGCACTTCCTCTTCCTGCAGTTTGTAGCACCGGCTGGCAAACGAGCATAACACCTGCACACAAAAATTTGACATATATACTTGTACGAATTGACATATACTTGACCAATTCAGTGTGTGGGTGGTGTGGTGTTGGGGCTGAGGGAGAAAAGGAGTTGAAGAATTGCCAAACAAGAAACTGCGCATGAATGCTCATGGCTGTCATCAGACAGTTGAGTGAGGGGCGCTCGTTAACCTTGTTTCTTTAATACATATAATTTTCATCGCAAGACCCTATGAATCAATAGATGTCAACTTACTTTCTGCAGATCATCTTATTCTGGTTAGACTTCTGAGCCAGCTCAATCAAACTGGGAGGAATGTTCTTTGGTGCGCCTTTGCCGCCACGAAGCCTCAGCATGAGGTGCAAAGTGGACTCTACATGTACATCATCATACAATGTCAGTATTTAATTCGTCAATCTGAAGAAACCCAAAAGTAAAAGGGTATTATATATTTCAAAGAAGGAACCTTTCTGGACATTGTAGTCGGCAAGAGTACGACCATCCTCAAGCTGCTTGCCGGCAAAGATGAGCCGCTGCTCGTCTGTTGGAATGGCTATGCCTATAACGCGACACAGAGAACAACCATCAATATGGCTCCGAGAAGGTTTGCAAAGAGTCGCTAATGATTTAGCAAACATATTTGCTACTACATCCCATAATATCGGCCATCAGTATCAACTTCGTTTTACAAACATTAAATCCGACCGATTGAAGTACTGCATTAATTAGCAGCTCAAGTTATCATGCTCAATGGGAGCAAAAACCAATTTCGAATCGCAATTGCTTTACCAATACTAATATTAAGGTACCAAACAAGCTACGTTTTGTGTAAACCCTCAAACTACAAACAATAAACCTGGCCAATTCAAAATAGTTGCGACTATATGCATACACATGCGTGTGTGCGTGCAGGCAAAATCGGAACAAAACACGAAGCTATATCTGAGCACCAACATAAACGTACAGTTCAAACTAGTGAAGGGTTTTCACAAAGTCGTGAGATTTATGATAAACAGCAACTAGTATGTGCGCCCAATATACCTTGCTTATACTGAATCTTGGACTTGACATTGTAGATGGTGTCGCTGGATTCGATCTCCAATGTGATGGTCTTTCCGGTCAGAGTTTTCACGAAAATCTGCATCTCTCTCTCTCTCTCTCTCTCTGTATATGTCCCTGCGAAAAGATATGCGTTGGATACGAACTCCTCTGCGGAGTATATATAGCTGCAGAATTACGTTGGAATGTTGGATACAAACCGGCGGTGTTGTGCATTGCTTGGGAGTCCTTTGCCGGCTAGAGGTGTCAATGGGCTGGGCTTGAGCCAGCCCAGACCGGACCCAGCAGGCCAGACGAGGGTCAGGGCCAAACCGGACTTCGGGCCTTACAAACCGGGCCTGGCCCAATGTGAGGATATCATCACATTGGGCCTAGGCCCTAACTTTAGGGCCTGAATAATTTTTTTTAATTTTTTATGTTATGAAAAAAATTAAATTTATGATAAATTTGTTCATAGGTCCTTCCTCCTTTTATCTGAGCTTAAGATCGGTTGCTATATATATATATATATATATATATATATATATATATATATATATATATATATATATATATATATATATATATATATATATATATATATATATATATATATATATATTAAGGATTAATTTGAAATAAGCTTGTAAATAAGCTTATTACAAAAGAAAGTGAATTAAATTTCAAATCCAATTCTGAATTTCAAATCCAAATCCTAAAAGAATTGGTTTCAAACAGACTGTAACTTATGCGATTTAGAACAAAAAAAAAAAGATCCAACTAATGATTTAAATAGGGATAGATACTTTATTTTTGAATTAATTTTACAGGAATAACGAGGGTTATATTCGTCAGCCAAATGTAACCTAAAAACTAATATTAACCTAATTATTTTAAAATTTAACCTAATCAGTATACTGACGTAGTAGAACTTAATTTTGATTTTTGTATCCTTAAAATCACTTTCTAATATTGACATAAAATTTAGATATAAAAAAAACAAAAAATTATATTATATTTAGAAGAAAAAAATGATGTTACAATTGAAATACAAACAACTCATGAGGACTTAGCACAAAAAATGATCTAACAAGTGATTTAAATTTAGATAGTCCTTAATATTTAAATTTAGTTAGTTTCGAACGATAATGAGGATTATATTCGTAAACCTTATGTAATTTCAAAAAATACTTCCAGTCATTATAAACTCATTCTAGAAGATAAACTAATTTATTATGACTTATTTTTCTAATATTATTTTCTTAAAACCACTCATCAATGGAAATATCAAGTTAAAAAACAAAAAAATTAAAAATTAGGGCCGAGCCAAAATCCGGGCCAGATCTGGGCCCAATCCGGGCCTGTTCAGGGCCGGGCCAAACTCGGGCTTTTTTAGGGCCGGGCCGTGCCAGGCTTTTTCCTCCAATTTTTAGGCCTGGCCCTGGCCCTTGGCCTTATTGACCAGGGCCGCACTATTCATCCTTTAGGGCCGGGCCAGCCCGGGCCATTTTAGGGCCAGGGCGGGCCACGGGCCGCCCGACCCTTTTGACACCTCTACTTTGCCCATTCCTTAGGAACAACGTTTGGGCAAATTACAGATTTTGCCCTTATAATTTGAGGGTAATTTGTAACAGGTCACTTATTTTCATGTTAATTGTCATTCAGGCATTTATCTTTGTTAAGTGGTCAATGTGGTCCTTTGACCCCTTTATTTGAGTATGTTCTCTTTAGGTTGATTGTGTGACACGAAAATATGTTTTTCATTCTTAATATATAATTCACGATATAAGATTTTGTGCAACAAATTTTAAGTTAGGGTGACATATGGGTGGTTGATTCTTGCCACTGATTTAAGCTCGACATCATAAAGTCATCCCATAGATTGTTATGGGGTGATTCTGGCATAGGCCAATCTTTTGTGACTCGAGGCAAGGCCTTCAGCGTTCGTTGTAAGAGGAGAGAGTATTTTGTGTGCTTCTTGAGCAAAAAATGTTTCATAAATATGGAAACAGTTTTTAGAAAGAATCTCAATGTGCATGCGTCAAATGGATATGAATATCAAATAGAGGTTTTAGTGTGGAACTAGAGGTGTCAAAAGGACCGGGCGGCCCGCGGGCTGGCTCAGCCCGGCCTGGGCTGGCCTGACCTTCTCGGTGAACAGTGACGACCCTACACAAATGGGCTTTGGGCCTGGGCTTGGACCTGGCCAAGAAATTCTAGAAAAAAGCCCGGTTCTGCCCCGGCCCGAAAAAAGCCCTGTTTTGGCAGGCCCCACGATTTTCAAATTCTAATTTCCACCCAACAGTTATATTCCCCATTAATTTTCAAAATTCTACTTTTACCCCCCAACAGCAATATAACGGCTAGTTTAGGGGGTATTTTGGTCTAACTTAATTTTTTTCAACTCTTTTAAGGGTTTTTACACTCTTACCCTCCCCAACAACTATAAACGGATAGTTTTAGGGGCATTTTAGTCTTTTGTGAAGTTTAAAAAATTTATAAATTCACACAATTTCTCTCTAATTTTTCACATCAATCTTCTTACTCTCTCTTATCTAAACATTCTACATTTCTACAAGTTTTGCTACTATTTCCCTCTCCAATTACTACTCTTGCTAATTACAAATATTATTTACTAATTAGTACTCTTGCTAATTATTACTCTTGTTTACTAATTACTACTCTTTCTAAATTCTAATTATTAATTGCTCCTCTTATTAATTTATTACTCTCTAATTCTTTTGTCCAGTAATTAGTAATTAGTGAATTTTTATTTATTAATTTCTTTTTAATTACTAACTATCTCCAATTTTGAATTTCGAATTACCCTCAGTGATTCATTTGTTACTCTTTAATTCTTTTAATTGTTATTTCTAATTACCAATTACTGCTCGTATGCTTGTGCATTTAGTTACTCTTACTATTTTGATTTTTCAATCTAGTAAAAAAGTTTAGCGTCAAATATGGCTGGATTAGTGAAGAAACTAAAGCGTGGATCATCATCACGAAAAACATCATCATCATCACAAGCACCACCACTAGCACAAGTGCCAGCACCACGGTCATCACAAACACCAATCCAAGCACCACCACAACCATTCGTTCCTGGACGAATGAGTACAGGCTGTATGATAGATACCCAAGCCAATTGGGAGTTCAATCAAAACATTCCAGATCTTGAATACACGCCTTCACAAGACCCCTCGCATTATAGTCAAGGACGCAGCTCGGTTGGTGAAGTTACTACTCCGTGGCATAATCTTAACCCGATGCATAGTCATGATGAAGAAGGGCCAAGCAATGCCTCTGGTAATGAGCCAGAAGTCCAAAAGGGAAAAAAAAAAAGCCGAGTGTTGGAATCATTTTGATGAAGTTATGGTGGACGGCATCCGAAAAGCTCGATGTAAGTATTGTGCTCAATTATTTTCGTCTGGTAGTGGTAATGGACATCTTAACAGGCATTACCCTCAGTGTGCACCTTGACAAGGCCACATCGAACCTATCCAAACGCAATTATCTTTCAATGGTAAGTTATTTGTTTATAATCAGCGAGAGCAAAGAGACAGTCTCGCTAAATTTGTTATTCACCATGAACAAGCCTTTTCTTTTGTTGATAATGCTAAGCACTCTAGATATATGGACACATACGTGCAACCTTTGTACAAAAAGGTTGGGTCAAATACACGTAGGTACCCTGAAACTACCACAAAGTCTCAATTAAGGGTCCCAAAGTTTAATTTTTATACATAAGGGCCTGTAACTCCAAATTTGCAATAAGTAAGTACATCCGTCCACTTTCTTAACGATTGAGGCTTTTCCGTCAGGGGCATTTTTGAATTTTCATATTTGGGTGTTTTTCTCTTCTTCTTCTTCTTCATCAAAATTTCACCTCTCTCCTCCCCATCCTCATTTAATCCCTTTCTTTCTCTCTATTTATTTCCTCCTCTCTTCTTCCCCTTATTTTTTTTCGTACTGCTCAAACTGTAGCCCAGGGAAGGGAAGACTGTGATGAGCCAATAGGCGGCGAGGCAAGGGAAAACCACAAGGCTGGCAAGAGGCAGGAGCTTTTTGTACAAGGGTTTTGGCTCTTTGAGGAGGGGAAGGAAAAATTGAGGCGCCGGTCCCCGATCGCCGGCGACAGGTATGACGATCGTGGTTGATGCCGATCGGTCGTCGAAGAAGGTTCAATTGAAGCGACTGGCTTGAATAACCCTTTTCTTTTTGTTGTTCTATGACGGTAAGCATGGTGGTGTGGATCTAGTTCCTCACCCGTCGTCGTGGGTCCTTTGTGATAGATCGGTGGGTGGCATCAGTCACCACCTGTGGTTGCTGTCGATCGTGGCAGTGGTGTGGCCCTAGAGGAAGTTGAGGACAGATCTGCGCGTGAGAGGAATTGAGCCATCGACAACATGCCTCTGATGATCTGAACGAAGATCTGTATCGTCCTCGGTGCGTAGGCTATACTTGTATCGTCCTCAGCGCGTAGGCCTCCGGCTAAGCCAGCTCGGCCATGGCACCGCCACCGACGTCTCTCACTTACTCCTAGTCTAGGTTGCGGCTACAGTGCATGTGTCCTCGAGGGAAGCAAATCTCATAAGTTGTGTGTCTTTGTTACATCTGACGAAGTTGTGGTCAAGGTGGTGATGGTAGTGCTGTGATGATGCGGCAGGTAAAGCCGTGGTGATTTTGGGTGAATTTAGTGGGGTTGCAGGTTATTAAGACTTGGTCTCTTCGTCTCTTTTTGTTACCGATTTTCTTTCCACTTTGTCGTTCAGTAGCGACACCATTGGGATCTGCTGTCGACTAGTGTGGTTGTTGCCACTGTCGGTGGTTTCTTGTCCTTATGGGGTGAGGGGTGGCTGTTGCTGCCGCCGATGGTTTCTTCTTCTTAAGGAAGAAGAAGTGAAAACTTAAAAAAGAAAAGAGGAAAAACATCCAAATATGGAAACCCAAAAATGCCCCTGACGGAAAAGCCTCAATCGTTAAGAAAGTGGACGGATGTACTTACTAATTGCAAATTTGGAGTTACAAGCCCTTATGTGTAAAAATTAAACTTTGGGACCCTTAATTGAGACTTTGTGGTAGTTTCAGGGTACCTACGTGTATTTGACCCAAAAAGGTTCATAGAAACACAACTAGATCCGATGCACTCTTACAGTATAATGCTGCTAAAGTATGCCTAATCGATTATTTCGATAATTTTGAAGGTAAAGTTAGTCTTACTTCTGATATTTGGCAATCTCCGTTTACTTTTGTTAGTTATACTTGTGTGACGGCCCATTGGATTGATGCAGATTGGATTATGCACAAGAGAATCATCGCTTTCGAGCTCTTTCCTTTTTCGCATGATGGAATGAACGTTGCTACTATTATATTAAAAGCATGTACCATGTTTAAATTAAAGGATACGATTATGAGTATTAGTTTTGATAATACTTCTAACAATACAACTGCTGTTAATGCTTTAGAGGAGAGCCTCAAACCTGTACTTTCTGGTAAAATATTTCATGTTCGTTGTGTTTGTCATATAATTAATTTAATTGTTCAAGATGGTTTAGCTGCTACAGGAGATATTCTTGTCAAAATGAGGGGTATGACAGCGTATGTTAATAGTTCGGGTTCGAGAACACAAAAATTTAAAACGTTGTGTGTTGAATATAATATGCCTCGCAGGAAAGCAGTTACAGATGTGGTCCACAGGTGGAACTCTACATACCATATGCTTTTACACATTCTGGCATACAGAGAAGTCTATACGCATTTTCTACTAACCTTGTTCCCAGCCAGCTTGCCAACTCACAAGGAATGACAGATGGCCACATATCTAGCTGAATTTTTGGAGGTATTTTACACTTCTACCAATTTATTGTCTGGTACGTACTATCCCACCTCTCCTCTCGCTGTAATAGAAATTCTCAAGATGGCTACAATGTTAACAAAATGGAGATATATAGGACCCTTTCAAGAAATAGTAAAAAGTGATAGATAAAAAGTTTAATAAATATTAGAGTGAACTGCCTGTTATTTTTGCTGTGGCTACTTGTTTAGATCCTAGGTTAAAGTTGTATGACGTGAACGTCTCGATACAAGAGATATCGAGATTAATGTGCTACCCAGCAGCGGACACAACCGAACTCACAGCGAAAGTGAGCAAGATATTTGAAGAACTGTTCAACCTCTATCATAATTCTGCTTACGTGTGCGGGCGAGCTTCATCATCGACTGCTGAGAGGTATTATGCGCCATACCTTGAGGGCTTTGAACATCTAGTAGCAAAACAACTACCAGGTGAAGGTACTTCTAATTCGACAGGTTCGTCTACTTTTTTCTCTTTTAATGAGATTGATGTAAATTTAAATACTGATCATTTTTTTAATTTATCAATGCAAGAACATGTTAATTTTAATTTGTTAAATTTTTTAAAACAAAATCAAAACATGTATAAAACTTTATCCCAAATTATAAGGGATGTACTGCCAGTGCAAGCCTTCGCGGTTGTTTCAGAGTCGGCATTTTCAGCGAGCGAAAGAGTTTTGGATGACAGGATGAGTCGTCTTAACCCCGAGTCGCTCGAGCTATGTGTATGTTGAAAGGATTATCTTGATGCAAAATACCGCGACCAAGATAAATCGATTGATGATAGGAAGAGAGTGACTTAGATATTAAAGTACTTCCGGATGATTAGGCAATTTTTTTTTCTTCTCTTAAGTTATAAGAATAAAATTTTCACAAAATATAGTTTTTTTCTCATATATATATATATATATATATATATATATATATATATATATATATATATATATATATTATAATAAGTTTTTACAAGTAAGATGGATATTTTTCCATATATATAAAAAATTAGATAACTTCGCCTGTTTGTTTACAAGCAGCCGGTCCCAAGTCCGGATAAAAGGAAGATAGTTTATGAATACATTTATCTTCAATTGAACTCTATATGGACGTTAATAATTTACATACATTCATAAATTCTAGCCTCACTTACTTCTTATTTTCTGACAAACACGATATATTAATATCATAGATTCTTTTATACTCACTCATAATCATCCTATATACATATGAGAATCATATATATAGAATAAAATTTTGTATATGAGACCAAGTAGAGAGAAAAACTGTTAGTCAAATTTTATACTTATTACTTAAGATCGTCTGGGGAATTAATAACTATACTCCAAATTTAAATTCTTGTAAATTCCAACTAGTTTTTAGTGGTACATTATAATAACAAAAATTCAACTTTAGTGAAAAAAGTAAAGCTTAATAGAATAAATTTCAAATAAACTGATTAGGATTTCAAAATATATGCTAAAACTTTATACAAAATTAAACTAATAGTATAAATTTGAAATAAATTGATTAGAATTGAAACTTTCAAAAAATGCTACTTATAAATTATAATGTTAGTAGGCCAAAAAAGACTTGTCAATATTATACAAAATTAACATGTATCAATCTCAACCAATTAATTTGATGTATTCTTGTTGACTATCGACGCAAATAAATAACAAGGAGTTGGGAACCAAAAAAGAAGAGAAAATTTTTTTGGGCCCAAGCCCGACCCTAAATATTGGGCCTAGGGCCTAGGCTTGGACTGGGCCCATATATGCAGATTTTAGGCCTAGGCCCAGGCTTGGCCCGTTTTTGCTAGAGGCCCGTTGGGCTTGGGCTGGGCCGGCCCATTGACACCTCTATGTGGAACGAGTACACAAAACTTTACGACATGCAATTTTAATGTGAAGCCTTCAAAGGAGCTACTATGACTCCTCGAACATGGTATCGTTTACGGGATCACTTCAATTTTGTCTCCTAAGGGTATTACAAGAGGGAGCATGGTAGTGCGCGGGCACTAACTCCATCATCTCCTATGCCTTCATGGATAACCATGGGACATCAAGTGTGCAACTCATGAGAACTTGAGGCAAAGCTTGAGACTTGCTTGAAAGCTTTTATTCGAGAAAGCTCCTTTCAGTTGACACCAACGTACAATGTGCTCTATTATTTGGTCATGGCTGTTTATGTAAACCTGCAATACCCCAGATCATACTGAACTACATTGGGAATGCATGTCATGGCGGATTAGGTATTGGTGTACTTGCACACCATGTGCCAAGATGGGCATTGTCTTGGGTTCGCCATGCTTATTTGACGGGCAACATAATATACATGTCCGGTGGCAGCATCTTGTGTTTTACGTTCTGAATGACAAGTACTGCAATTCGCATGGTGCTAAGATTGACCAAGTTATTCTTGATGATGGCCACATTAACGTAAGTGAAGCAAGGCTCCAAGCCAAGTTGGAGAAGTGAGTACCTTAACATGCACAACAGGCACAATGTTGGGTACGCTAGCACGTCATTGCTTTGTGTAGGCACACACCACGCATGCAGGAACATTGTTGGGGCGTATTGACATATGGCTAGCGCATAGGACATGGTAGACAGATTCTGTGCACGGAATGTTGGCTATGCACGCTAAGCTGAGTGTGAAGGGGTGCTGTGGACGCACGTACAAAATCTTGACAAGATTAATGTGTTTAGTCTCCTGAGACCATATTAAGATCTTAAGATCTTGCTAGTCATCTAAGGTCATCAATATGCTTGGGCATGATCTTTATGCAAGGTTGGTATAATTGTGCTTTCAGAGGAAAATATCGGTTCATGATACGGTGGGGCAAGTAAGTCGCGAGTGTCGTGAAACCTCACCATCGTTCCACTACTGCACAGAAATGTACGAACCGTGACACTGACACACGCTAACCCATTTAACTATGAGTTTGAGTTCAGTTTTAGTTTTAACCCATTAACACAATAATGACCCTTTGGCGCCTAACATTTGACTTGTTGTATTCTTCGTTTTGTTCTTCTATTTTCTTTTCAAATTATTGGGAGAACAAAAGAATTGGTATTTGTCAATAGCAAAAGAAGGAAGTGAATGTATGGAAGTCACCTAAGTCTAGCTCTTGCATGTCAGAATCAAAACCTACAAGTTTTAGCGCTCTTACCACGCCTTATTTGTTCCTTGCAATTATAGGATGATATTTTTCTCTAATCTTCCGTTTTTAAAATAATTTTATTAAGACCAAACTCCCTTTTATTCAATAACTCGTCTTCTCTCCTATCTCACAACGCCGCCCTGATCCTACTAAGATTTAAGGTTTGACGTCGGACAATCGTCATGTCTTAATTACCAGGTATAGAGTAATCAACGGCTATTGCAGATTCTTAATTACAATTGTCAAACAAATGCTTCCATGTTCAGCCCTTCATCGTGGACATGTGTCCACTTCTTACAGGTGCCACGTACGTTTGGCTCTAGCCACCAAGGATGGTGTTGGACGTGTTTACTGTTCTTACCTTTTGTGTTTTCTTTATTACTGTATCCAGTTAAAAGATAAAAGGAAATCTTTGCCGTCGGCATTGTAAATATATTAAAAATAAAAATAGTTAACCAACGGGACCTCAATAATTTGATAATTTCTAGAATATTTCTGACTACCGGCTCTAAATGTTATACCTAGAATTATGTACTCACTTAAATTGAATTTTCTTTTTTGACTTTTTGTTAATTTTTAAGGTATATTGGGATTAATGTGTAAACAACAAATTTATCTAAAATTAAAACGTTTAGCAAATCAAGTTAGGATTAAAAACAATCATAGGAGACGAGTACAAAGGAGATGGGAGATAGACAAGAATTTTCAAAGGTCAAGCATTCGAAGGGTCCGACTATTCACGTCCAATGCGAACATCTCTCTACTGCATTTTCTTTTTCCCCCTTTTCATGTCCATCTGCCTCCACTGGACATTGCCCTTTTCCTCCCTTTAACCTCTCTGCTCCTGAGTTAGCACTGTTAATGAAGAACAGTCGGAGCAGGTTTTCTCAGGTCTTTTCAGTTTCAAACTTGAAGTAAACTTCTGTGTCACCAACTAAACCGTTGATTTTCAGTAAACGAGTGCTGCACCTCAGCAATCTGCATCAGGAAACTGTTAGAGCATTACCCTACTCTCAGTATAAAAATAGCACTAGACGCCATTATTGTGCGTAAATGATGATTATTATTATTTTTTTGAAATATGGAATTATATTATTCCGGAGATACATTGAAAAGGATCGCGAAGATGGCACCTGGAACCAACGGAAAGACAACCACATCAAAGCACAAGATAGGTTACCAAGGAACATCTGATCGAATGGTGGAGAAAGGTCCTGCAGGGGCGACCTGAGAACACATCAAAGCACAGGATAACCACACCATGATGATGCATAAATGGGCAAGGGTGCATTCCATGTGCTCTCATGTCGCACCTGTTGGACCATCATCCATTAATGTGCGTCACCTCTCAAGCCTTTTCATTTAGGCAATGAACCACCAATTTCTGATTCCAGATATATAGCTCATCTCATCTGCTGGCTTCAGTACTACCCTCTTGTCAAGTACTGTACTTGCAAGTTATGAACATATATACCTTAGTTGAGAAGTACAACTCTGTACTCTTCTTTTCTAGACTCGAGTAGTACCAAGTGTACTAGCTTGCTTTGACATTATTGCACAAAAGGGCAGATTGCACATACACCCCCTTAATGATACTGTCAAGTATCAATGAAATGCCAATTAATTAACTTGGATGAATCAAGAAAAATTGGTTATTATGAAGTTTACCTTACATCAGATTTAACTTTTACATGCTGGTACTTTGGTAATCGATCACCTTGAACCAACCAGACTTTGTGTTCTTTTGATGCTTCTTCCCCTCTTGTAGATCACAATAACTGCATCGATCTGTTCTCGAGGTCCAGAAGGTTGTGCTGTGATGACTAGCTCATGCTCGGGATCAAAATTTTCGACTGTATAGCCCAAGGCATGCATTACGAAAGAACTTGTGGTCAATAATCAGTACCTCTGGGAAGTTTTTCTTGTCAAAAATGATCAGCAAATTTCTATTTGAAGATGGATTTATGAGAATCAAGTAACATAGGAGCGCATAATACATGCTTCTTTTACTTCATAATCCACGCAGTCTCGTACTCTGCTACTGGAGTAGTGCAGTTTAGTTATGCTCCTCATAACCGCTAACGCATGTGAGTTATATCTTTGACAAGTTAGACCCCTCTATCTACATCCATTCAACCACCATAATCAAGCCATTGCGGTATTTTCGACTTAACACAAGATACTACAACTGGGCACAAAATTCAAAGATGCCTAGACCATGCAAGTAAAAACTTAAATCTAGCAAGAAAAGGTTCAACACGGATTAACCTAGTGGTTTAATTAGTCCAAGACAAGAAGAGATTCAATGAAGATCGGAAGAAAGGTTGATATCAACAACTGCAATTTGCAACCCAACCAAATTTGGCAGTGTTCCCGCTATGAGAATGGTCGATCTCCATGCTTAAATGGTCTTCTGAATGTAGACCTAAAGTCAATTAGAATGTCATTTTCCCGTATGTGCTAAAGCAGAAGCGAAAATGAAAAAACTGCGTACACAAGCATCAAAAGCGAAGAACTCTTAGGTGCAGAGTTACAACCAATGTGAATACGCCACTAAGCAAAAGTGCAACAAAAATTGGAACAGGTGCAAGCAGTGTTTGCAGTTTCACTTTTTGCTTAGGCAACGAGTCTTCATTGGCTGCAACCATTGATGACGTGGTGGATACTTATTATCTAAGAGCTTCTTGACTCAAAAACGTAACTTCTTACATTCTGAACTGCTCTAAATGATGAGAATAATGTATACACTGAAAGGAATTACACTTGAACAGATGACCACTCTAATATTCTGGTATTTATATACTTAGAAGCCAATATGAGACAGAAGAAAGTTGTTATAATCCAAAATTTGAAGTTCAAACATAATAAGAAGCACAATTTTCTAAACTGATCAGTATCAATTATCTATCTGCAATGCATCTTTAGACAAGAAAAGGGTAGCCGAACTGCTGATATTTTGTACAAGCAGTAGACCAGAGCAAGAGTAACGATCAAGGCATGACTTCCTGATGACTTTAACATTACCCTGTTTACAAAATTGCTAAGTTAGTCTTCAAGATCAGTAGCATCAAAGTTTCCCTTAAGAAATAGAAATATAAAGTCAGGAAGCTCTTATTATTCATAGCCATAAGATACCTAGATGACCTTTAGAAAAATTTACGAAGCCCAATAAGAGGTCGACATTTATGGGGTCGTAAGCTGGGGTCATAAACATTACCTCTTTATATACAATAAGAATCGCCTAAAACAAACATGCATGCACATTAGGTAGGATATTCAAACTTCATGAAAATGGGTATTTTGGCAGCTCGTTTTCCTTTCCAAGTCGATCTTTCGAGAGGTGGTAGAATGGACTCGTGTCCCTGGTAACAGCTAGATGGATACCATTACTTGAAAGGTATAACCACAGAACTAAAAGTGGTGAGGCGATAAGATAAGATTTTCCTATGCAAGAATATTGTGCTTAAGAAGTCAACTAAGGGAGAAGTGCTCTGACTACCACTATCATATGGTCCTAGCTCCCACTCCCATATAGTGTTTGTTCATTTCATTTGCTTTATGTGGAGACTCCATGTAAGGTGACTTTTAGCCTAAACCATGCATTATGATTTATGACCAACAATATAGATAGTTTGATGATAGTTTGATGACCAACAAACCATGCATTATACCCAAAAGTGAAACTGTAGTTATTAGGCTAGTAAGCATGAGGAACAGTACACACCACCTAGTCTTGCAACTTTATGATAGTTTGATGTAGATATCTTGGGGATCCATAGTTAAAATGTTGAAAGGTTGCAACATATATGGAGTTCTGAGAGACATGCAGAATAGAGGTACCTATTACCTAGTTAAAAATGAAGATGGATTTCAAAAGATCTCTTCCAAGCTAAACAAAGCTGATTTAGGCAAGAATCTGGCTTCCAACAAAGGAAACATTCGAGAGCCATCAATAATTGAGGTGCATGTGTTCTCGTTACTTTCCTTTCACAGAAACGAACAGAAACCAAGTGTAAGCCAAAGAAAGGCTTCCAGTTTGATGCCAAAGAGGGAGATACAAAGATAAAAACGTAATTACTTTCCATCGTCAACAGTAAGGACCTTGTGATTTGTTTCTTGCATGGTGGCCAGGCAGGCCAGCTACCACCAACCAGCTAAGGTACTAGCACGAGCACATATCTTTAATATCCTATAAGTAACGTACAACTACGCAAGCATAGAAGAACCGTTTCAATAATACACTCCAACTTTAATTCACCATGAAGACAATATAACAGAAAAGAAATCAAGGTAAGCTGAAGAATGAATTCCAGTCCATGTGTACAAAAGGCAAGGAGAAATTCTTAGTTGGTTTCAAGTATACCATCAAACAGATAGGTACAACAGTAAACACGTTCTTTTCCTTCATGTACAACAATAATATAAGCGAGCTGCGAGTATACCAGAATAAGCTAATCACCAACCTACCAGAAGTCAAATTTATTACAACTAATTGTAAATTATAATTCAACATCCCCTCGTCTTATAATTGGAAAGATGTTTTTCATGGTATAACTATCAGTGGTTCACTTATCTGAACTTAAAAGTGGTTTAGTATTATGAAATACCTAACCTGCTTTTGACTGCATGCTGAATTAAATAAATAACCAAGTAAATTAAAACTTAACACCTCTTTTGAGGATCAAAGGCACCTATGGCATACTGAAAAAAGTATCCAACATGCGTAGCGGCCAAAGCTAATATTAAGTGAAAATTAATAGCCACCAACAGGTAGGATTTCTGAAAAAGCAAGCCACACCTATCATTGCAATTTTGTGAAACATTGCACCTAGAAGCCATATGCCACAAGTCCAGGGGTCCAACGCATATGTCGGCGAGCAAGATTCTAACATAAAAGAGCCCCCAACAAGGAGTACACATTTTTTTGGCTGAATCAATATGCGGTGTAGTTGACTTTGCAATAGTGGATAGCAGCTTCAATCAACAAAGCTCTTGAGTGAAGTGTATAATGACAAGCACTCGTGATTGCATCACCTCTTGCCGTATACAAAAGCATATAACATTACCTCAGTAGCCTTAAGTCAGGTCTTAGCACTTGAAGAAACCAAGAATATGGCTGCTAAGGAGAAAACCTTCCTTCTCATCCTACTTTTTGTCTTTATATGCGCAAATTCAGGTAAACGAGTTCTCTTTCTATGTACCTTATCTAGAAATTCTCTGTTATGTAACAAAGGACCTGTCCTCTTTCTTTCACTCTTGTAGGAAGCAACGATGATGTGAACAATGTTGTGAAGCATGGTATTCTACATCCTAAGGTATTCAATATTGCATGTACAGGTTTGGTTGGTATATGTGACTCAAAAGAATCATATTCTCCATGTATGTTTGTGTCTGGTGTTCTGCATTAAGCGCACCTTTGAAACTGCCACTGAATAGACAGCATGCAGGACAAAGCTCAAGTTCATCATTCTACTAACAGGGTCAGATATCAGATACACATGAGGTGTATGATAAACCTTATACCTTGTGTTTCACTGTCTAATCACGTGCATGATGATTTGCCTATAACATATTTGCTACATGCACATGAGAGCACATGCACATCATTTCGGATTACCCTTATTAGTAATTGATCACAAGATCTAGCAAGGAAGTTCTGTGTGTAAAAGAAAGATGGCATTATGAATTTCCTCACTAACGGACACAACTACACCCCAATTCTCTGAAGGTGATTGCCGGGATGAAGATGAGAAAGCTTATTGATGTCAATGCAATGCTGGATTACTACGAAGCAGGACCAAATCCAGTACACGATCCGGGGAAAGGAAAACCTGGCGGTCGAGGAGGCAATAACCCTTAACTAGCTCAACCTCATTAGTCGTAATTACAAAAAGCCTTTGGCAGACTAGAATAAATGCTGACCATTGAGGGAGGGAAAGAAAGTTTGGCATCATACATGACGAAAGAGGTAGCAGATTTCGTGCTATATTCAGATGTCCTATGTATTTATGTTCGTTATGTCTGTATGTGGTACGCGTGTATGCCGCTGTGTGCAGTGTGCAGGTTATTAGAAGCTTTAATAGACAAAGCCTTCATCTTGATTACATTCGGGCAGAGAATATACGCTTGTACCGTAAAGTTTTTACTGTCCAAACATAACTCAAATTCCCTTCATGCTCCAATATGTATTGAAGGATTGGTCACAAACAAAATACTTAATTAAGAGGAATAAATAGCACACAGAGAGAGAGTGCGCGCGGGGTTGGGGGGGGGGGTTGAAGAGGAAGAACTAGAAGACAGAAATTATCAGGACTTCTGAATATTAAAACTGCATCAGGAAAATGGCATATACAAACGGAACTAACATTTACAACAAGATGATCATAACAGATTAACAGCAGCAACATGTGGCCCATATATTGCTTGGTCTAGCTCCATCTATTTGATTGGAGCACAACAGCCATTATTCTAATTATGGCAGCTAAATTATTATATTTCAGGCATTAGTGCTATTCGTGTCACGAACATCAAATATCCCCTATCCAAACTAAATTAAAACAAAAATCAAAACACAAGCAAACATTTGCTTCTAACAAAATATTTTACACAAAATATGTTACATTTTGTAGAAAGAGGATCCAGATGTTCGTATGCAGCTGCAATTTTCATTCGGTAGCAGATGAACTTGAATTCAGAATACATAATAATAACGAAAAAATGAGAAATTGCCCGAATTAAAATTTCAAGAAACAGAACAACTGCTGTACCTGGCAAAGCATAGCATTAGGCACAGAAGATCGATTTGTTAGCATTCCTTGCCTCGAGCCGAGTTTGGAGCACATCTTCTGACTGATATTCCTTTCAGAAAGGCATCAACTGGGTGTGGAATGAAATAGATTCTACATTGTTCTGCCAGCAGTTTTTCTGTGAGGGTCTGCTGCTAAAATCCAAGTTACCTAAATGCCATATATCTTACATTACGAGTCTGACAAACTAGCAAACACTGTACCATAAGAGTAAGCCATATAACTTTGAAGAAACAAGGGAACATCATTGTTCTAGTTGGTGTCCATACCTTTGTCTAAACAAGCCAAGCGAAAGAGCAGCATAAGTGGTGGAGCCAGAAAATATTCTCAAGTAAGCGAAGTAGTAGTCATCAAAGAAATTCTACAAAAATTTATGATACTTACAACAATGTGTAGAATGTAGGGTGACAATAGATCTATACATTCCTCGGATTCATCTTTTGAGAAAGGCCTGAACTAAGCACAAAACTACGTGGATTCAGCCTGATATGATCTTGCAGTCTGTAATGTTGCACTAAAGACTGTATTAAACGGAGTAGCTAGTAAACATTGACATAATTCAACATAGAAAGTTATACAAGGTTCTACCATGATCAGGGTGAGCAAGGTACGCGACAATTTAACTCTTTCGGTTAGCTTAAGGTGGACAATTCAGGATTAAATAAACAATTTTTGCCTTGTACTGGAATCAGCTCAATATTTTGGAAAAATAAGGGGGACAATTGCCTATTCTTGTTGATCCGAAAGTTCAGCCTCTCTCTTAGTCTCTTACATCAATATGCATCACCAAGTTCAAAACTTGACACAGTAAAATCAGTGACTCCAACTTCTAAGCTTCGGTCAAAACACAAAAACTATGCAGAGATTGTGTTCATATTACGGGTAAAACCTTAAAAGAGCTGCCCTAACAATGCCACTACATCAATGGGAAATATTCATTTCAATCATTGCTTCAAAATTCAACTACGAAGTATGGCAATTAATTCAGGCAAATTGAAGACATTTCAAAGCAATGGATATCGACAATTAGGGCGGGACACCGCAAGCAATGAAGGAAATGATAAGGTGCCGCACAAACGCAACCATTTTCAGAAGTCGGATTAGGAAAATACAACCCAATTGTGCAATTGAAGGGGCGAAGTACCAAATTGGGAGTATAAACTCTTTTCAGAAGCTTTACAAAGAGATGCATCATTTATGGGTAACTTCATATGGAGGCAAACAATGGAAAGTGAAGTTGATGATGAAAACGGTTAAACAATTAGTCTCTGTTGATTATTAAAATCTCACCAGCAAAGAACGGGATGATGCAAGAACACCAAGTGGGTCCCTGTGTAAGCACATGCAAAGGGAATCACAGATCAGCGTCGGCTTCTCCATGAAAACGTAGCCATTGACTGAACTCCTCTGATATATCAACTTAAGGTGAATTTTCTAAGGATCTTTGTCCAAAAGTAAAAGGAGACTATTTATGGAGTGACTATGCCTTTTTTTTTTCCGGAAATTTTTTAGCGCTCATATGCCATTTAGTTTGTCGGAAGCTAGGTACCACCTTCTATATATACAGTGATAATCGATTCTTATAAAATATTTTTAATAATTTTTATTTAGTAATGTCGCTTGAGATGTTAACTAGAAAATTCATTAAAAATATTTAGTGACCGCTGGTTATTGATATACAAGGAATTGCAGCTTAGTAAGTTTGTTTAGACGAAATTCCCTTGTAGATTTGAAGGTCATAAATGTGAAAAAAAAATTATTGTGTCACTAGTAAAAGTATGAAATAAGTATTCATTTGAACGATACAAAGTCTTTAATACGTCATCAATATCATGTACTCGTTAGAAAATTCATCAAAGAGTTTGGTGGTGCGTGGGCATCTTTTACCCATATATCAACAATGGTTGCACATGTGTTCGAACCCATTGTCACAAGCACATTACGTTCCTCACACAAGGATTTGATAAGAATGTATCACCTCAAACAACAACGGTTCCGAGATTGAGCTATGTCGAGGATTGTTCCCAAAGTTATGTTTGGATTAGGGCTGTATACAAACCGAGTTCGAGCCGAACATAGATATGTTCAAACTCGTTTGTTTAGTTTCATGTCATGTTCGTTTAATTTTTAAAATTTTGTTTGAAATCGTTCGCGATTCGTTTTACAAACTTGTATTCGGCTCAAGTTCGTTTGTTTATTTAAACGAATCGAACTCGAAAATAAACGATCGAACTCGAATTTGAAAACTCGTGTTCTCATTCAAAACAATTGTTTCCAAACCAGAACTACACCTTACTTGACCCAACTGTCTAACTGATTTTAAGATTTTCAAGTTTAAACTAAATTATAATATAATTAAAGTTATATGACTTTGAGGTTTGGAACATATTATAATTAAGTTGTGTTGGAGTATTTTAATAAAAATACCATTTATCTATTATGCAATAAAATAAAATAAAATATTTTCAAGCAATAATTACTTTGTTATTATTGGACCGTTACAAGTATTAAGTAATATTTTACTTTATGTCTCTTTTATTGGTCCATAAGTGTCATTACAAGTAGTTTATGACAATAGTTATTTGCATAATGATAACTTATTACAAAGATTTATTGTGTCACTTAATTAGACATATATATAAAGGTCATTCTTCTAGTTATTGGGAGAAGAGATTTTTTTGTTACAAGCTCTTTCATTTTCTAGTCAACATATGATAGAGCTTGTGTCTTAAGAGACTTTCCTTTATATTTTTCTACTCACATATCAATGTTTTTCTTAACTACAAGTCTTATTGCAAAGACAAGTGTACAAATGTTTATGATTCCGTGATCATGTTCTCTTAAGAGTGTGAGAACAATTGTTATATTTTTGTTGGGCAAAGAAGGGTATTGGGTGAAGCTTCAACTTCTCTCAAATGGTGCAAACTTAGAGAAGTTACAGCAAATAAGAGCTGGGTTGTTGTATCCTGGAGGCGGCGCGTTGGAACCTATTGCACCGGTATACTCCGTAGGGGCGCGAACCGTCTTAAAGAGAGCGACCTAGTCCGCGCCTCAACCCAATACTAGTATACTGGTTTCGAAGGTGATCATTTGAATCATTGATGGTACTTCGCATGGTAAGAACAACACGGCATTTTTAAGAGGATTGAGGTAAACGTATTTCTCGTACTTACAACTAAGAGGTAAAAATATTCTTATGATTTTATTTACTCAATTGTGAGTTTGCACAGATATTATATTCATTTTTAGAAATGATTTCCAACAATTTTAAGACGGTTAGGCCCTCTAATCCGATTTATAATTTATTTTCTTTATTGTGTGCGTGTTATCACACATGAGAGGACTTTGAGAGTTATGCTTTGCGCAACGGCTTGCAAAGGTGCACAAGACATTCATTGCGACTCATCAAAAACTCATATGATGATAAAGTTAAACGATGGTATGGGTTATGTGATATTTTCATATCACGTCAAGGTAAGTTTTTTGCCTACCTATGATGCATTTTAAAAAAATTATAAAAAAAAATAAACTTGAAATAGTGGGGGCATGAGGATAATTTACTTTGACATTTGGAATTAAAAAGAAAAGGGAGTTATAGAGAAACAAAAAGCTTGGTTCTAGCTTTCATGTATTCTTGATCTAGTGAATTGTTTTTAAGGTTAATAAAAACTTGTGTTTTGAGACACATGCATGAATGGAGTCTAACATAGAGAAAATGCGTGGAAAGTTTTGCATATTTTAGTGAATGTATATTTTGAGATGTAGTATTGTCACACTAATTCTTGATTCTTTTTTTTGAGCTTGAATTTATTATCAAGAAAAATGATGAGTTTTATAGTGACAGTATATTTGTATGTGGTTATTGCGTTACTCCTTATGTGATTGAGTGCACAAAAAATAATTATATGGTTGATCATATAACAATGATTATGTGATTGTTATGTGAGTGATTGTGGTGCATTATTGAGTAACGGTAGAGTCTTAATGCTACTAGTTAAGACCAGCAAAACTAGTCTTATTAACAAGTAAGCACACAAAGCAACATGTGATAAGCCTCAACAAATGCATAAATTGCATTCTGATGATTGTAAAAGTAAAAGTTTACCTGGTGGCTGACCTGTAACAGTGTGGATCGATTATTGAAACTCGTGATGTTATCGTGTATAATGCATATAAGTTGCTTGAGCTTTGTTTTGATACTTTTGCATTGGGAGATAGATAAATTTATATTTCCGCTCCATTAACATTTTTTTGAATAATGACTTTCTCATGAAAAAAGGAAATTAGCACTCAATTGGATATGAGTTATTTGTATTTTAGTTATTAAACTATTTGTCTTAGGAGTGATGCATCAAAAGTTCTTTAACTGCATTACAAAGAGAATGCATTAGTATTTGGGGTTTGCAAAAGTTAGATGTGAATCCAAAAGGACAATAGTTTTAAAATTGAGACGCTTTTCAAAATCTGGGAGCCTTAAAAAAGGCATACCTATATACATGTAAAGTTACTTTCAGAAAGTACAAATATTTGCTAGAAGTTGAAAATAGGGATGCTTTTGCATTTGAAAAGTTTTGGGTAGCAAAGTGAAATTTGGTAAAGATGACCAAATTAAAGCTTTGAAAATTTTATGCTCAACATGTTTTAAGGAATTGATGTTATTTTTTCGTTATCAAATATTGACATTTAGAGAACAAGATTATGTGCATGTTTGAAAAAGTTTAAGTATGTGCTTATGCATTTGGCTATGTTGGATAAAGCTACTTTCGCATGTACATGAAAAGCATCAAAATAAAAATGTTTATTACAAGCTAGCATGATAAGAAAAAAAAAATTGATCCCTTTTGCAAATTTGATAATTTGAATTAGCGAAATGCGCTTGATTTATTAATTCTCTAGAAGTTGAAGCTTAAAATGTTTTGTTAATTTTTGAGATCTCTTGAAACTATTTCAAGAAGTTATAAGCACAACAATGATTTCATTAACTATACCGTGATTTAGTATTGACGCTTTTCTAGAAAAGATTAGAACATACAATTTTTTTTGGATAATGGAAGATGCCCAAAAATGTATGTGTTATGTTAATCTCCACGTGCTCATAAGAAAATTAGGGTCATGGACCTCACGTTGAAATCTTATATTGATGACGGTAAACTGCGTGTCATGCTTATTTACAGAGTGAGATACTTTTTTGCAGTTTAGTCCACTTATAAGTTATCTAAAAAGAAGTGTAGCTAATCAAGTCTAATCTATTACTTGAAGTAATGTTTGAGCTCTTGTAGATTTTTTATATGGCTTGTTTTATTTAGTGTGAGTTTTGTATCTAACGTGCCTTACATCGAAATTTTCATGTGAGTGTAGCATTTCGTATCCCATATATCTTGAGGCATAATATGCAAGAGCAAGGTAAGAAAAAGAAAATAAATTAAAACTGAGCAGGTGCTTATGTTTTTTTTTGGGCATATCTCAACTATGAAATGCAATGGTTACTTACCTATTTTATAATGTTTTTGATATAAAATTCAATGTTACTAAAGGAAGGTCCATAGGAGAATCCCGAAACATGTCCACATAAGAACTTATATGAATTTGCTAGTACCATAAATCTTTTTTTTGTTGCCAGATAATTCGTTGTGATATTGCATGTATTATATGATTAATATGCATACACCGAAAAATTAAGGACATGAAAGTATGGATCTTGAACTCAAATTTTGTTGTTGGCTGAAAATAGTAATGATATTGCATGTGCTATATGAGTGATATACGTGTATCAAGAAAATAAGCTTATGAAACCGTGCATCTTGACGTGCATTACATTTCTTGTAACTGTTAATGTCACTGTGCATGAAACTTATAGAAATATCTCTGATTTATATACATGATTATGGTTATTATTGATGGGTTAAATATATCCACATCGATGTGCTTTACTTGTGGGAGCTCTCAAGGGAGATACATATGTATCATCAATATATAATAATGATGCATTTTCTTGTCATCTTGTATTGCAACAGATTTCTTGTTAAGCTACTTTTGTGGGATATGAAAAATTGGTTTAGGCTTTGGAAAGGCTTAAAGTTTTTTGGTTAGTATTTAAAAGTTTTGAGTTCTTCAAAAGTATTTTGGCATACGACCATTCTTTGGAGTTGGTTTCAAGACTTGCACATAATTTAATGTGCGTTGAGATATTTTGAGAATTTTGAAGGAAAATACTAATTTTGGAAGTGAAAAAATTGTGGTTTTACTCTTAGAAAGAGAGAACAAAAGAGTTTTTTATATTATCCAAACTACACACAGTTTTTAGATTTTTAAAGTCAAGAGATAGAGGTATCTCTAATATGTGACATGCCATTGGATACAAAAAGGTTGAGTAGCTCCTAGTAGTAGGCTACTAGTCGCAAGTTTGTGATTCCTAGTAGTAAGACTAATAGCATGGTCGTTGGGAAAGACAATTATTTTCGGGTAAAAGGAAGGGAATTGATGGACCCTTGTCCTTTCATGGTGAGGTTTTACTACCTCGACATGTGTTCCAAATTAAAAATGTGATAGTATTACATGGGACAGTATTACAATTTTTAGCCTCGATAAATTGTTTGCCTAATCGAGGTGAGACAAATGTTGCCTTAAAATGAAAATCAGGTTGGTTATAGCACTATTTGTGAAAGTAAACTTATACCACCTGTTAATCAGACTTTTGTTGAAATTTATGTGATAAATTATGAAACTCTAGTTAGAGGCAAATGTCTGATGTACATCGAGGGGGATGGGACTTAAGCCCAAGTTTATATAAGTCACCTATAAGGATACAACCACCTAGGGACTGGAGATCCCAAGAACTAGGTAGGAGACCAACGAATTATAGAGTGACTTGGGTTTATACATGTGTTATTCTTGTCTTATGACGCTGTGTCCCTCCCTA
Organism: Escallonia herrerae; assembly: GCA_033070095.1. NCBI lineage: Eukaryota > Viridiplantae > Streptophyta > Magnoliopsida > Escalloniales > Escalloniaceae > Escallonia > Escallonia herrerae. The sequence goes on along the minus strand of JAVXUP010000332.1, from coordinate 72,240 downwards.
TGGTGTAAGCACATGTTTCTCGTAACGATATTGGAGGTTGAGATTCTTTATAATCTCTTAATGAGTTCTATAGCCCATACGGGTGGGATGTAATAGTTACGAGAGCATCCTTGATAGACTCACCTATATGAGTGTGGAAGTGGGGCCGCTTCCTATGAGATTTGGGCTAATCTCTAGAGCACTCATGAAAGCTGGGATAAAGCACAAGGCCATAATGTGCTGGCTTGAGAAGCTTGGTTGAGAATACCTTGAATATCATGTGTGTGATACGATTCCACGTGCCCTTAAGTAGTCATCGTTTCAAGGCTGAGCCACTTTGACTCTAGTACGGGAATTGTTGAACGCTAAGTGAAGGTTTCAAGGCAGAGCCACTTTCATGATGCATGCTATTCTATCTTTGCCCAACTATGTGTTTCATTATTTTTATTAAAATAAGTGGGGGATTGTTGGAGTATTTTAATAAAAATACCATTTATCTATTATGCAATAAAATAAAATAAAATATTTTCAAGCAATAATTACTTTGTTATTATTGGACCGTTACAAGTGTTAAGTAATATTTTACTTTATGTCTCTTTTATTGGTCCATAAGTGTCATTACAAGTAGTTTATGACAATAGTTATTTGCATAATGATAACTTATTACAAAGATTTATTGTGTCACTTAATTAGACATATATATAAAGGTCATTCTTCTAGTTATTGGGAGAAGAGATTTTTTTGTTACAAGCTCTTTCATTTTCTAGTCAACATATGATAGAGCTTGTGTCTTAAGAGACTTTCCTTTATATTTTTCTACTCACATATCAATGTTTTTCTTAACTACAAGTCTTATTGCAAAGACAAGTGTACAAATGTTTATGATTCCGTGATCATGTTCTCTTAAGAGTGTGAGAACAATTGTTATATTTTTGTTGGGCAAAGAAGGGTATTGGGTGAAGCTTCAACTTCTCTCAAATGGTGCAAACTTAGAGAAGTTACAGCAAATAAGAGCTGGGTTGTTGTATCCTGGAGGCGGCGCGTTGGAACCTATTGCACCGGTATACTCCGTAGGGGCGCGAACCGTCTTAAAGAGAGCGACCTAGTCCGCGCCTCAACCCAATACTAGTATACTGGTTTCGAAGGTGATCATTTGAATCATTGATGGTACTTCGCATGGTAAGAACAACACGGCATTTTTAAGAGGATTGAGGTAAACGTATTTCTCGTACTTACAACTAAGAGGTAAAAATATTCTTATGATTTTATTTACTCAATTGTGAGTTTGCACAGATATTATATTCATTTTTAGAAATGATTTCCAACAAGTTGTTATCCACACGAGCACATTCATGAACACTTTGGAATCTTCATGCTCGACTCGTTTAATAAACGAGTTCTAATATATACTTTGCTCATGTTCGATTCGTATATTATATAAACGAACATGAACGAGTTCTTTGGAGAACGAATCACGAGTAATTCATGAACAACTCGATTCATTTACGGCCCTAGTTTGGATAAACTTTTCGATGATCGTACCTTCATGCTTTGGCAAAATATAATATTCGTTTACCATCTTTAGATTCAGTTTTTGAAAACACGAAATTTACCTTTTCTTTTCAAAACACTAAACACTAATTCATTATAAACATATTACTAATGCTTAGAATCAACCCCACTCACCTTAACGTAGGTTTATGTTAAAAATCACGAATATCCAAGCAGCATATAACTCTTTTCTAATTTTTTTGAAATAATAATATTCCATTCAGTTTTATTACTTTACTTTATAAACTTAGGCTTCGTTTGACAAAATTTTTTTTTTGGTTTTCAGTTTTTAAAGAGCAGTTTTTTAAAGAGCAGCTTAATTTTTTTTTTATATAAAAACAAGTGGGTGTTTGATAACCCCTTTTTTTTTTGAGGTTTTTTTTTTTGTGTTTGGTAACCCTTTTTATTTTGATTTTTTTTTTGGTGGTTTGCGGTGGCGGTGGTGGGGCGTAGCGGTGGTCGACGGTGGTGGTGGTGGTGGCCGACGGCCAGAGGTGGCTGCCGGCAGTAACCGGCGGTGGTGGCCGGCGGCCGGAGGTGGCTGCCGGCGGCCGGCAGTCTCCGGCGGTGGTCGCCTGAGGTGGCTGCCGGCGGTGGGAGGGTGGTGGTGGTGGTCGAAAAAAAAAAACCAAAAGTGAAAAAAAAAACCAGTTTTTAGAGTTTTTTTTTTTACTCTGCAGTTTAAAAACTGGTTTTTTAAATTGAAAAAAAAATGGTTACCAAACACTCCTTTTTTTTTCTTCAGTTTTTAAAACTGAAAAAAAAGAGGCAAAAAAGAGTGTCAAACGGGGCCTTAGTATCCAACAAACTCATCGAAGTTTATCTTTCTTGAAAAAAGACATCAGCAAACACATCGAAACGAAAGCTACAAAAAGGCCATCCAGACACAGCCTCGAGCCATTATTTACCGCACCTTCCAGTTCCTACGAATAAATGCATTAACTCACCATGCTTTGACTTCCCATCAAGTCAAGTTTTATTAGTATCGGTACCTAGAAAAAAAATATCTTTATTTTTTGGATTCAAATATTAGTATCAGTACGTAGAAAAAAAAATATTTTTTCTGAATACATCATCCCGATGTGGGGGGGGGGGGGGGGTTGCACCCTTAAGATTACACGGAAAAGAGACTTATTTTTTGATTAACACTAAAGCTGATCCGAGAATACTTCTTATTGTCCAACAAAAAAAAAAAAAGAAGAGGGTGTTTAGGTACGAAGCATATATATAGGATCCAGATGTGTTTTGCTCTAAAAATCCTAAATATATTTTGCTCTAAAAATTCTCCAAGTCGTCATAAACAACTATCTCATTATCTATTATTTTTATTACTCCACTCGATCAGTATCTAGTCTTTTTTTTAGGTTAATATGCAAAATAAGTTACAAGAGTAGTCAAGCTACTTTTTTAGAGCGTTCCATCTCTTTAGTTACATGAGTAAGTAAGCTACTTTGTAAGAAAGTCAAATAAACTTACATTGAAATAATACAAATAATATCAAGTAACGCTCGTCTTGATGGACTTAAAAATTATAAAAAGAAATTTCTTTACATTTATACAAATATAAAAGGAAAAATTACAGAAACCACCCTCGTGGTTTGGGTCAGTTGCAAAAAGATCCATGCAGTTTCAAAAGTAGCAAGAAGACACCTGAGGTTAAAAATGTGTTGCATTCGTCAAGAAACGTTACGAAATCAACGAATTGCCTAAACTACCCCTGTATATAACAACCTTGTATGGTTCCTGAAACCCTAACATTCAATCCAAAATCTACAAACTCTCTCAAAAGAACCCGTCGCCTTCAACGAAAAAGCCCTCCTTTGTATCTCTCCCACAAAAGCCCTGATTTCTTCTCAAATCCTACCAAAACCTAACCCTTTGCATCTTCATTGCTGGAACACATTTGCCCTTGCGCCGCCAGCCCCATCAACAACCTACGGTACCGCCAGCCCCGTTACCGTGCACCTCCGACGTCCCTTCATTGCCGGAACAAACTTGCGCCGCCAGCCCACCAACCTCCACTTGTGCCGTTACCGTGCGCCGCCAACCCACCAACCATACCGTGCTCCGCCACCCCCATCAATCCCGTCTTGCTCCATCGCCAAACCCGCCATCGAGCCCAGACATTTGCACCACAGCCACCAGCCCCAATCACCCACGTGATCCTAGTCCTATCCACCATTTAAATGAAAAAAATCCTAGATTTACAATTTGGAAGCCGCAAATTGATTCACCAGAGCAATGAAATGAAAATCTTATGCATAATTTCTGTGATTGATGCAATCTGAAAATGATGAAAATGGAAATTGATTTAATTGTAATTAAAAGGGTGGGGTTTAGAGGTTTCAAACTTTAAAATGGTCAAAGAGATCTATCCAAGGGCAAAAACGGGTTTCCAATAGGTATTTGGCAATGCTACTTGCCATCTAGGCGCGTTTATCCCAATTGATGTTAAAAGAGACGGGTTTCTTGACGAATGCAACACATTTTTAACCTCATGTGTCTTCTTGCTACTTTTGAAACTGCAGGGGTTGACCCAAACCACGAGGGGGGGTGGTTTTTGCAATTTTTCCAATATAAAAAGTCTAATTCAGGCATAAAGGCTAAAGTCAAAATGAAGCTGCCCTACACTAGCGCCTAGCCGTTGGATCAAATGTGTCACAAACATCAAAGTACCCAGCGGACATGAGAGTTTGCACCCACTTTCACGCAAAGGCAATTACCCTTTTATTATGACGGGTCTTCCCCTCGGGTCGAGGGTCCGAATGAGCTCATCAAGATCAGACAGCCCAATCCTTGTGCCAACCTAACTGCCTGCTGGACCCTCACACCCGGGTCCCATCCTCTGTCGACCCGGGCCCGAACCCTTTGATGTGTCCACACAAGCAGCACTGCCATCCCTGACCTTTTCTCCCCGCTGTCAACTTGCTTACAGTCTCTCTCTGGACTGTACCACTACTACTATTTAACAGTCACAACTAACTATTCACGCAACCCAGTTGTCTATGGTGGCACGTACTAATCCTTGATTAATCCCCTCGTTAATCCCTTGTTAAGCACACTTTCTTCCCCACTCACTCACGTCTATTTATAGTTATACCCACTTATCAAGTTTTTTGGAGTAAGTAATTGAGCAGTTTGGGGCAACAATGCCGGGTTTGGTATCCGTTAAGACGCCACCAGAAGCTCCACCGCTCCGGATCACCCTGCCCGACGAGATCCGACCCAATTCCGAAAGATCCCAACCCATCAACCCGAAAACGACCTCGCCGGTCCCAAGGCGGCCTCCCTCTCCGTCCCCGTCCACCTCGCGCGCCAAGCCCTCTCCGGATCGGGGCTCCGGGAAGAAGAAGTCTCCGGAAAAGCCGGTTATCGATGAGTCCGCGCTGGACAACCCGGATCTGGGCCCGTTTCTGCTGAAGCTGGCGCGGGACACGATTGCGTCCGGGGATGGGCCGGGGAAGGCGCTGGACTACGCGCTGCGCGCGTCGAAGTCGTTCGAGCGGTGCGCCGCGGGGGGAGCCGAGCCGAGCCTGGATCTGGCGATGAGCCAGCACGTGGTGGCGGCGATCTACTGCAGCTTGGGGAGATTCGAGGAGGCGGTGTCGGTGCTGGAGAGGGCGATCAAGGTGCCCGACGTGGCGAGGGGTGCGGACTACGCGCTGGCGGCGTTCTCGGGGCACATGCAGCTCGGTGACACGCACTCGATGCTCGGGCAGCTCGATCGGTCGATTGAGTGTTACAAGGAAGGGCTGAAGATACAGATGGAGGCATTGGGAGATACCGATCCGAGAGTTGCTGAGACCTGCAGGTGAATTTTAGTAACACTTCTGCTCTATTGCGCAGCTTGCACGTAATTGTGTGTTTCATCTATCGATATTGTGTTAGATCTATCACGACGTGCATATGACTAGGTGATGATAAATCAATGTATGTGTGTTCCAGTTGACTTTTAGCAGAGTTAGGGCAGCGTCCAAACTTATAAACGCTAAAATGAAGTAAAGTTCCAGTCAAAACAGGGTAGAAAAAGGAGTGAAGTAACTCTTGTCATGTTCAAGTTCTGTTCTGCTATGGGAAATTGTGAAAAGTCAAAGGGGACCGAAATTATACAACTGAGGAAATAAAACATGAGGAAGATCCATGGAAAGAAATTTGCCGCCTCATGTATTGTCCTCCAGAAAGTCCTTGCTGCCAAGATGTTTGTTGGCATTTATACAATATCTAGAGGGGTTTAGTTTAATTATCTAGGGTTTAGAAGGAAGGTGGGTTTATTTGATCAATTGGAGTTATAGATACTTTCATCTACATTTCTTTTCTGTGTCCGTCTATTTTACAGGGAGACAGACTCTCATTACCAAGAGTCCAAGAAAATCCACCACAAACATATATACTGTTCTTCATGCGTGCAAGAAATTAGCTTCAGATCTCATAGCGAATCCTGAATAAACTGAGACATAACTATCTCCAATATAGAACTCCGTTATGATTATCGTAGATACCTTTAACTCAACAAATTCCAATCTGATTACAGCGACCAGCATCTTGTCGATCTACTCAAAATGCTTGTTTCATTCTACTGGGCCGGCACGATCTAATAAGTACCTTGTGTGAGAATTGAGAAATTCTATGGCTTGGATCTTTAGTATCTCTTATTTATTACTTGTGTCTACGCGGGGTGTTTTTTTTTGGGGGGGGGGGGGGCGGTGTATTTCATTTTTGCTGGGATGGTAGGCGGCTGATTTCGCTGATCGTGGTGGAAGACAGTGTTAACGAGGTTTTTTGCAATCACATATGGAATGTTTTCCTTAACTGATTTGCCGGAAACCTCTCCACCGGTATACTATGGATGATTCTCCAGCCACTGCTCCAATGTTTTTGTTATATAAACCTCGTTTTAGTTCTAGCTGATAATGGGTTATTTTGGTAAAATACGCACAGATTTAATTTTTGGTCCGCTAGTAAGCCTTCCATCTTGTCAAGGTGGAGGGTGTGAGATGGGCTGGAGAGATGCTGATCCCTCCAAATTGATCGGCCCCAAATTCAATCTTTGTAGCCTTTTGATACATCATATCTTCCAAGGAGTGTCATATAGCCTGCAGTCGGTTAGCCTGTTTAAATATCTTGAGTTTTAAGTTCGAGCTGCACAAAACACTAGCAACAGTTACCTTTTTAATACTCAACACTAAACAGTAGTTAAGCATGTGCAGACGTGGGGCGATGAGTGTTGTTTGCAACAGCAAATATCATCAACAATGGAAACCATTTGCACATCCCTGGTCTTTAATAACACTTACAAACATACAGTTTGCTAAGGTAATCACTGTGCAGATCAATTGGCCAACCTGGGAATCTGTTAGTTCTACATCAGACCTCCCCAACCTAGAAGCGGCAGCTCTGGAGTTTGGTACATAAAACTCACCACATGCATGGAATTTTTTAACAGTTAAATTCAAGTAGACTGGAGAACTGATATCAGTGATATGTAAGTTGTACAAAAGCCTCGAAGGAGAAATGAAATAAAATAAAATTTTGCACATCAAAAGACAATATTACATCTCCTTTAATAAAAGTTTGGGCGTCTATAGGTCAAAAAGGACATCAATTCAAATCCTGGATTTTCGAATTGAGATATAACCGACGTATTGCATTTTCTTTGACCTGTATATTGACCGAGCCACCGCTAAATGCTTTATTTTTTTATCGCTTGCCGCAGGGAATAAGACATTGATCTGACAAATAGACTCATCGTTTCATCAGATTTTTTGGACCTTTTCCTGAGTGCAGGGCATAACGTGAACTAACAAATAAGCCAGAAAAGTTCACCACTCGATTCCTCTTCTCCCCTTTTTGTTCCAACGGCAGAATTGGGTTTAGAATTTGGACCTACCCCTGATCTGACAGCCTTTACACTGCCTCTATACTTCGTTATATTCACTTTCTTCCTCAGCGCTTGAAACTGGCAAGTGGTTGTTTTAGATGATTGCTAAGTGTGCGCAGCAAATTGATCTGCTCAGACAATAACATGTCAACTTATTCATGCCATTGAACGCCTCAACTGAGTTCAAATGGCCATAGTATCAGAAATTTTCATTTCTCTTGGCTAGTGTAATTGAAACAGCTGTAATTAAAAATGACAGGTACTTAGCAGAGGCTCATGTTCAAGCAATGCAATTTGATGAAGCGGATAATTTGTGCAAGAAGACCCTTGAAATCCATCGTGAACACAGTGCACCAGCATCTCTTGAAGAAGCAGCTGACCGGCGGTTGATGGCCCTCATATGTGAGGCTAAAGGAGACTATGAATCAGCGTTAGAGCACCTTGTACTTGCTAGCATGGCTATGATTGCCAATGGGCAGGATAATGAGGTTGCTGCTATTGATGTTAGCATTGGCAACATCTATTTGTCGCTATCTCGCTTTGATGAGGCTGTTTTCTCCTACCAAAAGGCACTCACTGTCTTCAAATCATCAAAAGGTGACAACCACCCTTCTGTTGCCTCTGTTTTTGTGCGGCTTGCAGACCTATACTACATGACAGGAAAGCTGCGGGAATCTAGATCCTATTGTGAAAATGCCCTGAGAATATATGCAAAACCAGTTCCAGGAACCACTGCGGAAGAGATTGCAAGTGGGATGACAGAAATTTCAGCCATCTATGAGTCTTTCAACGAGCCTGAGGAAGCACTGAAGCTCTTGCAGAAGGCAATGAAACTGTTGGAGGACAAACCTGGGCAGCAAAGTACAATTGCAGGAATAGAAGCACGAATAGGTGTTATGTTTTACATGGTCGGAAGGTATGAAGAAGCAAGGCACTCCTTTGAGAGTGCTGTAGCAAAACTTAGGGCCAGTGGCGAGAGGAAATCAGCCTTCTTTGGAGTTGTGTTGAACCAGATGGGATTGGCTTGTGTACAGCTGTTTAAGATAGATGAGGCTGCTGAATTATTTGAAGAAGCAAGAGAAATACTAGAACATGAGTGTGGCCCTTGTCATCAAGATACTCTTGGAGTTTATAGCAACCTTGCAGCTACGTATGATGCTTTGGGAAGGTAATGTTTCGTTGCAGAATACTTATCTTGGACCTTCATTGATTGCATGTTGTGTCAGAATTCTTCTCTGAAAAAAGAAATGAAATTATCTAAGTGAATAGGAGTACCTGTTCCAAAAAAGTGAAATAGAAGTACACGGCTCGACTTCACCTCTTATCTCTAGCAATTTTAAAATCTGGGATTTTTGCAGTTAGACCAACCTCTTGGTAAGGACTATGCTGTGCAGGTTCTATGGCCCCCCTTAATGGACACAAATTAAAAATAACGTATTAATTCTAGATTTTAAGTGTCTGCAGCATGATCGGTGTCATATGTCACACCTTTGCATGTACAGCTGCAGCACATAGATTTCTTTTGTTTTCCCCAACTTGCTCTGTTCTTTCTTAGCCTTCAAGAGACTGAAGATCTTACAGGAATCTCATTGATCCCTGATTCTTCTTCCACCACGAATATCATTGTATTGATTCCACTTGCTTTATATTCCAAAACATCTAAGAGTCCGTTTGGGACTGATTAAAAAAAGCAGATTCTTCTTAAATCTTAATCAGTTTTTAAAATCTGATTTAATCAAAATCAGTTTACTGTTTGGCAAAAGCAGTTGTAAATTAGATTAAATCTATAAAAAGTGTTTGGATAAAAAGTACTTAGATCAGTTTCACTATGCCAAAATGACCATAGAGGACACTCAATAAACAGTTTTCTAATATCCAAGTAAAGTTAACATAACTTTACTTGGATATTAAAAATTCAGCGCTTAAAGAAATCCGGCCACATTTTGATCTTGTGTATACAGGGGCAGAAATTGCTTTATGATACTACACATGCTACTGCAATTTAGATACTACATGGCTAAAATAGAAGAAAAGATTATAGTACAAGTAGATTTACAATATGAATTCAAGTAAGCATGATAATTACAATAATATAGAAGAAAAGATTACAATATGAGAAGATAGAAAAAACTTACAGAAATTGGTGTGGAGGAATTGAAGAGGGTGGTTGTATCTCTCTTTGTTAGCCGTAGGAGAAGATTAGCAATAGGAGAGATAACCTTCAGAAACTATCTAATTTATTAAGGAGCATGAGATGTCTTTTTGTGAAAAACATGGGGATAGAATGATAAATTAAAAGGGGAATCTTCACTTTTGAGGATTATGGATTAAATCAATTTTTAGCTTTTTGAAGATGGATTAAATCTCTTAATCTCTTTTGCCAAACACCCACAAACCTGATTTAATCTAGATTAAATCAGGTTTGATCAAGATTTAATCAATCCCAAACACCCTCTAATATGTGTTTCTCTAAAATCCATAGGTGGGATAGTAGGAACACTCTTGGGGACACCCAAAAAAAGAAAAAAAAAAAGGAAACACCTCTTGGCTTGTCATGATATCCTGACTAATTCCCTTGATGCTCCTAGTCCTCTAAGTTAGCTACAGCATGTGGATTACTTTTGTTTGTTCTTGGTTTCTTGCTTCTCTTACTCTGAAACATCACATAGTTGGCATTCTGTATGTTTTACTTTTGCTTGTGAGGAACCCACTTTTGTGGCATCCACTGTCAAAGGTGGGAAAAGTTACTCCGGAATAATAACAAAGTGCGCCATTGAAGTCTGATTGTATAGCTTTCTGATATGCATCCTGCAATGTTACAGAGTTGAAGATGCAATTGAGATATTGGAATATGTCCTTAAGTTGAGAGAAGAGAAGCTTGGGACAGCAAATCCTGATTTTGATGATGAGAAGAAAAGGCTAGCTGAGCTCCTAAAAGAAGCAGGCAGGTCTCGAAACAAAAAAGCGAAATCACTTGAAAACCTCATCGATCCCAACTCAAAAAGGACCAAGAAAGAGGCATCAAAAAAGTGGTCGGCCTTTGGTTTTAGAAATTGATCAATCATGCCTTCCATTTCCTAATTCTTCACACATGCATATTCTGTAACATAGGAGATTGTGTATAGGGTTATTTTGTAATCTGGCGATTGCTTCCCGTTTCTTGTGCTTTTATTCCTCCTTTGTTTTATCATGTTTTCTCTTATCTTTCCGGATGTCTGTTTGCGATCAGAAGATCTTCACGGTAAAGAATGTTGTCTTTCTCCATTTTTTACACTAGATGAGGAGTTTTTAAGTTGAGAAGCTTTTTCGTAGGAAACTTTTGTAAGTTGATCTTGTCTTCTAGAAAATTGTTGTTCCTCGTTTCTAGCTTTTCAACTGATAAGTGCTGATTACACTGTGCTGATCACAGGCCCTTCCGGTTCAAGGATATGATGAGATGCGTTTGGCATTCGAGACTTCCTTGATGGTGAAAATGTAACTGTAGGGGACAGCATTGTACACAAATAGAAAATGACTATGATATTAAGTCAAACTAGAAAATGCATTGTACAAAAATAGAAGACAGCGTAAAATGTGTGAAATGATTTTTCAACTCTTACGAGTTTAATTTGGACTGGGCAATCCGTGCTAACCTATAGAAATATAGGCGTGAGTTTATTATCATAGTGACCATGGTGGATATGGATACAAAATTTTGAGCTCATAAAAAATATGAGTTGGGCATGAACAAAGTTTTCTCAAAGCCCGTCTAATCCGTGAAAAATTCGGCCCGTTGAACTTTTATATAATATATGAATTATATAAACTTATGTGTATAAGATACGTGTTTTTTTTCTTTATTCTGTAAAATCCTTTAATTATCTGTATTTATAGACCTTTAAAGACTCCCCCCCCCCCCGGTTTCTTATTATAGGACTAAACTTCTTCATTAAATCGTTTTGAAACCCTTCTGTTTAAAACTTTGTTTTCATGCTTATAATTAAATCCATTTTGAGACATCAATATACTTTTCATCATTATCATGACTAATTAGTAGACTTTGATGGTAATTGATATGCTTAAAAAAAAGTAAACAAAAGCGCATGACTAATTAGTAGACATGGATAATATTGACATGTTTTAAAACTAATTAGTAGCTCATGTCCAGCCTGTACCCATCAAAACTTTCATTGGGCATGACAGATATTATCTGGCCTGTAGATGGGTTAGGCTGAACATGGGCATGAGTTTTTGAGGCTGGACATAGTCTAGCCCTTGAGCCTATACAACCCGCCCAAGTTGTATCCCTAACTATTGCTAAAATCAAATTGTGTTTCTAGAGTCCTTTGGTTGAATCACTAGTTCGTCGAGTGTGAGTGGGAACTGAAACACTTTTGTAAGGAAACAACTTGACTCCATTGAATATTTGATAGTGAGAGCATGAGCGCCTTATGCAATGTCAACATGCACCGTTTTATCATAGAGCTCGAGCTTGTGGAGCAAAATCGAGAGTCAGATCACGATTAGTGTGGGTGTAATGTTAGGAATCAAAAACCTTGAACCTATCCAAGTGATGTGACGGTTGCCGTGACAATTTTGAAATAATTAGTCGGTGTAATGAAAAATGATTTTCGAACAAGAAATGGTATTGAGCCGCAAGATGCTACTGCTGAAATAAGGAAGAATTGAAATCTTAGATGAAAACACTATGTATGAATGGTATGATCTGTCTAAACAAGAATTCTTAAACATTGAACAACCAATTTAGATATTAACAATTAACAAGTACTGAATTCTCTTTCGGATATATAGGCCCAAAAAGATGAAGGGAGGCTGAAATGCCAATAGGCGTCTATTGTTGGATTCACCCGAGCGTTTGAAAGACAACTTCTGATCATGGAAACAGAGTTAGAAGACGAATGACAAATAACTGAAAATAAAGGACCTTGCAAAATGAAACACCAAAACCCGAGGACCAAAACTCTCATTTTCCCAAACTTTGGCCCCAAGTTATTGTGTCAGTTTTGTACTCTCCGGTGGAAGTGGACTTTCCGCATTTCACATAAGCCCTAGAATTTGGGCGACAGAGAGAAAGGGAAAAAGAGCGACAGACAATGCAGATCTTCGTGAAAACTCTCGCCGGGAAAACAATCACTCTGGAGGTGGATTCCGGCTACACCATCGATCGACAATCTCAAGTCCAAAATCCAGGACAAAGAAGGTACCTCACACCGACATACACCAGTGATGTTGTACACTATGGATTTCGTGCATGACAATCTATTTTCTATCTGAAACCCTAAGCTTGGTATGGTAAAGATTTTCGCTATGCAATTTGTTAATTGACAGGCATTCCACTAGACCAGCAGCGGCTCATATATGCCGGGAAGCAGCTGGAAGATGGCCACACTCTTGCCGACTACAATAACCAGAAAGGTTGATGCGTGTAACACCCTCTTTGAAATTATCCTCATCTTTGGTTTTGCATGGATAATGTTGAGCAATGATAATGTATTTATGTGTAGAGTCGACTCTGTATCTTCTGCTGAGGCTTCGTGGTGGCGGCAAGTCGTCAAATTGCGCCGGCTTTGAGGGAGTTGGCTCTCGAATATAACCAGTTCAAGATGGTCTGCCTCAAGTTAGTACCTCAGCTTGAATAGGATATGTACATTAATTGTGTAATCTTATCTCTGTTTTGTTACTGATTTGGTGTATTATGTGTATGTCATTTGCATTTGTATGTACATTGACATAATTAATAGCTAGGGATGGTCTATGAAGGTTGAAATTATCATTCTACGAGGGCAGTTACCAAGCATTTTATTTTATAGCTGTGAGTTTTAACATGCAACGTGCTGTAGTGTTGGTAACTTGAGTTATCTTGCGTCTTGTATGTGAGGCAACTTGTTAGTTTCCTAATTGTCGAGAATGGTTATTTGACATGGCTGTAATACTGAAATTGCTGAGTTAGAAATATTTGATAATGTTCCCGACCAAAACTAGTGCATGTCCCCTGTTTTATTTGCTTATGTATTGGCTTAAGAATCAGCCAACAGTAAGTTGCGACCTACCTGGCTACAGCAATGTGGAAAATCTGAATCTTTGCAATGGAAGTACCCTTATCAGATTGCTTTTTAGTGCTAATGTATACCCTATATTTCGTTTGAATTAAGATGCTTCTTCTTTGGGCTATTCAAATCAAACAGCAGGCACTACTGCAAAATACTGCATGCGATTAAGAAAGCGAAACATTGCCCGCAAAAGAAGCTTGTTACTTTGCATCTCTTGTTGCTAACAATTAAACAAACGATATGGTATTTGGATTGGGCTATTCAAATCAAACACCCGCTTATTCAGGTTTTCAATACGATGGGGCTTTAATTTATTATATGATTTTCGTATCTTGGTCATGTTGTTCTTGACACATTGTTGAAATGTAGTCACGATCCTACGTACTATGTGCATTAGTCTATGCCCTATATCAATCTTTGTAACAATGTGATGTCAAGAAAAGTGAGTTCGTAGCTACGTGAAGGTGCCACAAAGGCTGCAGTACGAGTCAGCTTTCAAGTAAGCAAAGTGAGGATAGTGAGGGTGGAGTAAGGGCAGAGAGCAAGGCTTTCCAGATAGACCATGAGGGATGACAGTACTGCGGAGATGAGGTTGAGACGAATAGGGCCGGCAGTCGACAGTCCAAGTCAAGGTCCAACGCTACGGTCTAATGCTATGTCCAAGATTGTGTCAACTTGTGTTTCTCTCTCTAGAATCTAAAAGCTCTAGAGTTCTAGAGTGAGAAAGTGATTTTGAGAGAATGAGTCAAAAGTCCCCTTAATGAAGTCCAAAGTCCACTATTTATAGGAAACTGTGTATGTGTCATCAAGTGCCACATGTCGTCCCCTGGGAGTGACACGTCATCAGGGGTCCCAAAATACCGATTCTCCGTTGGACTGCCAGTTCCCAAATCTGCATTGCCTTGCCCCACACAGCATCACTCTACCTGTTTGAGAAGACTGAAGACATCATGATGGCATGATCAAAGTAAGCTCGTTGCCCCAACCACCGGTCCAAGCCCTTACTGAATCCCACAAGTGTGCGTCAAGAGAGGCGTAGAGAACCTGGTAGCGGGGAGGGTTGCCCTTGTAACCAACTGCCAGGAGGACTAGGTGCGACGCCCTCAAAAGACCTGCTCCCGTCCCGGAGTGACCCGGGGGTCATCGTCCTGGGGGCGCCGATGATCACCAATAACGTGAGTGGACATTGTCGCAGCTCAGTGCCTAGTGTAATGCAAGTCACCCCAGGTGGCGATAGCTTTGTGGTAACGAGCCTATCCCACTGAGAAGGATCCTCGTGTCGGAGCACTGCGACGGAGCCCCTCGAAATGTTGCACACTCCGGAGAATGGGTCGAAGCATGTTCCAGGTCCATGGCGGGGGGGGGGGGGGGGCATGGTGTGGTGAATGAGTGTGGTGCCTGGGGGCCTGTAACATGATTGTGGTGCATGGGCGCGGTGCCTTCAGCACGAGACATGATTGTGACGCATGGGCGCGGTGCCTACAGTACGAGACATTGATTGTGGCGCATGGACGAGGCGACAACTGTCGCGAGACCATACCTAGTGCCGAGGCACATGTCATGGAAGTGGCGCATGGGCACGACGACGACCGTTGCGAGACCATACCTGGTGCCGGGGGCACATGTCATGGAAGTGGCGTGTGGGCGCCGGTCGAGTGTCGTGGAGATGGGGCGTGAGCCAAGTGTTGATGCTATACCAAAATGATAAATGCGATCTCTAGTAATGACAAAGTTGGGAGTGATGATACGCGGTCGTTGGCTACGGGTCATTCGACGGTAGAGCGTGACTTTGGGCTACGGGCATTGTGGAGACCAACGTGGTCTGGAGCGACGGACGCTACGGATGACAGACATGGTAAGGTTGATGTACGAACGTCCGTAAACATCGCGGATGTGCAAAGACTCAAGAAAACAAGTGCGCACCGGAGGAGAGGCCATAGGCCAAAAATTGAGGGTAGGCCAAGGCCACCACCCCTGGGGAGGCCGAGGTCGACCCTGGGGCTGGCCAAGGCCAATGGCCAACTCCCATAAAGGGAGGCCAAGGCCACTCCCCCTTTTGATGAACTTCGGGCACGCCAACAGTAGGTATTTTGATGAGCAATGACAAATCTGAAAGTTGCGTTACGACGAGCGTGTTGCTCGTACCCTGAAGACGAACAAGGTGCCAGAGTCACATGCGAAGCGTACAAAGCGCGAAAAGAACTTTGCGCCAGAAGTGAACAACCGGGGGGGAGGCCAAGGCCAAGGCCAACCCCCCATGGAGGCCGAGACCGACCCCATGGGGTTGGCCAAGGCCTTTGCCCTTTGACCCCGTTGCTCCGGTTGCACCGTCGGTCGATGTTTTTGATGAAAAGGTGTTCAGGTGGTTGTTACGTGACGAATGTGTCACCGTGAGTCACGCCGTCATGAAATAATGTCCAAGTTACACCCAAGGTGTGCGAAGCGAGAAACGCACATGACATGAGCGTGTGCACTTTAACTGGTTCGATGAGTTGAAAAATTGACCTTGACCGTGTCGATGTGTCGCGCAAAATAGGATCCTAGTGGACCTTTGGGTACGATCAGAATAGGTTGGGAACACAATGTTAGTATAACCTCCTTCTCCAATTAACTGTGTGATCTTTCGGGTGCCAGAATTCCTACCTTACTGTTGGCTTTGTTCAAAGACAAAGGAAAAAGATTCAGTGATGAATCTTCGGTGTAAGTTTCCACAGATTATGCTGGCTTGAGGTAGAAGATATGAAAAAACCCAACCGTAGAAGACATGAAACCCAACCTACTTGTAATACCACAACTCGATGTTATCTGCAGGTGTTATGCACGTTTGCCCCTCCGTGCTATCAACTGCAGGAAGAAGAAGTGTGGGCATAGCAACCAGGTAGACTGAAATTACATATTCTATTGAGCTTTCTTATTTCATATATTCTTTGATGTGGTATATTCTGACGGCCGTTCATTTTGCAAATTGGGTTGCAGCTGAGGGCGAAGAAGCTTCCTCCAAAGTTTAAGGCAGGCTAGTTTCAAGGCTGACAGCCTGGTGGGTTGCAGCTGCTGACATTTAGGGACTTGTTTGCTGCCATGGTGCTTTAGTTCGAATTTCCTAGAGACATGAGTTCTTTGCTACTGTTTTTGTTCTTCTAGTTGAGTTGATGTTCTTGAACATCCTAGCTTTTTCCTTAGTTGAAACGTTGACTGTTCGAATCGTTTATCAAAGTTAAGCAGTGATGTTCATATTCTGCTAATCTTTTCATTCAAGTAACGGTATATGTAGCTCGTTGCTGGCCTACTTGAGCCGACCACAGCTTGATGCTGATTGATGTGACCTAACAGAGTTTGTCAACTTGTGCCTAGCAGAAGGTAGATATTTGGCATAGTAGATGGCTTTATCCCATAAATCAATTCAATATCTAGGCATAGTCTGGAGTTTCATACGGCCGTCGCGATCCCAATTTACAAGTTTAAGTTTAAATTCTAGTGTCCATATTTTGATGCAGATATGTTGTTCACGTTGCAGTTATGTTCTTTTTAACTTTACTAATTGCACTTTCTAAAATAGATCATATTTTTTAAAAAAATTGTCTTATAAAAATTGATTATTTTTTAAATTAAAAAAGATTATATACATATTCTTTTTGTGTTTACCTTTTTTACATTTTATTATTTTATTTCTATCTCTTCATTCAATCCTCCATCAAACTCATTTTCTCTCCCTCACCAAGTTTATCCCCCACCCCTTCTTTTTTGGTAGAATGAAAAACTCGTAACATATAACTCATATACTAAATAAGCATGCAAGTCAAACTTGATCAAGTAATTTGAATCGGAGGGAGTATTATATAAGGAATTGGGCTTAGCATATGGAAATTCCCATCTACACTAGTAATTACCTAAACCAGACTGCCACTTTCAAATCATTTCCTACCGTTTTCGTTTTAACTCCCTTGTTCCAACAAACTCTTTCATTCTCAAATCAACTCTGAAGACATTCTGTTAGGCTGCAACAAAGTATCTCGGTCATGTGAGGTTAGGTCGAGTTTCCAAGAATGCGTGAAGCATCCATCAGCTGGATAGCTTGGAAGGTTGGACAGTGACCCAAAATCATCTAGCATTAAGTACTGATCGCTGCTTTAATGAATAAAAAAGAACAAGCTTCTCTTTCTGCTACTTAACACGTTTGCTTTCCTTGTTTCTATGTGCAACCAACCCAAAAGATTGCAAGGCCTCAATCCTGATACTTTTCTATCATGTGCCACTGCTTCCTATTAACTCCCTCTTGAGGGCGAAAAAGAGACCCAGTCCTTCGCAAGTTAGATCATCTGTAATGGCCTAGAACAATCTAATGCTTTATTAAGAGACTGATGGAACTCACGCGGCATTAACTGGTTGATTGAGTACACACTTGTCTAGCCATTTCAGCAAACGTGGTTGTAAACGCGCATCTTTTGCGTTTTTTGGAGTGAACTTCACATTTGACTCAACAAGGTGTCTAATTCCCTCGTGATGTAGTAATATGGATCAGAAGAGCACTTAAAGAGTCTTAATCTTGGTGGTTCCTTCATGGTAAGAACTCCATCTAAGTTGTAAGAACATTAGGACCGTACAAATGAACAACTTGCTAACATTAACTCAATGAGTCAATTCCGATTAGCTTGTTGTTACACCCGATTGCCAAGCAAAAGAGTCAAGCTTGATCAAAAGCTCATTTAGTGACTAAGATGACGAGAACTCGAAACACAAGAGCCTGAACGTCTGTATTGTGACAATCTCTGAATAGTTGATAGCTGACAGTTCATTGACATAGCTATTCCAGTTAGTTGGCAAAGAGAGACAAATAGGCATATTGGACTACTTTAAAGTCACTTAAACTTCCAATGCAATTATAGAAGTTTCAAATCAGAAGAAAGGTGATAAGGGTGGTGGTGGCCGGATAAAAAGGGGACCTAACAGAGGGTAAGTGCAATGATCATATGGCTTTCTCATGGGTCGGTGTTTGTTGATAAATTAAAGTGTCGATATACGTCAAATTGGAAAGCCCTGGGAACCGAAAGAATATTGTCCTATCGTTCATAGTTTGACAGAATGAAAGCATGCAGTGTAGCCCATCACGTCTCATGTGGCATATGTCCATATCAAGTATTCGTGACAACAGTGAAACAGAGAGCCAAGGTCTGGCTTGTGTATGTTCTTCAATCATTTGATCAGTCAGTTTACTGAAAGAGTAACGAATGATGTACACATGCATCTACCAGCCAGATCGAGCTGTGTTTCGAGGACCCGATTCGGTTGCCTTAAACTTGAGGCCATGCGAAGAATTTTTTGTTGTTGTTTGGTATGATTTCGTTTGTTTCTCAAAAGAATATCAGTAACAGGAAAAGTTACTTCCGTTGTCGTTTGTGCGCCAGTTTCGGACATCTTAACCAGGGTATCGATGTGATGGTCTCCGTCAGAATTAGATTCATGGGAACATCAAGTTGTTTGAAGGGGCAGATGGGAATTTGTCCCCACCTTTAAGAATTATGGAAAGCTGGTTACTGGTTCGGACATGACTTGCTCCTCATTGATAAAGAGATTCAGTTGGGAAATCAAATCCTCCGCCACTAGCTTCTGTCCCTGCTACGTGTTGTGAGACCAAGATTTGTGCTGCTTGAACAAGGTCCCGGCGCGGCCCCTTCTGCAGTTTGTGCATGAACAGGATTGCGCTCTCGTGGCGTGTGGCGGTACCCAATGTTTGGATCTCAATTCTGAGGAATCCAAGGCTTCATCAGTTGGTCGCCTTTTTCCGTTAAGAGTTGCAGAATTCGATTTTCCTTATCCCATCAACGATGGAAGCGAACTTGGAATGACATTAATCCTACGTGTTTCTCATATATCCGGAACTTGTGGACAAGTTTGAAGTGTACCTTTTTTATGTTTTTTTTTTTTGTAACTGTCCGCTTTAACTGCTGTTTCAGGAATATAAGAAAATAAAGTAGTTCGTCTTTACTACTAATAATTACTTTTGGTATAGTGGCAAGTGTTGATCCTAACAAAGTGACCGGAATAAAGTTTATGCAGATAGTCTTGTAGTTATAAAGAAGGGAATAAACACATTATAAACATCAATCAAAGAATTCCATCTTTGATGCGTTCCGTTGAGTATCTTTGATCGATTTGCTCATCTAATTGTCCGTTTGCACGAGTATGAGATTGTACCTATTGCTTCATCAGCTCAATGCATGTTAGATAACAAATCATTAATGTTAGTTATCATCAAAACCAAATATAAATCTATGTTAAATAGCCGTAGGGTTAACAACAGGGTTAGAGAAAAAATTTTACAAATTTAATCAAGATATAAGGCTTAATCCCAAAATTGTACCCTCAACTTTACCTCCAATCAGTGTTATTAAAAGCGAGCCTAGGCGCAAGGCGCACCCAGGCTCACATATTGCGCCTCGCTTAGGCCTAGGCGCATCGAGTTTAATAAGGCGCGCATCTCGTGCACCCAGGCTCCAAGGCGTAAGGCGCAGAGCGACGGTGGAGGCGCTCACTAAGGTGCATGAAGTCTAGTCATTGGATCTACGTGTGTGGTTTTATGTAAACCGTTGGATCTTCATCTGCCTGTGTGGTTTTATGTCCAAAATCCCTAAATCAAAATCCCAGCCCCTGAATCCTAAATCAGTATCACAAGTCACGACTCTTAACCCTCGCCGGATCTCTTCCCTTACTCCGGCCACCATCGCCCCTCTCGCCACCGG
The DNA here is from genome assembly GCA_033070095.1 of Escallonia herrerae. NCBI lineage: Eukaryota > Viridiplantae > Streptophyta > Magnoliopsida > Escalloniales > Escalloniaceae > Escallonia > Escallonia herrerae. The sequence continues at coordinate 52,045 of JAVXUP010000332.1, read as the reverse complement.
CTGCCACCATCGCCTCTCTCGCGCCGGCAGCCTAATGCTCCATTCGCCGTCACCGTCGCAACCTCGCTGCTGCTTCTATCTGCCACTGCTACTTGGCTGTTTGAATTAAAGCTGCTTCACTCCACCATCCACCTCTGTGTGTGTGTGTGTGTGTGTGTGTGTGTGTGTGTGTGTAATTTGATGACTTTCCCACCCTTGACTATGATAGTCCACCCGCCAGTTAACTCCAAATTTGTATGTACATTAACTTTAAATGTTGTGCCTTGTTATATTTTTTCTTCTAATATTGTTCTTGAATTCCACAATCATGCGAGAAGCTATTGTGGAATACATTTACAGTGCCTTGCATGAGTGGATGAGTCACATTACATATGGTGGTGTTATGTTCACTTAGTGATTTGTTATTTTTCAGTTGATTTAAGACGTTTCTAATGTTGGAAGCTTGTTAAATATGATGTTATGGAAGTTAAAAAATTTTCTAGTGTTTGAAAGTTTATTAATTGTCATTTCTATTTTTTACATTATTTTATTGTTTTAATACACTATTATTTATTTATTTATATTAATTTTGCGCCTTACTTCAAAAAGGCGCGCGCCTGCGCTTTGCGCCTAGGCTCCAGGAAGCTTTTGGGCCTTAGGTGTGCCTGCGCCTTTAATAACACTGCCTCCAATACAACTTTAGCACCCAACTTTGGAGGTGCACCAAAGAAGTTCCTAAGTTTAAAAAAATGACCCAAATTAGTACTTCGACTAACGGATCATGGATGCCGTTAAAAAGTCGAAGGGTAGGACTATCAATAACAGAAAAAGATATCTTAAAAACACGTAGCACTATTTCAAACGTCCAATTTTTTTCTCTTTTTTAATTTAATGATTAAAATTCTCTCTCTCTCTCTCTCTCTCTCTCTCTCTCTCTCTCCTCCCCCTAACCTGTCTATTTCCTTTCTTCAATTTAAGCAAAAGACAATACCACCAGCGGCGTCGGCCGCCGTGTGTGATCGCCGCCGCCACTGACCATCGCCCAACACCCTACTTTTTAACAACGACGACCATTACTAATCTAAGGGTAACCAATTAAAGGCTTAGCAGATCGGGTTTAATTAAGAAGCAAATCAAAGGGTAATGGCTTCTCTCCGGCTCCTGATGAGTTTCTATCGGCAGCTTAGCTAAATGATGCTAGAGCAGGTCCCATTTTTTGTGCTTGTTAGGGTAGGCATAGCAATCGGAGGCTTGCCATTTTACTGTTCGGAGGTGAGAAGGGTTTATTTTCCAGCGGGGCTGTTTTTTCTCCGGCCTTTTATTTTGTTTTCTTATCTGGCGGTCTTTTATTCTTTGTTTTTGGCTCTGTCTCGCTGTCGATCTTCCCTCCCCCTCCCTCTGTCTACGCCGGTTATGATGTCGATTGACGGCGGCAGATGAGGTGATTCGGTGATGAAACCATCATTTTGAACTAGTAGTAAGCGGTGTGAATAGATGGTGGGGTGGGGATGGTTGTTTAGCGGCTGTGGTGATTATACAACATAGATCGATGGTAGTTGTTATGGGTGTAGTGGTAGGGTAATGGAGGTTGTGACTAGTGAATAGGTGGTGGTGGTAGGGTAAGAATATATTGACATTAACATGGTGAGTAATGGCTCGATTTTCCGATGCTGGTAATGTGTGTGGGCTATGAGTGTGCATGACTGTGTGTGTAGTATGTGGGTTTTGTGTGTGTGTGTGTGAATTAATAAAGAAGAAGAAGAAGAAGAAGGGGGGGGGGGGGGGGGAGGGCGAAAGAGAGAGCGAGATTGTAAAAAGTAGCCACATGGACAAATTTTATGTCCTCTTTTTTCATAATGACAGCCCTTTCTCTTGGACTTTTTAACGGCATCAATGATTTGTTAACCGAGGTGCTGATTTAGGTCATTTTTCTAGACTTAGGTACCTCTTTGACGTACCTTTAAAGTTAGGTAATAAAGTCGTACTGAAAGTAAAGTGAAGGGTACAGTTTGTGATTAAGCTTAGATTTAAATACGCATTAGGATAATTCTTACTATAAAGTTTTTGTTCCACCAAGATAATTAATTTGACCCTCGTACTTAATTTCCGGACTTGTCATAAGATTGTACACCATCCATGCATGTATCACGGAGAGGTGACTCTGGAATTCCAGTGGTTGAGCTATGCCGGTGGCCAGTTGCAAGCCTTACGTAATACCGGGGCTTACGCAGATGCTTATATAAGCAGATCCCAGGACCACGTTACTTTGGTTTTTCTTCACATCCATATATGGGACTTTAACCGACCAGCATTACGTGAATTCATCAGAACTCATGAGAAATCCGTCTTTGACTAATTCAATTGATGCACACCCTTATCCATTACCAATATCTGATTCTGATAACACAAGCCATCTACTTTATGATGAGGATTATAACCTTTTTTTTGTCCCATTTTGAAAACCAAAGTACGGCTTTTTCGACCTTTTGATTAGACTTGACAAACAGGTAAACCCATCGAGTACGGGTAAAATTCGGTCGGATTTGAGTAAAAACGAGCCTGGTAAAATTTATCCGATTTTTTCCGGGTAGAACTTTTTAGTACTCGTACCCTACTAAGGCGGGTCGGATATTACCCGCTGGTAAATTATTATTATTATTTATTTTTAAATTATTATTTTTTATATTTTTTTATTACCAGATATTCATCGAACTAATTCTTTTGGAGTATTTTTCCTTCTTTTTTATTACTACACATTTTCTAATTTAATTTCTACAATTCATTTGGGAAGTGATCATCTCAGATCTCAAATCTAACACAAATCATCTCAATCCGAACACAATTAGCACATAGTAGAAAAATACTTAATACAAACAAAAAAATAAACACAAATAGATCTGAATTTTTTTAAAAAAATTATCCGCTAAACTCAAAAAGGATAACAAAGTCGATCGGAGACCACTTCGGTCTTTGCTGTAAGTTCTGTACTATCCCTTTCATGATCGGAGACGTGGCACCGAAGATGTTGCAGAGACGTGCTCCGAAGGAGGATCTGCCACGGATCTGGTGTAGCTTGGAAGTCGATAAAGAGACTGACGTCGCGAGAGGATCTAGCATCGATTGGTCGTCGATGGAGAAAGCCACGTCACGAGAGAGCAGCTCCGTCGTGACAGAAGAAGAGCAGCGCCGTCGTGAGATAAGGAGAGCAGCGCCGTGGGAGGGAGAGAGTTCGGAGGAAGGGAAGAATTACGGAAGAGCGGCGCAAGAGAAAGTGATCTGTGAATGAAAACCCTAACACTAAGTACTAGTTATATAGTACAAAATACGGGTAAACCGTACCTGACCCGGACCAACCCGAAAAATATGGTCCGGTTCGAGTACGGTTCTGTTTTCAACGGCTCTTCAAAATAGGTACCCGTACCCAGATTTTTTGGCCGGGTACGAATCGACCCTCGAGTCCGGGCCTTTTTTTTTGCCATGTCTACTTTTGATGGATGATACAGAGTAGGAGTCTACTGTAGACCTGAAAAAAGTTTAGGTAGATTTGGTTTATACAGAAAAAGGGCATTGATTGTTGCGGTTTATGACGTACAATGGTGTCGTTACTGTGTCGTATTTTTAGATATAGACCAATTGATGTATCTTTTTTCTTGACGCCATAAACAACAATGTATATCATTTCTAATTCACTGAGAAGGTCATGAAGGATCGCTCTTAGCGTCAAATATACGCCTGCGGGTAATCGCTCATGTACCTTTTTCTTTTTCGTTTCTTTTTTGTAATTGTTAAGAAATCTCTCTAATAAAAAAGTAGTTCATCCAATACTGCGTGCATGTATCAAAGCTAATCCTCATTTCACACCCAAACCATGACTAACCTGTCGTCGACAATCACGATATTTAATTTCCGGTTTGACACACAGAGAGGCTCTGATCACTTTTTGATGATTACTTCTCGTGCAAAGAAAAAAACAAATTGGTGATAATTGTCGTACCAATTTTCCCCTTGACATTGTGATATTTTTCTGCTGTTACTTTGGACTTGCACAGTTAAAGATATAAAGGGCACCACCCCCCAATCCTGAAAGGGATGAGCTAGCTAGGTGACTGCCATGGATGGATAAGGATAAACTTTGACTTGAATTCAGTGTAGACGTGAATGTAGTTTGGATGTTTACCCAAGAAGAGCCATGCAAGACCATCTGAATCTTTGTGTACTAGGGTTTTGAGATCCTTGAAGCCTGTGCCAACTGCCAAACAGACCCTACTTCTGTAACTAGTACACTACTCTCTCTCTCCTTCGAAGTTCTCTTTCCATGTGTTGTTCCCAGTGTCGAGAACCAATACATGTCATGCAAGTGACCCTAAAAGCTGTTGCTTTAGACGGTGTAGATCAAGCCAAAGCACAGCCCGTTTCGCCCTCCTTCCTTTATAACCACCCCCCTCTCTTCTGTCCTGCTTCACCGACTCTTCTTTTTAAGTTACAGCCTTCTCCCTTTTTCCTGCTCCTCTCTCTCTGTCTCTCTCTCCAATTCAGCCATGATTTCTAGAGATGCTGCTAGAATAGCAGTTGGCATTATAGATCGGTCATCAGTTGATTGTTGCATCATACATATACGTTTCTGTTGCCTTTTCTCTGACCTTTCATTTGACTTTCGTATTCATCTTATTGTCCATACAAGCAGATAGTATTATTAAATAGAGACCTGGATAGATGTTTCTGGTTTCCAAGTTTTTGTTATGGCTAAGGGATTCCGTTATCCCAACATGAAGCTGATGTTGGTTTTTTGTGATTTGTTTATTTCCAGGGAACATCATTTCACTCATCCTGTTCTTGTCACCAGTGTAAGCTTTCTCCTGTCTAGATTGCACTGCTCGAAAGACACATAACTACCCCCTTCAAGTTATTAACATGGTTGCACACTGCGGTGAACAACATAATAGTCTTGACATCTAACTCAAGATCTCAGATCGATTAAAACGCGATACTTACTTTACGAGCAGCAAGATTTGCAAACGATGCAATTGATGAGGGGATATATACTCAATAAAATGTGCATATGAAGAAAGATATATTGAATTCCTGATATATTTTTCATTCTGTTAAGATCATAGCGATAATCTTTAACGACAAACCAATAAGGAAGCAAGAGTTTTGGCGCCTTTGGCCTTCTTTTTAGATCCAAGTCGAAATGAGTGTAATAGTAGCTTTCTAATAATACTTTTACTTCTGCTTTTCCACAACACTTTTCCCATACTTTGTTCACAAAAAAGATTAGGTTTTTTTTTTCTTTTTTTCAGGCCAACTTTTGTGCGGATAGTGAAGAAAGGTGCAGTTGAGCAATATTCACCGGCGCCATACCTAGCAACCCTCGTCAACTGTGGCCTTTGGGTGGTGTACGGGCTGCCAATGGTGCACCCCCACAGCACCCTGGTCGTGACCATTAATGGCTCGGGGTTTGCCATCGAGCTAGTCTACCTGCTTCTCTTCCTTATTTACTCCGACAGGAAGAAGAGGCTCCAAGTGCTGCTAATAATGCTCGCGGAGTTTGTGTTTATCGCCGTCCTCGCCCTCCTGGTTCTGACCTTAACCCACTCCATTAAGCTCCGGTCGGCGATCGTCGGAAGCATATGCATATTTGGTTGTTTTCTCATGTATGCCTCGCCGCTGTCAATCATGGTCAGTCTCTTGGACACCATTCTCAAACTTTATAGTCATCTCCTTGCAAAATATTTTGTTGGTTTTGGAAGCAAAATAATGGGACAAATTGTGTGATGCAGAAATTGGTGATTACGACAAAAAGTGTGGAGTATATGCCGCTGTTTATCTCCTTGGCTTCCTTTGCCAACGGCATTTGCTGGACTTCGTATGCCCTCATCCGCTTTGATCCCTTCATAGCTGTAAATCTCTCTCTCTCTCTCTCTCTCACACACACACACACGCACACGCACACGCACACAAAGTTTGTAGATATCCCATTTATATCTTGAAGGAAATATAGAACTTCCATGCCACTCTAATATGTCTTGTGACATTGTGACAGTAATTAAGAACTTGCAACGAATTTCTTGAAAGTTGCTCTTTAGAGTAGGATTTCTGATGCTTGCAGTGTCAAGTCGATGTTGTCTCGCGGTGGTGGCTATACATGAGATTTGTGATCAGTTATATCTAATGGACTTCTCTTTTTAAAATGCTTTTAAAATGAACACTAGGCTTTCATAAATCTCATACTTAAATGTAAGTCAACTTCTTTTTTTCTCGGGGTACAAATGTCAAGGGTTAAAATTAAATTCTTCACAAGCTTACTCTCTAGGTCTGCACCCAATTTACTTTTATCTTCTTGTTAAAAGGTACATTAATGACGAGAAAATTTTATTTTAGGAACAAATGAAGTCGTAGAAAAAGATAATTGGGTGTGACAATACACACTTCCTTCACTTATTTAGTGTGCTTTACATATTGAGTGTGCGGTCTAATTATATGCAATAAGTATATCAACTGTGGAACAGTATGAGATTTCCTTATAAAGTTTTGACTTATGATCATAGAAATACCTACTTGGATATTGTTTTCGAGAAAGACATTGTCATGTGAAAAAACTCGTGAATCGGATCGTTACGAAGTATAGTTTTTTGTGATAATAGTAGGGAAGTTTATTCTTTGTTTTATAATTTCAGGTACCTAACGGGATGGGCTTAGTACTAGGAATAGCCCAATTGGTACTGTATGCGGCGTTTTACAAGTCCACAAAGCAGCAGATAGCGGCGAGACAAAGTAAAGTCGAGCTGGGCCTGGCAGATGCGGCGGTGTCCGCAGACTCCAAAAAGATAAGAAGCGAGCCTCCAAATCGGGCTGGTGGGATCTGATATGGGAAGCCCACGTCTACAGCCCAGTGGGCCGAAGCCCATCAGGGGAAATGGAGAACTTAGCTGTATGTCTCTTTTGTTGGTAATCTTAGAAGGGATACTTGTAACCCCAACCAAGTGATAAAAATGACATGGTTCAACTTAACCTACCATTACTTTTATTTACTTTAAATTTTAGCCTTTTTACTTTAAGAAATAAAAAAATTGTTCTGAAAGGGCAAATGCCAACCGTTGTTACTCAGCCAATGTAGACTACTAGATGGAATTTAGTATGACAAGGGAAAATGAAATCTCATATGCCTATATGAGGTATTATTATCCCCATGGCACAGTTTTACTTTATTTTTACTATATATAATGTCAAACCAGCTTGGATTATGTGGTATGGAAATAGTTTTGGTGTAACACAGTAGCTGAGTGACACATGCCATTGGCTTTTAGTACATAATAATAACTAGCATTGTTGCCCGATGCTATGCGTGTGCAATTAACAAAAACATTTGTAAACCTGATCGATACAAATAGTAAAAAGTACATAGAAAGAAAATGAGTTTAGCACGAAAACGGAGAGTAAGCCACAATGAGCAGTATAAGCGGGATAAAATATTGACCGTTGGATATTTTGGTTGAGTGGTTGGAATAATAGAGACGAAGAAGAAGTTTTATTTGTCGTGGAGTGGAGAGGTTACATAAGCTATTAAATGTTGAGAAATAATATAAGTGATCTTGATTAACTATATTATGAAGGGATATAGTTGAAAGCTTTAAAAATGATTCACCGTAAGAGTTCTCTACCTTAATAATAATATAAGTTATCTTTGTGGGCAACTATCTTTGTTTTTTTTTTGGGATTAAGTTAGAACTGCATTGATATGAAATAAGAGTAACAAAGAATCTGGGACTAGCCAATATTACAAACCTTACAGTTATTTCTCAAAAGGGCTTGTAATGTAGAAACGAGATATATAAAACGAAAACTTGAGGTGACCATGTTTGGTTTCTCTTGAAATTCTTGATAACTTTTACACTTATCTCTTCTTTTGCTCACATATTGCGTGTGCCGTAACACCTGATCTTTGTACGAAAGTTAGACACCACAATCTCGTGAAAAAGTGAACTCAAGGCTGGATCTTCAAACTGTCAATGTGTTGTAATAGTGACTTCTGTGACAAAAATGTAGTAATACCAAGACTATTATAATTGTTGTAAGATCATGGTAACTATCAAAAGGCCGATATGATAATGTAAAATCTTCTTATCCTTAACAGTAATCCTAGCATTAAAAACTAAAATGACTCAAAGTGTGCATCCATCTTTAAAGGACACTCAACTCAATCTATGCTAATCTGGTCAGGTTAAGCCTTCATAGCACAACAAAATACAAGTTTGGAAAATTTGGGACCAGTCAAGAAGTCCAATGAGCTTTGCCCTATGTACAACCTATCTTCCTCATCACCCTGAGCTCTCACAGGAGCTGCCGAGATTGGCCATTATGTCATGGACTAACAGTCTGATTATACTGCTGCTTGATGATCTTGAAACATCTATGCATTCCTGCAAATCTTCGTCGCAAGCTATTAATACCCACTCGTGATCATCATCTAGATACTTTATATCGAAGGTGCCCATCTCTAGCTTCAGCCTTGTTGCCACTTCATCCTTCAACTTATCTACACCAGAATCCAGTGAGAGCCGAAACCTTATAATATCATCTCTGTACGTTGCTTTTATAGTGACGGTCTTTACTTCTGGCCTAGTTGGAAAACATGGCGTTATGTTCCCATTGGTCGCCATCACGGATTCTTTAGGAACCTCGTCGGAGCGCGGTGGATCTGTCCAACTGTATTCTGGGGCCCTTTCTTCGAGAAGACCCAGACCCGCTGGGCAGAGATTTGCTAGATCATGCGAGCTTCCTGCATCCTCAACTAGCATTCCTCCAAATGGTTCTTGGGGTTGCGCTGTGACAATAGCATCAGGAATTGATGCGACGAGTATGTTATGTTGTTCTATTGGTTGACAAGCCAATTCAAGTGAGCCCCCTAATTCTATGCGATGTTCAATGATAGGAAAAGCAACCTCAGCACTTTGCGGGGAGGATTCAACATGAGGGCATGGACTACCTTGGCATGAAGCATGGGAGGTCCGAGTCCCCGTGCTCTCTTCTCTCGAGCCACTCCCTGTTTTGGACCGGTTTGAGCCTTCATCCAGCTCAAGGAGATATCCAGATCGCCCATGGATGAGTTCCTCAGAGCCCAATACCACGCCTCCAAGCACTTCAATTGCTATTTCAGACTTACCATCACGTGGTGTCTGTAGGGAGGGCATAATATTCTTTTCCTCTAGTTCAGATGGTTTAGAGCCTGGTGAATTTTGTTGATTGGATCCATTCAAACTCGTGGCCCAAGGAACGGCAGGTAGTGAACTCGTAGCAATAGAAGTCAGAGTGAATGTTCCGTCAGCACCATGTACAGATTCAATCACACGCTTTAACTTAGTAAGGGAACGGTTAACCTTATTGATCTTGCGAGAAGGCCACCGAGAGATCCCATGCTGCCTACAGATGCGCTTCATTGTAGTAGGGCAAACTGTAAAAACCAAGAATCCCAATAAGATACTTAAGCTTCTAAAGAAAAAATTATGGGTTGAAGAAAAAGTACAATGAGCAATATTCTAAACTAAAATCAGAGTTTGTAAGCATACCACCAAGACTTTTTGCAGCATCTTTAAGACTCCCAGCAAAATATTGTTGCAGAACCTCTAAGCTAATTGATTTCTCAGCTTTTCCACGCTTCCTCTCTGATTTTTTTATCGTGTCTTTATTTTCTGAAACTGGAGCACCTGTTTGAATTCCAACAGTGCCACCAACGTTCAGTACTGCATCAAGTTCCATCATTATCTCGCATTCTAATGAATCACGATGTACCATTTCTCCTCCATTGGGTAAGGCATCAGGCTCGGGTGGGAATAACTTAGAGTGGGATATTTGAACAGATTCAAGTCTTGGATCAAGTTCCTCGTATATAGAAGCTTCAATAACTTCCACAGATCTCCCCTCCTCATGTTGTTTCCCAGAAGCAACACTAAGACTTCTAAAATGCTGCTTCATTGTTGTCAATAGTGAGTCCAACAACATTTGTTGGTTATTAGAGTTTACCGTGTTAAGGGGAATAAAGAACTCCAGAATGTACTCATCATCCCCAGTGTGAGTGCTTCGTAAGCAGATTGCAAATGAGCTGGTTAACCCAAACATCCGCGCATAATGTACTAAAGGGTACTCAGTCTTGCTAAAACGTGAAATATCTTCACAGAAGCATGAAGCATGCGATGCAAATGCCCTCCCAGCAACCCCTTGCCCCTTCTGCAGGTGATGTTCAGCGCAGGCGTCACGAAAACCCCACATGTGAGCATCTACGACATAGAATGCTACATCAGTTGTGGACATGCAAACTTGTCCCATGCAGCTCCCATCAAAGCTACTGCAGCTTTTCCTCAAACCGCCCCCATTAGCTAGAACATTACGATGCCTGCACGGAACCCAGGTCTGAGCCAGAGGAAAGTTGTGAGTCTCACACACCAGAGTCAATATCTCCAAGATTTCAGCCAGTGCATTTTGGCGGCCTTCATTTCGAAACTGTTACAAGCGTAGTTAAATAAATAAGCTTTTGAGAACACAATACATGAAAAACACTAGATATGATGTTCGCATAAAAGTAGATCCTTGCCTGTGTATTAGAACGATCCAAAATCTCTGAACTTTTCAAATTTACTGCCTGCACAGAAGCTAAAATAATGTAACTGTGGAATCTTGAAATTTGAGGGGCTTCAGTTAGAAAATCTCAACTTAAAAGATGCCAGTTGCTATACCGGGATCATCTCGATGAAATGCACATACTTACGTTTAAGGTTTAGTGTATTTTTCCAGTGACCAGAACTGATTGCTTATTAACTCACCGTGCACTTTGAGATTATACAGTGTCTGGACCATCCCAGCAAGCTGCCATAAATTTCGTACGTGTCCAACTTATAAAGCGCTTATGAACTCACTTTGAGATTATAAAGTGTCTTGATCATCCCAGCAAGTATGCAATAAATTTGATTGATATCCAACTTATGAAAGCCTAAATGCAAAGTGCACAGAAAAATGGAGCATGTAAAGGTGCAGATAACTAGCCAGTATTTGCATGAATGCCAGTGCTAGCAACGTAAAAGGATTTTGCAATTTACTTGTGCACGCCTCTTGAGGCATCTTAATGACGGGTGTGTGTGGACAGTTACCTGGTTTTATCAAACAAACTTTTCTTCGTACTAGTTGAAGGAGAAGTTTATTGTACGCTGACAACTTAAAGCCCAAAACCTTAAAGGTCTATCCTCCTAAATACACAACTACTAAACCCATGAAAAAGAAGGCCAGGACTGGGAAACACCTCCTAAAAGAATATGATATTTAGATGCTTGGCCAATGACCTATTTTTCCTAGCTACCACATAGGCCTTATTTATGACGCGTAGCGTGCTACTGCCTCATGGCAAATGACAATCTCTCTCTCCCAATTATGCAACCATAATGCAATTTTCCTACAAGTGTGAAGTTTATAGCTTATACCATCTAAACAACCTCATATATAACCTTCAGTGTATGAAAGACTTTTGGAGTGCTATAAATCAGAATTCATGATTACGTTACATGAAAATGACAAATATTGTGATCCATAACTATCTTCCATCAATGGTACCCGGCTATGCCTATGAGCATATATTACGTTCACCTCATATCTTAGAATCATGATGAAAAATGAGACGCTCTTTAAATGTATAAATGTTAAACCACGAAACATCAAAAGGAAAAAGCATCTTCATCATCACTCAAACTGACTATGAGCTCAAGAGTCTTCAAGGTTCATACTCACACCCATTCTTCAATTTCGAAGAAACAACTTGTCAGTATACCAAAAAGTATCCCCAAATATACTACTTACAACACCTCTCATGGCTTAGCATCAATCAAAAAAAGCTAATCATAATAATCCGCTTAAGTATATGTCAATGCTCGACTGATTTCATGCTATTAAAATATTCATAAAAAGCAGGTGGTCGGAACCAACCTCAAGTGCTTTGCAGACTTTATCGACCTCGGGAGCATAGTTAATCTTCTGCTTAGTCATTATGAGCTCAACTACGCCAACACAGGACTGCCCAGAACGCTCAAACACTGGCAAAGCCACAGTTCCTTGGACATTGTAATGAAGAGCATGATTAAGACGTGGATACTCTGTGCTTGAGTAATACTGCACATTTGGAGTCCACTCCGGCAACTTTTTCTGAAAAACACGGCCAGGAATCCCTAGGCCTCCTTCACTCTGCTCATCCGTGGAGAACATATACATCAGTGACACCATTCTGTAGTGATGAAGTCCACTACTACTTGGGTCAAGAACAAATGGTTGCCCGGAAGTTGTGAGTACATAGCGATCCCCTTTCTTGACAGGTGCCCAAACCTGAGCTAAAACATGTTGTTCAGTGGAAGCTTTAAAGTAACGAAGAGCTTGTGCCATCCTCTCCTTAATTGCAAAGGACCCATATAAATCTTCTGACGGCGTTATTCCGAAAACTGCCAAAGGTAACCTTCTTTTATCATCATTCTTTGAGGTGCTTTCGGTTACTGAATCCAGGTTACCTGCATGTAGTTGAAACGCTCAACACAAAAGAAAAGTACCGCTGACACTAAGGAAAATTATGGCTTGTTTAAGGACTAAAAAGCATTTAAAGATGCATATGTAAGGAAGAAGAAGAAGATTTTCAAGTGCTTCAAAAACGTTTACACAAAATACAACTCATTTAGCCACATGATTCCTAATGCCGAGGTGAACCAACAAAGTTTACATAAATGAGCAAAAAGGTCCATCTTGGAAGCACATAAACTGCTAAAAGGAATAAAAAAAACTAAACACCACATGCCAGAAACAATTCAGTACGTTACTTTCCACGAAAAGGAAAATTCAAATGTTCATTCTTTTGGTTTGCAAATGCAATGATAAACTTAATTGTATAAATTATCAGGAGTAAATAAAAGAAAATTTAATTGACGCTTCATCCTTTTTGTTACGAAAAGCAAGACCAGCCTTCGCTTGAATAAATAACGAGTAAATTTTCACTAGAATAATGCAGTTCAAAGCAGAGGAGTGCAACGTGGCTATGGTCCGGAACCCTCGAGAGTTTTCTTGATCCCGACGAATAATTTATGAATCGTAGAAGCCATAAGAGTCTTAAGGACCATCTATCTTTTTCTCCATGAGCAAACAAACTAGAGAGAGTATAATAAAGGGAACATCTATTCCCGCCTCATATTAAGCTTTTCCACACCCTCCTTTGTCACTAAAGAATTTATCAGCGACAAAACCAATGTTTAGTGACAAATGATGGTGTCGACAAGCATAATGTGGTGTGAAGATAGATATTCCCTCACTACCAGGGTTGAATTTTTGCTGCAACCGAGGTTGGGTTGTACCAAGAGCGTCGCGACAAATTATTGTCGCTAAATGATGATAGTGATAATTTTCAGAGATGACTCGTCCACAAATCTTAAAGGCACTTTTCTGCGTCAGCTAAACTTCGACCACTAACCATGCTAAATTGGGGCTGTAACCTCTGGCTAAAATCTGGTTGCCGCTAAAAAGACTTTCCGTAACACACCACAGAGTTACACACGGTAGTTATCATAATATACAGGAGGACAGCCAAAAAAATGAAAGCAATCAAGCCATAACAACTAAAACGCTAACAATAGAACAGTGAGTGCAAGACCTCCGGCGGACGACGACGCGGTATTCCCGGCGGGTTTGTCATCGTTAACATCGGAAAAAGCCCAGAGAGGAGAGCAGGGCTGCTCGGCGGCCGACAAGTGAAACGGGGAGGTAGGGTCGGAGCGGAAGATCTGGTCGAACGTCCAGGAGCCTTCCAGATCGATGTCGAGATCCATCATCAGTGGAGGTTGCGGTGGAGTTGCAGTCAGCTCCTTTGGCTCGGGAAGGGAAGTGTGATAGCCTGGCTCCAATTCGGACATCGAGTTCGGCGATCTTTGCGGTGCCTGTGTCCGAAGGGGCGAGGAAAGCGAAGGGAAGGGATGAGAGAGGGGCGGTGGTGGGTAATCACAGACAGTGGTTCCATGGCCAAAATTCGTATCGGATATTAGTTGTGTGCTACTTGCAAGCACACCACCATGGATAAAAACAAAGGAGAGATGATTGGATGTTGCACTTGCATGATGCGTCCATGATCTCGGTGAAAGATTTTTGGGCCCCTCTAGTTTTGGTAAATTATGAATGACCCCAAGGCCGCGGGTAGATACTCGAAAAGGGAGCGCTTATTTTTGCATTTTATATGTTGTAATCGGGAGGGAGAATTTAGAATGATACCTTCGGGATGACAGAAAAAACTTGCCATCCCTGAGCCCACTTCAATTGGGTTATCAAAAGCATAGTTGAGAAGGTACTGAATATTGGGTTGTCCGAGACCGATGCGATAAGAAATCTTATAAACTGAACTTTGGAGTTTTGACCATTAGGACTGTTGAAATATGTTGTATACAAATTATATGCCGCATTTAGTTCCAATTCCATCAATGGTCTAAGACAGTGCAACATATATTTGAGCGCAAAATTTACTGAACGATCCAGGACAAATGATTCCAATCATGTAATACGGCTGAACATCTATATCTATACTACTTGTAAAAGTATAAATGTGGGTAAATATTTTTTGGACAAGAATACCCTTTGTATATTTATGAATCACTCAATTGCCATTCAAAAGCAATTAATATACCCAAAATCTAGACTCTTTTAATAACTTTATTTTTTCTACTCATAAAAGTTGCAATTAATACATGAATGTACTTTTCATGTCACCTATAGCAGGATGTTTGGTATAGATTATGTTATGAAAGAGCTTGATGAGCATAAAATCTTAAGTAATAACTTCAGCAATTTTCTTTTTTTTTTTATGACCATTTGTTAATAATGGTTTTTGCTTTCAATAGATAAATCCGACTTTCATATTTTTTGACCAATAATTGAATTTACCTTTTATGTTGGCAATGATATTTTGCTAATACACTTCAATAAAAAAAGAAAAGGTCAAAAGTTGGATACTTTTAGTCTCTTCCACTTTCTTGTGTTTGGTTAAGACATGATAATATATGGTGGGTGGGGGGGGGGGGGGCGTTAAGGTATGTGTGTCTACGGTGGATATATGGATTTTATTTCTTGGACAAAAATGCCCTTATACACTTTTACAAACTACATTAATGCCTTTCAAATGTTACCACATCGGTAACTGATGACCTATCTTAAAGCCTATTTGTGTTTCTTCTTGCTGTAAATCGACTATACACCTTTAATGATTCAAATTTTGTGACTCTTCTTCTCCACCTCGTCAAGGACCAGATGATTAACATTCGTGCATGTTGTTCAAAGTTTGTTTAGAGGTAAACTAATTCTATGTTCTAACCCTTGATTGCTTAATACTCCGCATATCAAATGCTAATTGATATCCTTCTACATCTTTAAGTCTCAAACGAGTTTTAATTTGTGAGTTTATCTAGGTTCGGGCTCTATAGAGGTAAGTTTTCTAATTTCTTATGCTCTTTACGAACTTTGACTTTTTTTTATGATGAGGCTTGATAACTCTAAAATTTATTTTAGGTGCAGCTTTCAATGTAGGTATCAAATATTATCAGCACCAAGATTCTATAGATAATTTACCAGAGAAAAAAGTGGTATAGATAAAATGGGAGAGCTAAACCTTTACTTTTTAGGAACGGACATTTTATTCAGTGTTATCGATATGCAGTATAATTGACAAGTGTTATGTTTAAGTCGTTAATAACTTTGAAAACATCTTATATACTAGATTAGAGTTATTGAATGTGAAGCAAACAACGATAACTCCTCCGGCACAAACTTATTAGGATGTTCTTTCAAATTTGTGAACCTGTAAACTTTTATTTGAATATGATGAAGTCACTTTTCTTCTTATATAAATTACGCCTTAGTGTTTTAACCAAAAATAAAAGAAGAAAAATCATTGCTAAAAGTCAAAAATAAGATTAAATAAGATAAAAGCATTTGTGAATTAAAAAAAAAGCTGAAAGAAACCTATTCATAGCCACCAAAAAATAGCCATGGCCACCGAGAATTGCGTACAAAGTTATATTTCAATCATTGTTGTTGAGAAATTATCACACGATACAGTTTTAGAGACAAACGTTGAAGTTGACTCATTTAGCCTAAGTTAGATTTTGAAAAATACAACTATTTATATCTTTAATATATATAACACTTTGGTATTAACAAGACGTCCAACACGTTAGCTACATTAATGCTGCAAGAATGTAAATATTATATCTCTAATATAGATAAAATATTTTTCTATTGACCGATAAAACAAGGGAGGGGTTATCGAAAAAAGTTTGCCCACTGGGCTTAGAAAGAGAAATTTTAGCCCTCGTTTTATGCCTCAATAGATTATTGCATAGACTTATTTTTCGATCTTAAATGTTACACACTTAATTTTGAAAGATAATTGCCATGCTTAAGCCATGTTTATAAAAATCCGTTCTACGACCAAAATATTTTGATTTGTGTATTTCATATACCGGTTGCTTAGCAACTTATATGTTAAATTGCATATGTAATTTCTATTAATTCCTTACTTGATTTTTATTATGATCCATACTAACTTTTCTGACTATAAATCTTTTAAAATATTAATATTCACGTGCACCGCAAGCTGATTCAACTAGTATTATAAAATAACTTGTGTATTTCTTACGTTCGCTATTAAGAGGGATAAGTTTCGGCAAAGAAAGATAGTTACAATAGCGGCACGTCAAGTGGTCACTTACAGTAGATCATTTACTGGTTTTTTATTTGGATAGTATCACAGAAAAGCGAATGCATCTAGCTATTAAACTTTTAGATCATGGGTACATTAAAGACAATGACAGAATAATATATCATCTCTGACTTCTTTCCTGGCTAAAAAGGAACATTGACCGAGCCTATGAGTAGGTTAATCACAAATTATGCATCACCCATTACATGGGATTCTCCATCTGAAAACGTTTTTGCTGCTATTTGAAATGTAAGAAGATATTTTTAATTTTGATAATAATTATTTATTATTAAATATTTTTAATAACTTTTGTCTAGTAACGTCATAAAGTACAATTAAAAATTATCAATAAAAGTATTAAGAGAAAAGTCTTTAAAAATATTTAACTATTATTAATTATCATTATATAAAAACCGATACCGCAAATGTGAATGAAAATAAGCTAGTCTATCATCCTTCGATGTTGGTGCCAGCCAAACCAAAAATAAGGTCTTGTAGGTTGTCAAAGCCAACTATGGTGGGGGCAAGCAGCAATTGCTTGTCAGTCAGTCCCATTCAGCGGGCGTTAGGGGTTTGTCCTTCACCTGCATCAAAGGCGACCCGCGAAAAATATTGCTGAAACCTTGTAATTGTAGCAAAAAAGGTATACTTGTCATTTTTCACTAACCAATCAATTTTTTTAGCGACAAAGGACACGTATTTTGTCACTGACCTTCAAGCCTCTTCGCAGCTTGAAGGTGATACCTGAGGTCCTGAAACCATCATCAAGGTTGTCATTGTTTTTATTGCGGTTCCGACGTCATGCGGGATGGGATTTAAAGAATCCGGAGCTGGAAAGAAAGACATTAATGGAAGCTTACTTTGGTGGCGAAATGACGATGGACAAAGTGACAAGGAACCCAACGTCTGGTTATTGCTTTCCCAGCTTTTGTGCATGCATGGTGGCTGCCACATTCAGTTACCACTAACACCCTCGTTCTTATGCAGTCTTTGACTATGTAATGGACAACACATACATATCTGTTTATACATCTATACTACTTATGTATGTACTGTCATGATTGTTTTTTTTTTTTTGGTGCAACACTCTTTGTAGGACGACACGTGACATACAAACAAAGTTAAGAATTTAAAGATTTAAGTTGACAAAAGTGGTATCTGTTTTTCATTTAATTACTAACTTCTGATTTGATAACCTCTATATTGTTCCTCTCCATGTCCTTGCAAAACTAGTGTATCTGTAATGTTAGCAAAGGTGTTATCTGTGAAATAGGTCAATACGCGTGACCTGATATGAACAAATAAATGCAGGTAACCTTCTTTTATCATCATTCTTCTGTCTATGTGCTTTCGGTTACTGAATCCAGACTACCTGCATGTAGTTGAAACTCTCGACTCAAAAGAAAAGTACCGCTGAAAGTAGTCAGAAAAATTATGACTTGTTTAGGACTAAAAAGCATTTAAAGATGCGTATGTAAGGAGGAGGAAGAAGAAGAAGAGGAGGAAAAGGAGAAGAAGATTTTTAAATGCTTCAAAAAGTTTACAATTAATACAACATGGCCAGAATCCGTATCGGATATTAGCTGTGTGCTGCTTGCAAGCACACCGTGGAGATATGATTGGATGTTGCACTTGCGTGATGCGTCCATAATCTAGGTGAAAGATTTTTGGACCCCTGATTTTTGGTAAATTGCGATTGACCCCAAGGCCGCGGGATACTCGAAAAAGGAGCGCTCATTTTTACATTTTATATGTTGTAATTGTGGGGGAATACTTTTTTTTTTTTGTCAAACGAAAATTTCATTAACAAAACATCAAAGTACAACTTAAGAGAGTACAAACAAACGTTTCACTCTGAAAACAAGTACTGAAAGTACAGCAAAAAGGGTACAAGCTGAAGCTTGGCCCTGGAATTTAACATGTAGAAAGTATTGGGTAGTCCAACACAAATAAGATAAGAAACTTTATAAATTGAACCGTAAAGAGTTTCTATTATATCAGGAATGTTGAATACGTTATAAACTAACTACATATATCCGTTAGTCACTTTTCCTATCCCATTAGTCCTTTTGATCTAACGATTCCTAATAATCAAGACTAATGATCTAAGATAATGCAACATGTATTAGAGAAAGAAATTTAGAGTGATTCAGAATCTATGATTCTGATCATGTATACCGTTGAAAACATTATCCGTACAAAATAACTCGTGCCTCTCTGACATTTGCTGTTAAGAGGGATGGACGTTTCAGCAAAGAAACATAGTTAATTCTCTTTCGTTACGAAATACTAATAACAATATCGGGATAATGGTCACTTACGATAGATCATCTACCAATTCTTTATTTGGACAGCATCACAGGGAAGTGAATGGGTCCATTAATGACAATGACAGAGTACACATATATTATCTCTGACTAACTTCCTGCCTAAAATGTAACATTGACCGAGCCCATGAGCAGCTTAATCCCAAATTATACACCGTCCTTAATTGTGGGTTTCGGTCTTACTTCTGATTCTTTGCGTCTAACTCGTTCATCAGATCTAGACCACAAATTTGAAATGAAAATATAAGTTATTTTATCTTCCTTATGTGTTCGTCAACCATCATGAATAGATATAAAAAGTCTAATCAAAATGGACTAAAAAGTTATAAAGAAAATTGATAGCCAACGTAAAAGAATTCGTAAGGTTAAATTCACACAAAAAAATAATAATAATTAAACTCATTGTTGAATGAGTTAAATACAAAATAGATTACTCAATTAGACTATTAATTATATAATTTCACTATTTACAGTGAAATATTTAATTTGACAGCAACAAGTTACTAATCTTGCATGAAAGGGCAATTATATACAAGGGCTAATGTGATTAGAAGGGAAATGTATTAGTAATGTGATTATCAATTATATAAGGGCGATAATCACGTATAATTTAACATACCATAAGAATTTTTTTAAAAAAAGTAACATTGATCTATTTGTATTTCTTTGTAATCTAAAGATTTGATATTTGAAATTTAGAAGAACGAAGATAGAGTAAAGGAATGAGAAAGACAAAGACAACGATGATCAATGACACAAAAAGTCAAAAGTACAACAAAATTAAACCCTAATACATTAATCTTACGATACAGTGACATTTTCATGAACCTTTTAACTATTATTACTATAGAAACTTAAAAAAAAAGATTACCAAACCGGGTTGTCCGCCCATGGTGGCAGCCAAAATAAGGTCTTGTAGGTTGTCAAAGCCAACTATGCATGGGGGCCAATCAGCGAGGAGTTTGTCATTCGCCTGGCGACCACCGATGAAAAATGTTGCTGAAACCTTGTACTTGTCGCCAAAAAGATATATTTGTCATTTCCAGTAAACCGATCAATTTTTTAGTGATAAAGGATGTGTAGTTTGTCACTAACCTTTAAGCCTCTTTGCTGCCGGGATATCTAAAATTCTAAAGTCCTAAACCATCGTCAAGGTTGTCATCGTTTTTGTTGGGTTTCCGATGTGTGACATAACCGAAATGGGATTAAAGAATCCGAAGTTGGAAAGAAAGATATTAATGGAAGTAGCTGTTGGACACATGTGACATATCAACTGTACAAAATACGACAAATTAAAGATTTAGTTAAAAAAAAAAAGTAGTAGCTGTTTTTCGTTTAATAACTAACTTCCTTCCGGTATAATAACTTTTTTTCCCTCTCTATGTCCTCGCAAAAACGAGGATATCTGTGATGTTAGTAAAGGCGTTACCTGTGAAATGGATCAGTACGCGTGGCCTCTTCTACTCAAGTAGAGTGTTCTCGTATCTGTTTCTAACTCTGCACAGTGATGCATTGAAATGATTGAATGCTTGGTTCCGTCTCAATAATTTGCTACATAGAAAAGTGACTAATGAGATTTAGCAACCATTTTGTCATTGAGTGTGTTTAGATAGAGAATTTCAAAGCATCTTGCATTTCAAAATCCATTCATTTTGAAAGTGGGAGAAAGTTCGTTCGGGATTTCAAAATCGAAGATTTTATCATAAAACTTTAAGTCAAAATTATTAAAAAAATTTAATGTTTTAAAACAATTGGAGACCGTTGGGTTAAAACTTAAAAGGAGCAAATATTCGGCGACCGTTTAACTGCAGTAACAAATAGTGGAGCACTGTTCAAGATTTTCACACAAAGCCCATTCCAGTGGCTATGTGGCCCAAGCAATAAAAGCCTGGTCCAGAGACTCCAGGATGAACGGAGCAAAGGGGTCTTCAGTGACGTTGTAACCAAAAGGTTTCTCCGGTAGAACAAGGTTTGTTGTGAACTTATGCTAGCAAGATCGGTACCTGTAGGTTGTTATTTCTAGGGTTCTAGTGTTTCAATTCCCAACTTGTGATTTTTGATAGAGAAAAATGGATGGTGATGTACCCAACATAAAGAAGTGGAATATATTGCACCCCGTTTACATAAACTCAAAGAAGACGATAACCGAAGGCAGGCGAATCAACGCATCCAAGGCATGCGAAAACCCTACTTGCGCCGAGATTGGCGATTGCTGCAGCCATCTCAAGATCCCTTTTGCTATTGAGGTCTGTTTTTTTTTTTTTGTCTATCCCTTGCTGTTACTGATGCGACTGTTCAATTTTACACGATTTGTGATGCCTTCTTTTTGTGTTGATTGTGTTCTTAGATCGATAAGGCGTATTCACGAGACTTTATGCAGAGAGGAAGGGTGAGGGTTTCGCTGAAAAGGGAAGATGGGACTTTGTATAATCCGGCCATCTCTTCCAGTAAGCAATAATGTTTTCATTCCCCTACATTTTGCCTTTACTTGCCATTTGATCCCTTTAGGAATTAGTGATTGTGTAAGAACTAGATCGTTGGCTAACAAGTCGTTAATTTTGCCAATCTAGGGTCTATATCAGATTAGACATTTGATATTTTGGAGGCTAGTCTTACTTCTTCTGCAACCTAACATTAAGTACATTAAAGCGTAAGATCGAACTTGGTTTTGAAGCCCTTGATCGAGGGGTACCATATTGCTGCAGAGCGAGGTTGATCTTCATCCTTTGCTTCTACGCTTTGCTTTAGCCCCCGTAACATCTTCGGCCACATTTTTGTTTTTGTTTTTGTATAGGCAAATTTTCATCTGTTTCTTGCATTATGGTCATTTATGCAAAGGTCTTTAACAGAGCAGTGGTTTAATCGATGAGGAGTTTTAGAAACCCCGTCTACGGTCCCATATCTCAGCCTGAAAGAGCAATGATAGAGTTATTCAAGTTGGGCCATGGTACATGTAGGTATAAGCTTTTGGGTTACGTAGTGGAATTTTGTTCTAATAACATTGTCGAAAGTTGTGGATAAATGGCATTGTCAGAAGTTGTCAACACTATTTCCCCATACTAAATCAGCGTAACGATGATTGTTTGTTGGAATCAAAATGTCATAAGAAGGGGTGACCAGGGAAACGGATGGTGGTAGGTCAAGGGAGAGAGAGAGCATTGACTTTGAATCATGTGCAAATTATTCACGAGCTTAAATACATAGCATAGGCGAGCCCATCCTCAATAAGTTTTAATGCTCCATTAGGATTTTGAGGGATGTTTCACTCTGTCAATTGTTTTTTGAACTGTCAACACGATCTTTTTTCATTCTTCTTGTGTTCGGCGCATTTGCAAGCTCAAAAGCTTCATGTTCTTTCCATTTCCATAGGAATGGACCAGATAGGGTTCTCTTTATGTGCTCTAAATAGGAGGGTAAGAGCAAACGAAGGAAAACATATCTGGTCAGTGGTATGGAAGTGTGAAGAAGATAAGGCTTTTGAGGTTGGCCTTGTGTTAATGTTGAAGACCGTATCTGAAGAAAAATGGGAAGATATCAACATGAAGCATTGCTATGACTTGAATTGGAGGATATAGAAGGCTTAAGAATGGACGTGGCCGGTTCCTAGTTTTGTTTGTGATGGAGTGTAGAATAAGATGTGGAAGAGGAGGAGGAGGGGGGAGGGTTGGTGGGGATAGAAACATGGCCTCTCTCTCTCTGCCTCCAATTTCTTATGTTTTTGATTCATAATAAGCAATCATAGTACAACTCGATGCGATTAGTGAAGTATCAAACATTGATCTTGGGAACTTTTGCCATGTCCTTCATATGTACATATGATTAGGCAAAATTTCAGCTTCCATGGTCAAAGTTGGCACCCTAAAGCTTAAGCCTATGTGTATACAAGCCTAACTTACATATTACGTCTCTCGTTTTCTTCATTTTTGGGCTCAAATGTGATTTCTGAACCTTCTCTTAGATGGAAACTTTTCTACCTACATAGACACAATTTTGTGGTGCTATAGATTAGCATGAATTCTTTTTTCCTCATGGGAGTGGGAACATGTTTACTCTTCTCAGTTGAATATTCCATGACTGGACAGATCCGTACTAAGAGCGAGTAGGCAGTGATATAGCGTGCAAAACTTGGCAATTTTAAACTTTTTGGATTGATATTGGGTAGCCACGGCCACTAAAAACCATAATCGAAAAGGTTGACAAAGTTGAACCTTGTGTCTCAGGGAGAGACAAATTGAGATCAGAGGACAGGGTTGTGTGGTTGAATTGTTTGGAGATTTAAGTTACCTAAAATGACATGGTTTTTTAAGCTGTGGGGCCCTTTAACGGACAATAATCAACAGAGTTGGACAAAAGGAAGACTAACATTTGAAAGTTTGAGGATGACAAACACTTCAAAGATAGAGATTATTGCGGCAAAATGCAAGTAGTACAAGGTTCAAAGCTGGAAAGTTCCTCTATTTTCCCCCTATCTTTTCGGTTAGTTGTACAATTAGCAGCTTTTTGTTGGTCCCGGGACTAACTGGGCCTCAGATTGATTATCAAAATTTTCTTGCCTGGCCAGGATACATAAATCAGCTGGTGACGCCGTTTTTATGTATTAAACATGTCAAACTAAAACCAAAACCAAAACCAATGCCAGTTCATTTAAAATAAATTGTTTACCATGAACCATCAGAGCACAGAATGGCCTATGCCCCCGGCTATCCTGACCCAGATCTGTCATTTGTTACAAGGAATGGGCTATGACCTCCTGGCTATCCACGTCAACACAACTTAACACCGTGGGTGCAAACTTTGTTGAATTCCCAAGTTGGAGGGCTTGTCACCCCAATCTCCTGAACATTGAATCTGTTGGTTCAGGAGTCGGGACATTTATGTTGCTTTGAATTTTGAAAAGAGGACTAGTTTACGGCTACCGCGATGTTTGTTAGGGACTATATGGGATGCATATTTCGTGTATGTTTCTCGGGACAATTTATGTTATGGATTGATTGTTTCTTGTATCTTTATTCTTATTTCGTATTTTGATAATATTGCAGGGAAAGAGTTAATGCTTCATGTTGCAGAGCTGGTTCCCAGACACCCAGGGAGGACCAAGAAACAGGAATCAGCTTCTAATTCAAATGCCGGACCTTCAAAATCTGCGAAGGTTGGAAGAAAGAAAAGATAGTTTTGATGATGCTCATCTGTCCTTGCAAAGCCGCCAAATTCTGTTTTTGCTTTCTGTTAGTAGCTTAAAATGACATCAACTGTTCATTTAGTGATTTGAACATGGTAAACGTTTAGCACCAGCTAAATACTTCTTACGGATGCTTGTAATTTCCAAAGGAGTTATGTTACTGATTTGAGCTCTTAAGTTTCCAGAATTAGATGAACCTTCAAAAGTGTCGATTGTTCTCTTTCTAATTGTGCTTCGACATAATTCTGACCATGTCGGGCTCTCATTAGAAACATAGTGGAGGAGCTTGGAAAACCAACAGTAGCCTGCTGTCAAGCTGCTGACAATCAACCTGCGTTGCCGGACCATGTTGGGCTCTTGTTAGAAACATAGTGGAGGAGCTTGGAAAACCAACAGTAGCCTGCTGTCAAGCTGCTGAGAATCAACCTGCGTTGCCGGAGGGTTACCGCCTCATAACTTTTGCTGTTTGCAACCCGTCCTTTGTACTGGATTACTCTTGTGAGCTGATTTTCGTTGTATTAAGTGTAATTAACCCAATAATAATCAAGGTCACTGACCAACTTGTTAGTGCTAGAATAAGCACCCTTGAACGCCTTAATATCTATGTTTTCCATTCTTTGGGTAATGGTGAATTACTGCACAAACATAACTGGGCACAAGCCTTTAGATGAAGAGCGCCATATGCAGGTAGCAGTCATCAGTAGACCTGGCAAAAAAGAGACCGTACCCGGTCCAAAATACCGGGTATGGGTACCAATATTCAATACCCGCCGAAATCTGACCCGACCCGACCCGTAATTTTCGGGTAAATGCGGGTCGGATACGATTTACCCGCATACCCGTTTTTTAGGCTATATATAAAAAGAGATGCTTTTTTACCCTAGCCCTAACCATTCATTTTCATCTTTTCTCTCAATCTCACCCCGACTCAAGGCGGTGCAGGCCCTCACTTGAGATTCACCGGTGACCGAGACCAGCGACCACCGTCAACCCCTTCATCCCTCACTCTATCTAAGGCCACTCAACCACATCACTCTTCTGCTGCTGATCGGAAAGCCCACATCTGTCGCCGCCGCAGATCGAAGGTTCCACCGTCCTTTCTCCTCTCAGTCTTTAACACATCGACATCGCTGACGGCATGACCTCCTCCACGGGCCACTTCCGGTCTTCCACCATCACAGATCTACTTCCACGGTCACAGATCGACTTCCACCGTCACAAATTGTATAAAAAAATTTATTGTTAATAGATTTTGTTTTTTGATATTTTTTGGTACCTGTTTGGTATGTAATTGTTTGATCCGTGGAATCAACACAAGTGAGATTGAATCTTGTCTTTCTATTTTGTGTTGTGTAATTGGCATTGTTAATGTTAATATTGTATAGATTGTAGATTTTTGGTTAATTGAAAGTGATTAAAAAAATGTTGAAGAAATTTTGGAAGATTGCCCGGTTACCCGCGGATATACCCGAATTTGTCCGGGTAGGGTACGGGCATGAAAAATGACTACCTGTAAAAAATTGGGTAATTTTTACCCGAACCGAGTTTACCCGTATCCGACCGGGTACTACCCGTACCCGGCGGATTTACCCGTTTGCCAGGTCTAGTCATCAGCTAAGGATGGTCTGAGAATACCTCAATATCGACAAATTGTCCTACCATTGGATCGCCTCTCCAACAATCATACCTACTACTTGAATTATTGCTTGCCTTGAACTCTTCAAAAGATTTCCCAAGAAGTAAACCCCAGTGGACATGCAAAAAGTTTTATGCTCGTTAAGAAACCACAAAAGAGAACATGGGCGGGCAATAGGGATCCAAGTGCTCAGGCAAGTACAGTAATTGTGCGATCATGTTTACATGTCATTAAAATTAAGGACGGGTATTCCCGAAGATGCTTGACCTAAGAGATAGAGACGAGAATGAGACTAAGAAAATAAGCTATTGGAGAAGTGTAACCGCTGAGATGATGTTTGAGTCACTGGAACCTAAACAAAAAAAATTAGTGTAACAGAGTTGCACAAATATACCTCTTTCTACCAAACATATCTTAACAGGCACACCTAGTTCCTAATATTAGAAAACTGTATCCTCACTCAGAAAAATATAATAGACACACCCATCGTGAAGCATCCAATGGCCACCCAAGGGCTCAAGCGCTCACCTGTTTGAAGTACGAACGGAAGTCAGAGACCACAAGAACAGAAACCAACACGGAAGCAGAAATGTGGGCTATATCAAAGGTACATTAGACATTGCCAAGGGAGTGCGTGAAAACTGGATCATAGTCATCCAAGAGAAAAACATTTCACTGATGTATCTATTTTCATCATCAGAAGATAAAAAGAAACCAGAACCATAAACCAAAAGCAACAAAAGCTATGCTTTTTACGAGAATGCAATAACTTAATATACCTATTCTAGCCGCCTTCCAGAAGAAACCCCGGAATCTGCGAAGACACCAACAAGATTACATAAATATGAATCCAAAAACTACAGAGAAATTGATCCAGTGTACATGAGATTATGAGGAAAGATTAAAGCAGCTGTTTACAAATTTCAATATTTCATGATCGTACTGTCAAATTTCTATTATCAGTTTAAACAAAACTAAATAACATTAACTTGAAGGCGCTAGCAACTCTTAAGTTCTTTTGTAACACAAACCATTTTCACAGTGATGAACATGTAAATGCACCCCTTCACAGAATTAGGAAATAAAAGAGCTATGAAACTAAAGCTTGTAGTTCTCACGTTACTTTTAGCATTGAAAACCGTTCTTTAACATGTTGCTTGTAAAACTCTCACCAGTGAAAATTACACACAGTGAACAAAGTGCTATATGGTTCACAAGCTGTGGGATGCTGCCTATAACATCAACTTGATAAAAACAATTACAGAAGTATAAGTTTTACAACTTTCAGGAAGGGTGTACAACCATCTAAAAATTTCAGTTGCTTGATACAACCTAATACACTCGCAATCAAAACCACTTGGGAGGTTTTGAGAGAGAGTAAATACTATATCAGATGAAAAGAAGAGAAAAGCATGAAAAAAGATAAGAACTCTTCTTTTTGTTTATTTGATAAAAGGGAACAGAACTGCAAGTCAGAACTAGGCTAGACATGTGGAGTAGTACATCTACACAACTCCACTTGTCATTGGCTAATCCCTGCTTCACAAGAGAGCCTTTCCATTTTGATAGACTTAATTGCTATTCTTTGTCTGTCTAAGTAAAAGAACTCTTCAGCGATAGTAACCATGCTTATAAACGTAACGGGATTTCAAACTTCTGATATGCACCGAAGTACCAGTTTCAATGAAATTCACACCCCCATAGCCGTTAAGTGACCGTGACGGTGCTAAATTCTGTTACAAAGAACCGTTATGGCCGTTATGGTCCGATATCGGCCATTAGAGCACCAACATGGATATCAACCCTTTAGTTGCTTCCAAAGCTTTATCTCGCTACACAATGTCAGATCTGTTTTCTCTACAGCGGATTACATGATTTAAAGCTTAGATTTATGAATCCAAGATTAAGGAAGAGATCAAAATCCCCTTAAAGCTTCATTAGTTTTCATTTTCAAAATTTGCAAGATCTGCCTCTACCTTGTCCATTTTCGTTGGCCTAAATAGAATGCTGCATTGGAGAAATTTTGTAGATCAAAGGGTAACAACGTGATGATTTACACAACATTGTGTAGACATACTTTCTCATGGATATGCATACCTTTTAGTATTCTTAGCCTTCATATTTTTTTGGGCCTTGAGCTTTGTGCAGATAAAGAGAGAGGCCATCATCTATTGGCAATTACCAGCCATGTAAGTGTTTAATAAGATCTTAAACAGTTGAAGTTTATCAATTTTAGCGTGATTTTCCTTACTGGAAGTGTGTAAGATTATTAGAAGTTTAAGTGTAGCTTTTGGTGCACATAAACAGGAGTATCGTCAACTTTTTAGTGGTTTTCGTTAGAGTGAAAGAAAAAGAAGTTGACAGTCACGATAGTTGATTTCGATTGCGTAACATCTGATACTCCCATACCGTTACACGACGATCGCGTCCGTCATGTATCCCGATACTGCGATTTAAAACCATGATGGTAACTGTACCAAGGTTTTTTGCATTTCTATTAATGTCCCCACCTATTCAGTAATTACAAGATATTACCTTCTTGGATTAACCTGCAGGCCTATATTCAAAATAGTAAAAACTAATAGATTTCACAAGTAACCTGCCCAAAAGATCTAATGTAACTACAAGGTAGTGACTGAATTCATCCCTGAAGACGCTTATCTACTATTTCTCTGAAAAACATAATGCACCAAAGCTACCCTCAAGCAAGTATTGCAAATTATACTTGAGCTTGTCCTGAATTTAGATATGATGAACCCATGAGTTCAGCAGGATTTTCTCTCAAATTCACTAAACGAGAATTCCTCATGAGAACATACATGACTCACCTTTTATGAAAAAATGGTAATTTATTTGCTCGCTTCTTATCTGAAGAAACAAAGCAACACGAAGAATCAGCGGCAGTCGAGGACAAAATTCCGGTGGAAACTCTCATCTCACATCTCTTCAAATAATGTACAAAAACTACATCATAATGGAATGCTGTGGAACCCATCAATACACCACTATGGAGCAGTGTTAAATCCTTCTAGGCAGAACCTGGAAGATACCCTTCCATTCCCTTGGGTTTTCCCTTTTGACTTGTTTGCTAATTCCTAAGATAGATTTAGTACCACGTAAGCATTGAGTTGAACTCAAACAATCATAGACTAAATACATGTTTGTTTGGCAAGTCAAGCTAGGGTAAAAACAATGAGTGAAGTCAACATTTACATGTACCAAATCTACCCAAAATTTCGCAAAAATTCAAGGGGGAAAATGCAATGGAACGGAGGAAGTAGCTTCTGAAATGTTGGAAATCACTTCCATTATCACAAACACCACATAGAAACTCTACCTCCTTAAATTATGAGTCATGACAATTTACCCTAACAACAGCATATTCCTGTTCAGATTCTAAAGTTTTCTGCTGGCATAGGTTCAAAATTATTAAACTAAAAGGATTAAGAGCCGGCATAAGATTCAACACTATCAACATATTCCTACAACTCAGAGGAGATCCTTGTAACTGCATATGCCAATGAATGAAAATAACGAAATAGCATAGAAGTACGCACTAGGTGTTTGATTTACCGGTAATTGTTCCTATGTGAAATGGCTCAGCGAATGTGGAAACACTATCCCGGTTAAATTTGCATTAGTCTTAGTATTCGTCAAGAAACTTCGTTCAAAGATCAACATAAATTGGAGCCTAACAGTAACTATAACAACCGCCCAGAAAAAATATCGAATAAGGTAAACCACATACCCGGTTTTCTGTTCAAGGATGGCCGGAAACTGCATCTTCAGGAACGTGCACGTGCAAATCATGAGCAACACCACCGTCAGGAAAGAATGGAAGTTGAACAGAGCCGACTGTTCCACAAGAACACCCCAAAGCTACGTCAACTTACAGCAATTTGGAAATCGAAATCATAACGAAGATTATCAGCAGAGAAATCATTTACCATGATTGTGAGATTCTCCCCGGACGGACTGAATAATTTTCCTCCGGATCTCAGATCGAACTTCTAATTTTTTTGCTTTAGTAAGCTGTGCATCTCCTGCTACGGCGCGGTTTATCGAATATTAACTCCGATAAGTTTCGTCTAGAAAATATTTTGGGTACCACTCCAACTGTTGAAAGGAGATGAAACGTTTTATTTAGTGAAATTAAATGTAGATAAAGAAATCACTTTTATTCTTTTAGTATGCTACTTCAATCATACAATTCTAACAATTCAGTGAAATTTAATGTAAATAAAGTATAACATTTGTATTACATGTTACTGAAATTTATCACTGAAGTTAAAAATATCACTAAATATAGTTTTAGTGATTAAAAAGTATTGCAATTTAAAGTGTAAATTGTAAATAAATAAATTTTATGGAATCTGCGAAAAAAACCTTTTAATACAATGAAATAGAGATAAGGTGACATAACTCGACGTGAAGAATATGAAAATAATAAAAAACACAACCTTTTCTTAGATAACGTGATATAACTCGACATAAATCTTTTGGTTTTCATTATGTCAATTTTCAAGTCTTCCTCTTTGGTTTTTGTGAAGATGGAGGACAGTGAAAAAAACTAAAATTTGTTTCTTTTGGTCAAGTAGGCTTCATTGGGAAAAGCTTATGGCTTCCTTCTTACTTGCTTTAACTTTACTTTCTTTTTGTGTTTGGTATATAAGAGAGGGACCCGCATTTGTTTTAATTGATGGCAGTTTACTAACCTTTGCCATATGTATCTACCTCCTTAGACCATTACTGCTTGACTAGATCATTGCATTTTGCTATCTGAACAAACACCGTCGACTAAAGCTCACTCGAGTCATCCATTCTTACCTTGTAATCTTCTGTAATATGTAATCAAGTCCCTACTACTGTAAACCATGAAGCAACTACTAACACAGATACACTGCTTAGGGGGGTAAGCACGTAACTTTTTAATTCACTGCAATTCTCATTGAAGAAACTTCACTGAAATGCTCTTTTGCTTTATTCCATTAGAAGAAGAAATCAGCCAATAATGTAACCAAAGAACATAAGTAACATCTACGTAGCTAAAAAATGTGAGAATTTTCTTAAATTTTTGGTTCAGTTTTAGTTAATTTCTACTTTGTCGTGAGTTTGTGATGTTTACTTTGTTCAGTTTTGGTTTTATTCAGGTATTGGTTTCTTTATTCGTCAGATTTGAGATTCGTCATAATTTCAGTTTTACTTCTTTAAGGAATTGCTGCTGGATTTTTACTTGTTGCTCTACTTATTGTTTCTATTTGTTGCTCAAAAGTGTAAGTGATTATGGATGTCGAGGACATTATATCTTGTTCTGTTGGTAGGGAAATGGATTTGTTCGATTATACTTTGAGATGGAATGTTATTAGGTAGATATAGACCTGGTAAACGGGTAGACCCGCGCGGGTACGGGTAAAATCCGATCGGATCCCGATAAAAAACGGATCGGGTATATTTTACCCGATTTTTCCGGGTAGGCATTTTTAGAATCCGTACCCTACCCTTGCGGGTAGGGTATTACCCGCGGGTAAAAAATTAATTTTTTATTTATTTTTAATAAATATTCCTTCCTTTTTCTTCTCCTTTCTACTTTCTTTTATTACACTAACACAACTTCAATATTCTCCATTACACAACAATGGCACAAGATATACACAACAAGACTGAAAATCAAGACTAATCTTTTTTACTAAACAAAAAAATAATTCAAGATCATCAGATCTGCGTTCAACAGTAAGAGATCCATTACACAAGAATCAAAAGTCTACACAACACAACTGAAAATCAAGATTAGGCATCTGGAAAAAGCAAAATAAAACAAAAAGAAAAGTTCAAGATTGGCCAGCGACGGTCAACGGTAGATGTACTCGGCGACGGAGTGACGGTCGTCGACTTTAAATGATAGATCTGATCGAACACAGTGACGACGGAGTGGCAAACCACGATGGATGACGGAGCGGCAAACCACGATGGATGACGGAGCGACAATCTGGAGGCTCTACGATCGCTCACCTACTCGAACGGCGTTGACTGCGGTGACGGATGACGACGGTGGCAGCGGTGAAGGATCGACGATGGTGGAGTTGCTGTAGATCCGTGACGTGGGAGTGTGGGGAAAGAGGAGTGAAGGGTGTCGTAGATCTTGAGTGAGAGGGGTGGCGTAGATCTAGAGTGAGAGGGCAGCGGCAGAGAAGTGAGAAGAGAAGGAGAAAAAAATGAAAATGAAGGTTAGGGCACCAATGCAATGGTCCTTTATATATACTCGAGAAAACGGGTAAACCGGGTTACCCGCCAACCGACCCGATCCGATCCGAAAAATACGATTCGGTTCAGGTACGGGTCTATTTTCCACGAGTAGTACATATATGTACCCGTACCCGGGATTTTTGACCGAGTACGGATATAAAATTGCCAGGTCTAGGTAGATAGCTGAGTATTATGAAGACATGCTTTATATAATTGCTGATTTTGTGGGTCTTGCTTTTTGAGTTAGCTGAAATAACAAATATTTGCTCTTGATAAGTTCTCAAGTTTCGTCTTTTCTCTTTGTAATAGCAAACTACGCATATGTTTTCGTTTTCCAGTTCTGAAGCTGTGTTGTCATCAATTGACTGGAAACATACCTATGGAGATGGGGTTCTTTAGGACTCCAAGTACTCTGCCAGTGCAGCACAACAAATTAGCTGCTCAATTCCTGTTAGCTTAGGAAACTTGGCGATGCTAAAAAGGCTTCACCTCAGCTTTAATGAAGCTCTGTGGTCCAACCCTTGCAAAACTAGCCAAGGTTCCACAATTGGAGGTTCTGGAGTCAGAAACAAATCCCTCACTGGAGTTGTCCCTCCTGGTGAGTTGATTTATGGCGTCATTCTATCTCGGTCCCTAGAGCATTATTTTGGACTTTCTTTTCTTTTTCTTTCCTTCTGGATTTTCCTTTGAGCATAAATTTAAGGTTTCTTGTACTTATTTTTCTTGTGATTGATGAGATTAAAGCTCTATAGAAATCCAATTGAGAAGTTCACTATGAAAGCAACCCTGGTTTATTTGGTACTGGGTATTCTGCACTGGGAGGTTGTACTGCATGGGACGGTTTAAGCATCAAGCAAGTTGAAGTACTCTTTGCACCTATGATAAACAATGGTGCAACAAATGTTAGTTCCCAGATCTACTGATTTTGAGGCACATTGCAAGCAAACCCATTGCAGAAACTCATCTAAATTTTGGTCCATAGGCATTCTTGGTGGGGTAAATAGAGGTACCATTACTTTGTTGATCTGAGCATTTTTAGATTTTGCCGGTGGGAACAGAAAATTGAGAGCATGTCGATTGTTTCTGATGACCACCTTAGCAACGTCCATGTCAAGGAATTCTACAGGATTAAGTGTTTCTCCTCTTGTAAGCCTCGAGTACTGTCATGAATTGTTGGGAGGAGCAATTTCTCTGCCGCCTAAAAAGGTGAATTAAAAAAGAGATTTACTTTAGCTATCAAGAGGATCAATATGACCAGCTGCAAGCCTGGGAAGCTGATTTTGTTGTAACGGTTTATTAACCTTTCTGCAACATGAAAACCTTGTTAAGCTTAGAGGTTTTTGTGGTTCCAAGGGCAGGGGTGAATGCTTTTTCAAATGCTTTTTCATATGATATTGCTTCTAAGGGAAACCTGCCAACTATCTTAATGTGTTAGATGGAAGCAACTTCTTAATAACTCGCCTACAAAGGTTTCAGTCATCGATGGGATTGCAAAAGGTTAGTTTCACCTTACAATTGTTTACTTACTTTTTTCACCTTACTGTGGATGTTATTTTGTTCAATCCTAAGCTTCCAAAGGCATGCCAACATTCTGGTTGACAGATTATAGGTACTTTGTCTATGTAGACCTGTGCTCTGATGAATTGATGCTATTTATGGGTACTAAATAGCTCATGGAAGTGGGAAGTGCACAGGGTACTAAATAGCTCATGGAAGTGGGAAGTGCACAGGGTACTCAGTAGAACTGTGAGATACAAGAGGCACAGATCGCAGCGCCCTGCAGGCGTAACTAACTTTGAAATGTTGGCAATTGAACCAAGGTTAGAAACATGCTATTCAAAGCAACAAATTCAACCTATTGCATGCATCCACTAAAATGTATTATGGAATTCCAAAGTATCTTGCTATAATCTTCACATATTTTGTCTCCGTCTTACCTCTATTTTATTATACAAAGAAGCTATATCTGTCTGTCAACTCTTGTATCATTACAAACAGTGGAAACTTCGAGGATTTATATAGGTATATTCAGGGTCTGGAAAGTTCTTGTTTCTCATGAACCGTACGGGCTTTATGATGCGGATGATTTTGACATCTTCATTGTGAATTTCCAGGATTTATTATCCGTCTTGCTGTAATTGGGTCCAACAAGAAACAACAAAAATAAGAGTCCCGCCTTACCTCCTCCTATTCATTGGCACTGCTTCTATGTCCTTTGATTTCCTTATGTTGCTTATCTGCACGATGACCATCTTTATTCTTTAACTTTTTTTGTTGATGGCTTCGGGTCTAATGAACAGCTTATCTTCAGTCTATGTTGTGGTCTAAAACACAAATCATTTAGCTACTTGGTAGGCTACTGTTTTACTTATCTACATGTGGTGTTGTAGGTCACCTATAATGTGTACATTCAAATCTTACTTGGACTGCTATCAATTAATCTTTCTCTGTATCTAAATCTTGATCATTGAGATATTCTTAAATAGTGTATTGCAATTTATGTACAATCTCACAGTTTGGTGCTTATTGCAAAATTAACATGTTGTCCATCTTTTTCGTTATTATGATTAGTATTCTTCTAACAATTTTATAAAAAATGTTTCTTGCCATTATTTATTTTTAGGTCCTATTTTGTAGTGATATGGGAAGTACCCATGGGTGGATGTTAAGGGTGACGCGTAACTACATCCATGACAAAGGAACTCCTCCCCTTCATTTGTGCCAAGGGAACTACTACTCATCTTTTCCTTTATGTTCTTTCATTTCGATTCTCATTAAATTTGAATTAAAGAAGTTCTATAATGAGTATTCTGGGGCATTTTGGTTGGTGATGTTCCGGTGCAGTGAAGGCCTTGGCAAAAGGAGTTCCCAGAAATCTCATAAAGGTTGTTTCAATGAGGCTATGGCATGTGAAGGTGGCTTGAAGCCAGTGAAGTGTTTGTCTTTGGTGACAGTGCAACGGCTTATCTTGGAAGTTAAAACTAGAGGTTAAATTTCGACCAAGATTTCCATCTGCTAGAATTTTTTCGTGCATGACATGTTTGTAATATTTGTATAACTGTATTTCTTATTTATTTAGCTTTTATAATATTTCTTATTTATTTGTTTGTAATATTCATATACCAATATTTCTTATTTATTTCTTAATATCTTGACCATGGTTGTAATTTTTATTTATTTAGCTTTTCTTCCCTATTTTATCGACAGCTCTACAAACTATTGTAGAACCATTAGCATTTGGGGGAACTACTACTGCTAGCCTTTGTTTTACATGTAGCTTGGGAGTACAAAATAGTTGGTTCAACCATTAGCAGCAGCCTACCAGGCAGCACGTCATGACTCCTTAGTTCTAAAATCTGGTGTAATGAAATTCATAAGCATAGATATGAAGTGAAAACTAAGAATTGGCGTGTATTGATTGGTTCATGAGATCCAGTCTTTTTTCGTTTTTTTCTATAACTATTGACAAGTTCTTATATAGCAATATCACTATACTAGAGCACTGAGCACATATATGATGATGTAAGTACCTTCTTTCAATTGGTATGTATTCCTTATTTCCTCCAAAAATAAAAATAAAAAAATAGCACATAGATGACCATTAAGTTGGTCGTTCATTTTGTGAATGCTTCTTTGATTTCATTGAGTCACTAACATTAATGGCGTTTCTGGCACTGCTATTGGCTTTCTCTCTGCCTCGCTTTTAGATTTGAATGATAATTTTGTGTCATCTGGGTTGCTAAAAGAGGATTTAAAAGAGTTGACTGGGGGCTGACAAGGGAGGGAGGAATTGTTATTCCATAACTGATAGTGAGAAATGTAGACCGAAATTTCAGTTGTTCTGACTACCATAAGTCAAAGTGATAAACAACTTGTCAGCTTCGGGGCTTCGGCCGCCGTCAGTGAGAGTTGAGACCGTGACCAATGACCGGTGGACGGTGAGTGAGAGGCGCCATGACCGGTGAGTGGTGACTGTGAGGTGAGGCGACTGCCGTGTCGTGGTCGGGAGACACTGAGATGGTGAGAGGTCGACCGTCGACGGGAACTGAGAGAGTGATTGAGTGAGAGCCGAGAGGAGAAGAGAGAGAGAGAGAGAGAGAGTCGCGAGTGAAAAAAAAACTATATATAATTTTTTTTTCCAAAATTCTGAGGGGGTGCATTAGCCCCGTACATATGTAGTTCCGCCACTGACTATCTTAACGGCTTAGAATAAACCTTTAAAAAGCTCCTCCTCAATTCATTCATATATTTTTATTGATTAGTTTTATTATTTATCAAAATACTCAAAAAAACAGCCGCACGTAGAGAATCTTCAAAAATAAAACACAATATCCAAAAAGACATAAAGACACGAACTTTGATTAGAAATGGATAACCTTTCAGGAAATTCATGTGTAACTGCAACTTTTACGCCTTGGTTTTTAGAAAAATTAATTTCACGTGGGAATTCGCAAGTTCATCATTAGGTTTTGGTTAATAAGGTCAAAATAGTTAGGGAATGATAAGTTGTCATCTATTGAATGTTTCTGCTACTTTGCTTATTCTAATAAACCTAAACGATTCCTTCTTTAATTACCACAATTCTTTCTTACAATTAAATGCAAATAAATTTTAGTACGATAACTTAAACACTAAAATTACATATATGTTACATCCTGAACATAAGGAAATGAAGTACCTACCACATCAGAGAAAAGGTAACGAAAATGACAACATTAACTTCTCATCTTTTTATTCAAATTTGAAGAAATTTTCATCAAATAAAATTTATCAAAATATGTAGCACGTGGAAGCGTGACTAGTATAATAATAATATAATAAAAACGCAACCTTTTGTTAAATCTCATCCATTCATTACAGCAATTAGAGTTGTCAAACGGGCCGGGCGGCCCGCGGGCTGGCCCGACCCGGCCCGGTTCTGGCCCGGGCTGGCCCGGCCCCGACGATGAACAGTGGCGGCCCCAGCACAGCGGGCCTGGGGCCTGGGCCTGGACCAGGCCGTCCATTGCTGCGAAAAAGCCCGGCCCGGCCCGGCCCGGAAACTGGTTTGGCCCGGCCCGAAGTCGGCCCGGGTCTGGCCCGGGTCTGGCCGGGTCTGCGGCCCGGATCTGGCCCGGGGCTGGCCCGGTCTGCGGCCCGGGTTTGGCCCGGTTTTGGCCCCACTTGTTTGAATTTTTTTGTTTTTCCCCCCTTTCTTCCACCCCTTTTCCAAAATTCCACTTTTACCCCCCCAACAGCAATATAACGGCTAGTTTGGGGGGTATTTTAGTCTAACCTATATTTTTCAACTCCTTTACACTCTTACCCTCCCCAACAACTATAAACGGATAGTTTGTAGGGGTATTTTGGTCTTTTGTGAAGTTTCTAAAATCTATAAATTCACACCATTTCTCTCTAATTTTTCACACCAATCTTCTTACTCTCTCTTACCTAAACATTCTATATTTCTACAAGCTTTGCTACTATTTTCCTCTCCAATTACTACTCTTGCTAATTACTACTAGTATTTACTAATTAGTACTCTTGTTTATTAATTACTAGTCTTGCTAAATTCTTTTTAATTACTAACTCTCTAATATTTGTTACTCGTTCATTCTTTTAATTGTTATTTCTTATTACTACTCTTATACTTGTGTATTTAGTTACTCTTACAAAGTTTAGCTCGAAATATGGCTGGATTATTGAAGAAAATGAGGCGTGCATCGTCATCACGAAAAACATCATCATCATCGCAAGCACCACCACCAGCACAAGCGCCAGCGCCACGGCCATCACAAACACCAATCCAAGCACCAACACAACCATTCGTTCCTGGACGAATGAGTACAGGCTGTATGATAGATACCCAAGCCAATTGGGAGTTCAATCAAAACATTCCAGATTTTGAATACACGCCTGATGAAGACCCCCCGCATTATAGTCAAGGACGCAGCTCGGTTGGCGAAGCTACTACTCCGTGGCATAATCTCAACCCTATGCCTGGTCATGATGAAGAAGGGCCGAGCAATGCCTCCGGTAATGAGCCAGAAGTCCAAAAGGGAAAAAAAAAGAAAGCCGAGTGTTGGAATCATTTCGATGTAGTTATGGTGGACGGCATCCGAAAAGCTCGATGTAAGTACTGCGCTAAATTATTTTCGTCTGGTAGTGGTAATGGACATCTTAACAGGCATTACCCTCTGTGTGCACCTCGACAAGGCCACGTCGAACCTACCCAAACGCAGTTATCTTTTGACGGTAAGTTATTTGTTTATAATCAGCGAGAGCAAAGAGACGGTCTCGCTGAATTTGTTATTCATGATGAACAAGCCTTTTCTTTTGCCGATAATCCTAAGCACTCTAGATATATGAACACATACGTTCAACCTTTGTACAAAAAGGTTCATAGAAACACAACTAGATCCGATGCACTCCGACAGTACAATGCTGCTAAAGCACGCCTTATCGATTATTTCGATAAATTTGAAGGTAAAGTTAGTCTTACTTCTGATATTTGGCAATCTCCTTTACTTTTGTTAGTTATTCTTGTGTGACCGCTCATTGGATTGATGTAGATTGGGTTATGCACAAGAGAATCATCGCTTTCGAGCACTTCCCTTATCCGCATGATGGAATGAACATTGCTATTCTTATATTAAAAGCATGCACCACATTTAAAATTAAGGATAAGATTATGAGTGTTAGTTTTGATAATGCTTCTAATAATAAAGTTGCTGTTGCAGCTTTAAAGGAGACGCTTCAACCTGTACTTAATGGTGAATTATTTCATGTTCGCTGTGTTTGTCACATTATTAATTTAATTGTTCAAGATGGTTTAGCTGCTGCAGGAGATATTCTTGTCAAAATGAGGGGTATGACAGCGTATGTTAATAGCTCGAGTCCGAGAACACAACAATTTAAAACGTTGTGTGTTCAATATAATATGCCTCGCAGGAGAGCAGTTACAGATGTGGTCCACAGGTGGAACTCTACATACCATATGCTTTTACACATTCTGGCATACCGAGAAGTCTATACGCATTTTCTACTAACCCAGTTCCCAGCCGGCTTGCCAACTCAAGAGGAATGGCAGATGGCCACATACCTAGCTGAATTTTTGGAGGTATTCTACACGTCTACCAATTTATTGTCTGGTACGTACTATCCCACCTCTCCTCTCGCTGTAATAGAAATTCTCAAGATGGCTACAATGTTAACAAAATGGAGATATATAGGACCCTTTAAGGAAATAGTAAAAGTGATGGATCAAAAATTTAATAAATATTGGAGTAACTGCCTGTTATTTTTACTGTGGCTACTTGTTTAGATCCTAGGTTAAAGTTGCATGGCGTGAACGCCTCGATACAAGAGATATCGAAATTAATGTGCTACACAGCAGAGGAGACAACCGCATTCACAGCAAAAGTGAGCAAGAGGTTTGAGGACTTGTTCAACGTCTATCGTAATTCTGCTGACGTGCGCGGGCGAGCTACATCATCATCCACTGTTGAGAGGTATTATGCGCCATACCTTAAGGGCTTTGAACATCTAGTAGCAAGACAACTACCAGGTGAAGGTACTTCTAATTCGGCAGGTTCGTATACTTTTTCCTCTTTTAATGAGATTGGTGTATATGCAAATACTGATCATTATTCTGATTTATCAATGCAAGAACAGGTTAATTTTAATTTGTTAAATTTTTGGAAACAAAATCAAAACATGTATAAAACTTTATCCCAAATTGCACGGGATGTACTGCCAGTGCAAGCCTCCACGGTTGCTTCAGAGTCGGCATTTTCAGCCAGCGGGAGGGTTTTGGATGACAGGAGGAGTCGTCTTAACCCCGAGTCGCTCGAGCTATGTGTATGTTGGAAGGATTATCTTGATGCGAAATACCGCGAGCAAGATAAACCGATTGATGATAGGAAGAGCAGTGACTCGGATATTGAAGTACTTCTGGATGATTAGGTAATTTGTTTTTATTTTCCTCTTTTGATCCTTTTGGTTGACGTTGCAGATTTCTTGATCTTTGATTGCTGATATTTTGGATAGACATTCATTATTATTTTGATTGTTAGAATTTTAAGAATAAATTTTTTCACAAAATATACTTTTTTTCCATATATATAAAATAAATTTTTACAAGCAAGATATATATTTTTTCGTATATATAAAAAAATAGGTAACTTCGCCTGTTTGTTTACAAGCAGCCGGTCCAAGCCCGGATAAAAGGAGGAGGGCCTATGAATACATTTATTATTTTTCTATATAAATTGTTATGTGTTAAGATTTTATTAATAAAGCTCATCAAGAAGAGTATGAAAATGTTTAACATATAATAAAAAATATAATGGCTAACAAATAAATATGTATATACATACATACATATATATGTATATTACTTATAATGAAATAAAAGGATAAAGATTAGGTTCGTTAAATTGTGAATATTGCCTAGAGATGAAATTTAAAATTGAATAACAAGAAGAAAAAAAAAAAAAGGGCCCGGGCCCGGCCCTAGCTATTGGGCCTAGGGACTGGGCCTAGGTTTGCCTTCGGCAGGCCCGGCCCGGCCCGGTTGGCAGCCCCCACTGGCCCGGCCCCGGCCCGGCCCCACAGCAGGCCCGACGGGCTTGGGCTGGGCCGGCCCAAGCCCGGCCCTTTGACATCTCTAACAGCAATGTTAACTCCAGTATAATTTGTTTCTCAAACCTAACATTTTCACATTCCCGCCAGTTCATCAGTCCCAAAGTACTCGTACCAAGTCCATCTTTCACAACCATCACATTAAGCGATTATTCGGTCTCTAGTCTGCAGTTTATCGATTCGAATTTTTCAAAGCGAATGGAGGATGCGAGGAGATGGTCGGTTACCTACACGAAGCACGTCAAGCAGAAGCGCAAGGTTTATCAAGACGGTTTCGTCGAGCTCCAATCGTCAAGCCACAGGGTACTTCCACAAGCTCCAATCTCGGTCATCCGTTTCTTTTGTTATGTTTCATTTGCGGAGATATTGAACTCATTATGAGCAGGATTATTGTATGGAGTTCTTTATGGTTAATGTTATGATGTTATTGAACAGATCTTCGGACATAACTGTTGTAATGGACTTTTGAGTTGTCTGGAACATTTCAGATATGTTCTCCTATATCCATTGCGTGTTTACGCAGGTTGTGCTCTATGATGATTGTGAGAAACTCTTGGAT
Organism: Escallonia herrerae; assembly: GCA_033070095.1. Classification (NCBI taxonomy): domain Eukaryota; kingdom Viridiplantae; phylum Streptophyta; class Magnoliopsida; order Escalloniales; family Escalloniaceae; genus Escallonia; species Escallonia herrerae. The sequence goes on along the minus strand of JAVXUP010000332.1, from coordinate 10,744 downwards.
AGCAGATTTGTGAAGATGGATGATGTTGTCAGATCAGGCGAAACGTTGACGTTTGGTGTGCTTATCTTGTTGACATTGGGGATCCTGAAGGAGAACAGAAACCTAAACCTAATTTGAATCTTCAAGAAAGAGAGAAGAAGATTTCTGAGAAAGCTGGATCACTGCATGGACACAAGTTCAAGAATAGTTTGCATTCTGATGCTGTCGCCTATTTCTTTCCCCTACCTCACTATTATTTTGTTCCCTAACCCTGATTTAGTCTCTGAATTAGTGACAGTGTAATGTTGCTTACTATCAGCTTGAATTTCCCTTCAGTAAATAGGAAGACTAGTTCGGGGATGAACAAAGCACCATCAAGTAATCTAAGTCCATCGCAAAAAATTATAAGAGGTTAGCCAATTTAAGTGCTTATACACATTATCTCTTACTTGTTTTCCTTTAGACGATGACGTCTTTTCAGTCTATATACATATATCTACAGATTCAGGTGCCTCAAATGTTTTTCTGTAATGGAGCCAGAAACCTAACCTCTTGCATCCTTTCGACCATCTGCTCCTTCAAGTGTTACTGGTGCATATAAACAGCTTCCTTCTAACTAAGGAATTCACTCTTGGGAATCCTGAGCTAATTTTTGTCTTAATGTAGCCATTCTTTTGAATCTTATAACTCGCCAGACCGATGATGAGTTTTACAATTACAGAGTTCAAGAAAAGTGAAATCAGCAAGTATGGTGTTTCACCAAGTTGTCCTGATACAGTGAAAAAGAGCACAGCAGGTTAGAATTCAGTTGTACTGCTGCATCCGGAATAGAAAGAAGTACTTCTTAATGTTTTTGGTGATTCCTTGTACTTTCTTCTCTTTCCTTTAGCTGGGGTTGGGGGTGGGGTTTGTGTGGGTGTCATGGAGAGGTTAATTGAATTGTCAGGTGGAGATGTGATTTTTAAGTAAGCTTGACTAATTTCTGCTGTTTTCTTTGTTTCCATCACATTTGGTTTGGTAATGTTCCTCTATTTCATAATTATTCTTCTGTCCTCTCTCCCGCCACCCCACACACACACAAGCAGAATGGCAGGTTATGTACACTAGTCAAATAACTCAAAAGGCCAAGAAGTTCCATGATGGTGCCTTAAAAGTCGTGACTTGTGGATCGCAAACGAGACAGGTGGTTTTAACTCCTTCCTTCTATTCTACCAACCAAAATTTTAGTCTTTTCTATTGTTGTTTGCTTCCCTGACATAGTTGACCATTCAGTCCTCATATTAGGGTGCGTGTGGACATTCCCTGAACTCAAAGAGTAGCAGTGAACTGCCTATGGTATTGGTTTGGTAATGTTCCTCTATTTCATAATTATTCTTCTGTCTTCTCTCCCCCCGCCACCCCACACACACACAAGCAGAATGGCATGTTATGTACACTAGTCAAATAACTCAAAAGGCCAAGAAGTTCGATGATGGTGCCTTAAAAGTCGTGACTTATGGATCGCAAACGAGACAGGTGGTTTTAACTCCTTCCTTCTATTCTACCAACCAAAATTTTAGTCTTTTCTATTGTTGTTTGCTTCCCTGACATAGTTGACCATTCAGTCCTCATATTAGGGTGTGTATGGACATTCCCCGAACTCAAAGAGTAGCAGTGAACTGCCTATGGTATTGGATTTATAATTCATCACTTACAGGAAAGCAAAAGGCACACATGGAACTCGTACCTTTTGGCATGCGATAAACTTTGAGCTGCCTTGATCCCGACCCATGCATCCACCCATATCGATAAAATATCAGAGTATGGACTATGGAATTCGACCAGAGAGTTTTAGCTATTATAAGCTCCATTAACAGATGTTAATTTATGTTTTAGTCAATACAGTCTCAGGAGCAACAGAATCAGCAGCCTGTAACCCCTCTACCTCGACCCGGTACCCCCCCCCCCCTCTTCCCGAAAGTGATAGCTGCAGGTGATCTTTCGGTTCCTAGGTTTCGCATATAAGCATCAGGGCCTCTTCCCTCACAGCAGATTTGGGACAATGACCAGTTCGCACCTACTTTTGCCTATCGGGCCTAGAGTCGCCCATTGATTTCAGTGCACAACTCTGTAAAGAAGTCATTCTTCCATACTTCAGTTAAACATCCTTCATCTGGTTATCTCGGTTACTGTTGTGATTTAGTTTCCCCTGCTCACATTCTCCTGTCAGGCAATGCTCTACGATGCAACGGGGGCAATCCAAGATAGCAGGTTCCTTAAAATGGATGAAACAATTAGGTCCGGTGAGTTCCTCAAATTTGATGGTCACTTGGTTGACATTGGAGAATGTGAAGGAGACCATAAGCCTCTCGTGGACTTGAATCTTCAAGGAGGGAATTGCAATGTAGTAAAAAAGACGAAGACAATGCAGGGGCAACAAGTCCAGACCCACACTGGTAGTTCTACTGGTTTGTTTGTCTCTGCTGTACTCGTTACTGATTCTGTACTCATCAATTGTCCCACTCTTTGAGTGAAGGGGATGTGTAGTTGCTTATAATAATCATTTAGTTGGCATCCATGAATTCTATTTCTTTAGGCGTGCTAATATGTTCTTATTCACATCCTCTCCTCCTCCTCCCTCCTCCCATAAATTCTCAGAGGGCATTGAGTTTGTTCGTTCACTCATGGGCATTGTTTTCAAGTGGTCATTGTTATCTGTTTTCTTCTTCATGTTGCAACTAATTTGAACTTTATCTGACAAATTATTATTTTAGGTGCTGCTCCATGTTGGAATCTAAGAAATGCTGGTGCTGCTTTAAGTACTACATGTGATTTTAAAGAGATGTCCTATGGCAGTTCAAAAACTAACATAGTAGCTCGCATATATCAATTACAAACAGAAGAATTATACTTCTTATTTCTAAATGTACAAGGATTGGTGAGATGCTGTCCTCCTGGTTTGAGCTTATGTAGAACACTTAGGTCAAGTATAGGAATATAGCCTCCTAGTTGGACAGCTAGTGCATATGAATTCTCTGCAGTTGCTTGCTTCATTGCAGCAAGTGCGAACACCTTTGATGTTCTGTAATTGAAAATTCATGTCAATATTGTTTCAGCTTCCAGTTTGTTTAAGTGTAGTCTGGACGAAAGAACATGGAATGCATCTTTGAGTTATTCCCCTCTTATTGTTGTTATGTTACTTTTACACAGAGTGGGAAGCTATGTACACTAGTCAAATAACACAGAAAAGCAAGAAGTGCCATTGTGGGATCCTCAGACTTGCCTCCTGCTGTTCTTACCAAATGCAGGTCAGTCTATACTGTTCTACATCACTCACTGTCGAATATGTTTCCTTGAGCATCTTTCTGGAGTTAGGAAATCTATTGTCCTCTTTGTGTGCAAGTCCAAATGCTTGCAAAACCTGTGCAGTAGGAATGTGGACTAGCTAAGTTGCCGTCAGTTTGGAGAAGTACTTGAAGAGCTCCACCTCTTTTTCTTTTTGGGTCTGTAAGGTGCCCACTTCTGAAAGGCTTATTTGTGGTGGTAGTTTACTATGTGACAACTTGCTGTTGCCAATTATATGCACTTTCAGTGTCACCAGTACAAATACTTAAGAGAATTTTGTATCTATAATTGGGCATTTAACATCAAAGTTTATTATTAGAAATGCATATTTTACAGATATATTGCTATATTTTGGTCATAAAGCAATTTTTTTGTGTTGCTATTGATAAACCCATGCTCAAATATTACTCGCACATAATTGTACCAATGAATCATATCTCCCTCTGTACTTGGCTTTCTAAACATTAACTTGATAAACTGCTCTTTGTTGTTCCTGAAGTCCTCCTTCACCTTTATTTGAGATATTACTATCTCTAGATTTGAGAGGTAAGTTTCTTCGTAGTGTATGGAAACTTCGACCTCCCTTATAAATATACCCTAATGTTACATGCCTAAGCTTCAGCATATTATTAGTTTATTCATTCTCATTATCCGTGTAACATTTTCTCGTTGGTCACGTAAAACTTTTGCCTTTTGAGCTTCATGGTAGAGCTAGGCCCACCAAGAAGAACCACTTCTGCTATATAGCCCTCAGGTCTTGAGTTTGTTGAGTGGCTTTGTATTACAACGCCACATGTTAAAAGGCTGGCTTTCCTGAGATGCCGGGTGAATGACCTTTTTAGAGTTTCATGTGTTACTTGGGAGTGACACCATCTATTCAATAATGTTTCCAGCTACTTCAGCGGGTATATTGAACTTAAGATTTTCTGATAATGCTTAAATCTTGGACATAGACTGATACATCAAAATAGAGGATTGCTCCATGCAAGTTCCATTGTGTTTGCCGGCAGTTGACCTTCCGCTTGTTGTGAGAGATATCTCCAAGTTGTCTACCTTCAGTCTTTTTACTTGACTGATTAGTAAGTATGTCAGGTTACTTTACTGGCCGAAGATGGAACCATTCTGAGCGGTAAATACCTCAAGTTATCAGAAGATGTGAGGACTGGAAGTACACTACAACTGCCTAGTTATCTAGTGGAGGTTGGTGAGCAGCGCAAACATCCTCAAGGTATATTTATGTGTTACGAAGCAAAATACATTGTTATACTTATCTTTTGAATATTTGAAGACTAGATCTGACTACTCTTTAAAAAATCGCATGCATCAAGCTGACAACACTTCCGGCTTTGATGTGTAGTGGAACCTCAAAGTGAAGGTTCCTCATGGGAAGAGAACAAGTTAAATGCCCGAAGCTCTGATGTTGACAATATAACTCTGAGCAGGAGGGCTCCTGCAAACAAGCCTTTTTGGTGTCGTATGTCAGCATTACAACCTTATAAGTTTGGTCTAAGCTATGCAAACCTTTTTAGTTTATTTTTCCCAATGGGTTAGTCTAAATGTACACCTAGTCTTTTGCTAAAGCCACACCTTTTAGCCATTAAAGGGTTTAAAGTCTCCCCTTTGGCTTTATCCTCACCACTTCCCATTCCGTTGTATCCTAAATAGTCATTACTTATGCTATCAAACTCCCCATGTCTCTGCGCATATCACACAGCAGGAGGTCAAATTATGTCAATGCTAAATGGTCATATTTGGATTTTGATGGCAAGCCAGTCTTCCATCGATTCGTGCGTGATTTATTCAAACGCAGGATCGCATCCCATCTCTCTTTAACAGTTTAATTCTGAAACTTAGTTGTGAAGTAACAACATACTCCCTCTATTATGTCATAATGGTTATTATTTGTACAATTCAAGGGCTGCCTTCTATCCTTTTCCGTCCTCTTGTAGTTGATTTCACATGGGCCTGATTTTTCTTCTGTTATGTATTGGCTTGGATGCACAGGGGAACCCCCAAAAAATGCTATTGTACAGAACAAAAGGAATCAACACATTGACAGCTCTGCCGCTGACAACATTGAATCAAATAGGAGAGTGCCTACAACCCAGCCTTTGCGTAATGGTATGATAGCTGACAAACATAGTTGAACCACTTAATACCCACACATATTTGTCTCTTCCCCTCCCCACCCACCCCCTCCAAGAAAAAAAAATTAAAAAATTACTGCATTGATTTTTCATTGTCTATTAGATTCTCCGTACTGCCAGTTTTATGGAAAAGAGGAGGAAGAACGGACCCAATGTGCTTCACTTTTTTGTCTTCTGATGCAATCTTAGTGCCACGATTCCGATACTTGTGAATGATTGAACTTCCAAATCTTTAATCTTAGGTTGCTGTTTGTGCAGCCCATGCAATTATGTCTTTTCTTAAAAACCTGCGACTCAGGATGGCATTTGCGGAACGGAAGAAGCTAGTGTAGAGGGGTATTATGCTTCACAATCTTCAGATTTTGTCCATTCTCATGGGCAACTTGTCCAAGATTCCTCAAGTAAGAGAAGTGCTGTGAAGGATCATGATCAACAAATTTCGACAATGCATAATTCTGGTGGTGAAATAGTAAGATCAAAAACTGTCGGTAATGAAATTATGAGCCAGACCAGTGCCTCAGTTGATTTTGACGGAAGAGGAGACCAACAAACAAAAGTCCTTACTTCATTTAGCTTCGCCACTGGGTATGTTCATACTTACCATGCTCAAACCAGAACTCGCATGCTAGAAAAGACCTAAATACGTTTGCCCTTGAGGTACTTATATTCTGAACAAAAACAGAAAGCCTGGAGGGGTGGGGTGGGGGTAGAGGATGCGAGTTCCCTAAATATGCTGATGTTCTATTACCAGAAAGAGTGCTTACAGGCATGCGAGTGCACAATTCATAAGACCTGACGCGACAGCGTGACTTGGCATTTCGTTTACAGTGGACTTATTGTATGATTAATTCCTTTATGTTTTTCTCGCATTTCAGTGCAGAGAACATTTATATCTACAGGAGGCTTGGGGGGTGAGATTTAAACGTTTACTGGATTAGTATACCCTTTTACGTTACATAATTACCATGACGTGCTATGGTCATTCTCCCCTTGTTTCCAAAACAGTTTTAGGGGTTCTAATAATGTCCTTTTTATGGGATAGACAATACTTCTGTGATAGATTTGTAGCTGTATCTGAATACTTGACACTTGATGTAAAAATGTTTACGTTACAAATCCTTATTATAATCTTTTCGATTTGCAAAAGCGTGACCGAAGTAACACCTGCCATTATCAATGTATGCCATCTTAGACTCTGATTGGCGGAAAGATAGAATCATTAACTCAGCTGATTTATTTTCTTCTTTTACTTCATTCCAGAGCAGGCAAATCAAACATCTCAAAATCAATGCTTGATGTTAATGTAAAGGGCACAGGAGGTAGCAACAAAATGCCAGTGTGTCATATTGGGGAGCCTCAAGTTTTGGTTGATTGTTACTTGAATCACGATGGCCAATCAGGCGTCGTATCAGTGCCACATGATGGTTTGAATCAAGGCATGGAAAGTGGAGGTTTCCCTGAATTATTGTCTTCCAAGGGTAAGTTTCCTCAATTTCATGGACATTCTTTCAATCACACTCAATTTCATATTGGTTTACAATATTAACTATCCATATGATTGACCTGAAAGTCATACCTGCAGTGGCGTCTCGCTCTAGTGTTACCATATTGTCCGAGGAAGTTAACCCTGAAAACATACTCCAGGTCAGGACTGAATGCTTTTGGCTCTCTTTGTTGCTCTTAGTCTTTCAGAAATAATAGGAATTAGGTTAACAGAATGAGATAGAGTGTAGTATCCAAGTTCCAATAATGGGAATAAGGGCGTCACTCTAATTTTTCTTTTTCAGCTTCTACAGCAGGAGATTGTAGAATCTAGTGAACAAAATCGAGACGCATGATTGACCTCTTTGCTGTTTATAGTTCATAAACGTTATCTTTTTCTTGATGAATATGTTGGTCAATTTCTTATTTTTCTGCTGCAAAATTTGTGGTTAGTCTTGTCCAGGTGACATAAGACTCGACATTACATTGGATGGAGCTTGTGGTTTTGGTAGAGGAACTTCAGTTGGCGGTACTTCCCAGGATTCTTGTGATGGCAAAAGGAATTATTCGGAACACATAAGTACAAGGACTACTGATGACTGCCCGACTTTTGATCTTGGATTTTGAACAGGGGCCACCTTATGCAGTGCTCATGATTTGTTTGGGACTTTTCATCTCCGTCGGCAGGGACACTTTGTTGTGCATAAAGCGTCAACGATTTTGATGTGCTACACTAACTCTAAGGACGATCCCACTGTCGAGGAATCTCACGTACCAAATTTTCACTGACATGTATAGCAAGCATATTTGGTTCGTACACTTCACGATGAGCAAAGAAGCTGGGGCAGAAAATCAAGAAAATCTGTTCCATAGTAATTGCATATTGCAACCTTGAAGCCTCGTGTGATTTTCGCAAAATTTAACTCTTCTCCCCTGGACTTGTAATCTGACAGTTGTGAAGCAGTTTTACGTTTGCTTGTTAAGAAATAGGCATTCCAATTCTAACCTCGGGTGACATCTCCATCAATTTACTATTGTTCGCATACACCTCTGGGTTTCCTACCTTGACTTGTAATGTAGAAAGTTCAGCATACAGGAGAATGAAATTATCATGTCTGCTTGGTTCATATCCTTGTTGCTGCGGACAAAGCTATTTGAAGGCCATTTCTTTGAGAGCTGTGAGTGATTTATATGATTTGAACGACTTCTAGTCGACTGGATGAAGGCTTTATTACCCAGATGAGGCAAATTTCGTAAAACCCAAAACAAAAGCATGTGTATTAAGTAAACTTTGCTATGGCAGTATAACTTACAGTTGAAATCTGAATAATAAAGAATATTTGATGAACAGAAACCTGACCGACCATCTGCTATCAACCATAAGATATACATGCTTCCTTTGCTATCTCAGTTTTCATAGCGGTATCTGTGTAGTCCTTCCATCCTTCTTGGCCTTGTGTATGCTGAGCAATGCTTTAAACAGATTTAAACTTTTCTTGGAGTACATGTTCAATTTCTTTCGTCCGGTCCCTCTCAGGATGGAATTGCACAGAATTCGATCTACGAGGCTGGGATGGATACTGCAGACGAGAGAGTATTTTCAAGATCAGAACAACTAAAGAGGCATCACTCTATGAACAAGGTTATGTTGAGGGATTATGACATTTAAACATCTGATCACCGAAGCTTACCCGCTGCTTATTAGTCGACGGGCTCGGACTAATGGATCTGTGGACAACAGATCCAAAGCGCTTGAGTGGAGAGACATGTAGTGAAACTGCTCCTCTTTTCTCTGTTTCCAAACAGAATAATTTGCTCTTAAAATCCAACTAATGTTGCAAGAGTATACCCTTCAAAATAAGAACTGTCCATCTGTACAAACCTAAGCTTTTGTAGGATGCAATTTGTGCAAATGAGAAGGTCCCAGGACTGGACGAGGATTCAGTAGTGAGCAGACCACAATGCCCTTTTCTGCACAATTGTCCCATATAGTGAGCTGATCTGGGTGAAAATCCAGCAGAAGTTAAGTGCATCTCACATTTCAGTTCCTTACCTTAAGAATGTCGAATGAGGTTCTTCGATTGTTGGTCGAAAAGCTTCAAAAGCACATTAGGCAAATTAGTAGTTCCTCTTAGTACTTGAATACAGAAAATTAGCAAACTATAGTACTTTTCTGTGTAAATGTGAGAGAGACTTTTCTATGTAAAAGCATTAGGATCATTGCTGATCAGAGGCTGCCAATCCTGTAGACTCGTACTTCCTTGTGCGAAGCAAAAAATCAATACTAGCAAGGAGGAAAAAGAGAAAAGAAAGAGAACATGTACCATTCTTAGATTGATGCCTGTCAGCTTCAGAAAAAAAGCTTGGGCTGCTATCTGTCCATTTAGTCCGACCAACAGCATGTGTAAACTCCCTCGTTTTACCAGTGCCAATAGCCTGCGTAGAATCCCCAACTGAACAAAAAAATTGTGCAGCCAAATTGTTTCACATGTACCGTAACTCCCAAGAGTGAAGATCTATCCATCGCAAATTGCAAGAGATTTAGTAAAGAACAACATACTTGCCTGGGGTGATGTACTGCTTATGGTACTTGGGGGTATTTATCACCAGTATTTGTTGTGAAAGGCCACCACGATTAATAAACTTTTGGCATACTCGCAATCTCTACAATGAGGCCAAACAAATTTATCAAGCTTTTCATCTATGGATTAATTTCAAAGTGGAAAGAGTTGAGGCCATGCTTCACAGAAACCAAGCATTTTGGGGGATCTATCAAAGGTCTAGCATAGGTAGACTTGAAATTTCAATGGAAACACCTTAGCAATGTGGAGTAAAACCAAGTTATGCGAAATTAGTACCTGCTCCATTCCAAACAATTGGAGCTCTGTCTCAGAAACTAACTTAACCTTTTCATCCAAGAAATTGTTAACTTTGTATGCCACAGAACCCAAGTGATCCACCGTATTGATCAGAGCTTTACTAACATATTCTTTCAAGACATCCACCACTCTACGCACGTTAAGAAACAAAATGCTTAGGGGAAGTAACAAGAAGATGAAAATAGCTCCAATTTTAGCACGTTACAGCTACTAAAAGGATAGAATTTGCAGGAAGAAAGGTCAACGTGACTCACAGTTGTTCATGATCATCCTCTTTGTAGTAGGCCAATTCAAAATACTCTGCAGCTGAGTACAACTGTTTCCTTAGATTCTTCAAGTCCTAAATTGATCAGCCAAAAGGATTCAGTTTGCATCAATAAAGAACGAAGAGAGTTCCAATTAGGAAAAGGAAAGATATTGCCTTACCTTCAAACTATCAGCGAAGTGTAAACTGTGCTGCATGAAGATTTCATCAAAGTTAGAAGCTCCATGAGTAGAATTTGCAGAGCATGAGTAACTCTCAATCTCACTCTCCATGAAGACCAAAACTGAACCCCGGTCCTCCTTCAGCTGCCACAAGCGTTGAACACCACAACATTTGAGATCAATCTAAACTTGGTCCAGCACATTTCAATGTCAGTGTGCACTACAATCAATACAGTTCTGGAGAAAGAAGCAAAGAAAGGTAGATAGTCCCTTTTCAAAAAGTAAACTAGTGAAAGATGGGGCAGTAAAAGAAAGTTCATACTTATCATGTGACTGACTATCCAGAACTCCTTAAATAGGTACCAATCACAAAACACACAGAACATGAGTTATACCCTCAAAGTGCTGTAAAAGTCCAAAATAAAGAAAGAAAATACATTTCAGATGGAGGAGCATAAACCTGATCTTCTGTGGTTTATTCAAATCTGCAAGGGTTATATAGAAAAC